>VDFB02058242.1:196375000-196406136 GCA_007258455.2 Sequoia sempervirens | reverse complement strand
AAACAGGATCTTGTTTCATAAAAGCACTATTTTTTAATTTATTTTTATGAAATAAAACGAGATCCCGTTTTTAAAAATATGAATTTTTGGTTGGGTTTGTGCTTTATTTTTTGGTTCAGGAAAAGGCTTGGGGACCCGAACCTAAGCTTTGGACCTAGTTTGATTTGCAAGTTGAAGGTCCTACCAATGTCACAAGAAAATAATGACTTTGGACATATGTTAATTTTTTGACGAAATTAAAAGCCATTATAGATGAGACATTGTAGATTCCAAATATGTAATTTTTTTTACAATTTGATTATTTTTTCTATTTTTCAATTAATTTTTGATGAAACTGGTCCATAAACTTGAAATATCAGGTTTTTTTAGTATTTTAATAACTTTTTATTAAAATAATTTTTTGACAAACAAATTGCCTGAAAGCGTAATTCAAACAATTCTTTTCAATTTAAAAAAAATGCAAAAAATGATAAGTTTACGTCATCTTATGCATGACGTACACGACTATTTTTCAAATTAACAAATATAGCCAATAAAAAATTAACAAAAAGAATTCAATAAAAAATTACAAAAAATAATGAAAGTGTGCTTCAATGAGTTACAAATCTTTTCCCAAAAGGATTTAGAAAAATATGATTATTTAGGTCAAAATATGGATGATGTACATGTGCATGGTATGGTAAAAAAAAGTGACTTTTAAACAATGGGTTTTAGAAACGCCTATTGAAAATCAGTTTGTATCATCTGGGTATTAAAATAAATCACATATTTGGAAACTAGACTCTGAGTACTACATTTTATAATTAGTGATTTTTTTTAAGATTCCATCTCTAAGTGCTTCAAATTTTAAGGTCAAATGTGACAAATTCTGAAAATTAGGGAAAACACTTCACTTTTTGGCTAAAAAGTGGACTCAACTTCTTGCACACACCCAATTATCTTTATCTAGGTCATTAATCTTCATGATTTTGTAATCATGGGAGCTTCTTGGTCAAGCAATCCAACATCCCATCACCATTAAAATGGAAGGCAAGGTTTGCACATTGGTTGGTTTCATATTATGAATTATTTTCATTGTTTAACTTGATTTCTAACCCTTGTATGCACACACTTTCATTTTGTAAGTGGGATTTTATCTTCCATTGTTTTGGGTCTTCTTGATTGCTAACTCTTGTTTTTATATCAATTCCATTTTCCACTTCACAATAAGAGGGGCTTTAAAAATCAAATATGGCTTGTTCCCAAGTGTGGATTATGTGGTGTTGATGTAGTTCAATAGTCTTTCTATTGATTAGATCCTAAATATAGTCCTTCAAATTTTGATGATGATTGGTATAATACCCCTCAATTCTATGATATTAAAAATAAATGTGATATCTAAAGAATTTGGGATTTGGCATACCTTCCTCGAAGGACTTAGTATGTGAGAAGATCTTGTTTGTATCAACCAATCTGTGAAATATAATTTCTAATTATTCTCATAAAGATGTATATTTCCTTTTTTATATTTATGTTTGATTTATACATTGTAGGTATAATGTCAAAAAAATATTGGAGATCTTGAATATGGTTTGAATTATTAGCTCCATTAACAACAATATGATTATACTTGCTAAAGGATGGTGATGCTTGATAAGGGGTGTAACGTAATTCCCCAACTTTTTCCTTTTGATGTTTATTCATCATTGATAGTCCTTGGATAAAATCCTTCATAGATTATTTAGATAAGGTAGGATTAGATGGTTGAATGGATGATTGATAGTATTGTTGATTGAATAGTTAATTAGATTGTGGAGGATTGGATGATGAAGCAATTGCATATGAGGCCAAGATTTATATTTATTTTTTATGGTTATGAATCATAAAATAAGTGGTGTGGAGGATCTTTTGCTATAATGGTTTTTCCCTTGTCAAGGTTGGCATGATGATGACTAATTTAGATACTTGATTTTGGCCTAGGGGATAGCTAGGGATAACATGTTCTTGTTCTAAAGGAACTTAAATTTTAAGTTTGTTCATGATTTTTAGATCAAAGCCTAGGAAAATTTGTTTCCTCATTTTATGATGTGTATAATGAGGTCATATATATTTTGGGATATGAATGGATCAACTTGGATATGACCATGTTTAGATCTAAAAAAATCATAATTGGAATTAGTATATTCACTTGATTACATAAGGATATCATCATCATTGGTGTCAAAAGGATCTCTAGCTTGGTTTGGTAAAATAAGCTCATCAAAGTTAAATGGACTCATAAATCTTATTTTTTCTTTGGTTTTTCTATGGGCTTCAAACAAGGGGGGACAAAGAAGACACAACAATAGCCTATATTAATCAAGTAGGTGTTCATGGCTTGTGAGCCTACCAATTAATGGAATTTGGTCATAAATAGTATCAAACCAATATCTTAATATGGAGGATTAGGATTGTACTCATAGCCCATGATTTTATTTTTAAATATATGTAGTGAGGAAATTATTGGGCATAACTACTTATGAGTGTATCAAAAGTTACAAATAATCGATAAATTCTTAATATGGGCTTAAAAAGGCTCAAATAAGAGTCATTGATATACCTGGAGCTAAATGAGGCCCAAGTTCATGATATAAAGTTGTTTTCTAAGGCTTGGGTATTGGTGGGATATAACCACCTCACTTAAGGCATACCTAAGAAATACAAACACTTAAATAATGATAGCTCCTCCTAGGAATTTATATATCCCATTGAAACACATGCTTTAGCTAATAATTGGTAATAAAATACAAGTTGTTAAACCCCTATGAAAAGAAAAATAAAAATCAAGATCACACAAGGGCATGAGTAAAGAACATACATAATGAGCCTTGGGTGAAACAAGAAAGTAGATCCTCAACTTTTCACAAGGGTGTAAGAGAAGACTATACACAATTCTAATCACACAAGCATATAAGTGATTAGATTAATTTTGATTCTCAAGATCATATAAAGGCACAAGAAAAAAGAATACATGCATATAACCACAGAACCACAAACATACACAAAGAAATAATAAAGATTGATTCCCTTAAGTTTTTTGACATAAATTTTGTTTTAAATCCAATATTTGACAAGTGAACCAACAAAAAATGTGTTATTAGTCTTAAAATCAAATCCTCATGATATGAAGATGGCTATAGTCAAAGATAAATAATAATTAAAATTCAATCCCTAAAGTAGAATTTGGGAAAACCACCTAATCCAAAGTGAAGTGCTTGGAACCAAATTTTCATTGCCTATAAGAATGTGAAAATATGATAATACATGCAAAAGTTAAGGTCCAATTTTTTTTGTAGGATGAAACATAGATGCCATAGGATGAACACAAATTCCATATGATAAAACACATGCCACAAGATGATCAAAATTTCCAAAATAAAACACAAGTGCCACAAAAGGAAACATAGATGCCCTAGGAAGAACATAGACACCATAGGATGAACACATTCCAAAACCTATATAAATCATAGTTAGGAAACATAGGTGCCACAAATTGAATGCAAATGCCATGAATTAAACAAATATTCCAAAACTCATAAAATCTCAATTAGGAAACACATACAGGTCACTAATTGAACATAACTTCCATAGATCAAACATATATACCACAAATAAAATTTGTAGATGCTAAAGGGTGCAATTTTGTATTCCATAACCTCCCCTTTAGCCCTATTAAAGTCGATAAAGCAATTCTCTCTTTGTCTAACTTTAATCTTGTCCTTAAACCCCCTTTATTTTTTATCTTTAAGTGAATTTTTGTAGTAGATGCTAACGTGATGCACAAACGTCTATGCATCGTGCAAACATCCTGAAAAAATTCCTGACTACATGGTCATTGTGATGTTACACTTCTACCTACCCATGAAGTGTAAAACCTCTATGACCTAAAAATGTGTTGAAAATGTCCTCTTACATGCCTATAACCAACCTCTCTGATTAAGGGAACAAATCATAGCTCATGAAGGAGACCCTAAATTGGCTAAACTAGGGGATTATTGGGATGAGTCACTAGTAGCATCAATTATTGAAATATTGACAGAATATCAAGAACTATTCCCACACACATTCTCAAAAATAAAAGGAATACAAGCAGAAGCATTGGTAATGAAAATTTTGTTAAAAGAACACCAAACCCCACTAAAAAAGACCTTACCACCTCAACCCTAGCATGAAGAAAAGAGTTAAGATAGAAATAGATCAAATGTTAATAGTAGGGATTATTAAACCAGTAGAAGATTCTAAATGGATTAGCCCAATGGTAATACAAAATAAGAATACTAGAGAAATTCATATATGTGTAGATTTTTGGCAACTCAATAAAGTGTGCATCCACGACACCTTCCCTACCCCCTTCACCGAAGAAGTACTTGAATCCATAGTAGGGAGAGAAATCTATTCATTCATTGATGGGTTTTCCAGATATCATCAAGTCCACATTAACAACATTTTCTATAGAATGAGGATCATTCATCTATACTATCATGCCCTTTGGCTTAAAAAATGCACCAACAGTCTTCAGTAGGACCATGGTAGATGCTAAAACTTGTAAAAATCATAGCTAGAAAAATGTAGACACCATGGATTAAGTGTAGATTCCAAAAATCAAACATGTACAATAAAAATATTTGCAAACACCAATATGGAAATTGTAGCTAAAAATGTGCAAAATGTACAAAATCAATATTAGGCTAAGACAAAGGGGTCCCCTTGGGTGTGCCCAAATGTATATTCCTAATTTAGAACAAAATACAAAGAGATTAAAACATTACTAAATCCTTTATTATAAATTAAACATGACCATTGGTAGAGAAGTAAAGGGGATCGAATAACAATATTTACCTTCACTTACCAAATAAAGGATCCCATTTGTTGAGTGGGCATGCTCTTGATTTGTGATTGTTCAACTATCATGCAAGTTTTCTAGAACATGTACCTCTCAAATGATGTTATGTGATTTAATGGAGGATAAGAGTAGATCTATAGAGTTTTTATGAGGATGTGAATGGCTAATCTAATATTTAATGAAGAGTTAAGATTGATTAAGAAACTTATCAATTTTTTTGTTGAGTGGGCATGCTCTTGATTTGTGATTGTTCAACTATCATGCAAGTTTTCTAGAACATGTACCTCTCAAATGATGTTATGTGATTTAATGGAGGATAAGAGTAGATCTATAGAGTTTTTATGAGGATGTGAATGGCTAATCTAATATTTAATGAAGAGTTAAGATTGATTAAGAAAAACTTATCAATTTTTTGTTAGCATCTAGAACAAGATAAAATATGAATAGTCAAGATTGATTACAAATAGATAGTTGAGATTGATTGAGATTAATTGATTAAATGAGTAACAACAACTAAATGATAAAAAACTAAATAAGAACATATATCTAATGATAAATATTAAAATAAGACTAATGAATGCACACATATATATAGTAAACACTATATACATATAAATGAATAGATAAAAACTAAAAAAGGGTAAATATGCCCATGTATCTAGACATTTCCTCCAAATACAATGACATGAGCATGCAAATTTTACCATTACAATAATATGTTGAAGGGTTCAAATTTAACTTGGTGGGTTGGCGGTGGGCACTACAACGACTGGCCGGTTATATTTTGCCTCCCCTATCATTTTCTCACTTTCGCCGACGATAATTAAGTATGACATCCCCACCAACCCGGTCATTCATTATATTAAGACGGCCGCATTTTTTAAATGACTGGTTGTTGCTTTGTCACTTCCGCTTTTGTCTTTTTAAATCACTTCTTACGTTGGAGGCGTACAAAATATTCTCATCACCAAGCATCTAATCATAACTTTAAAGTGGGAAATTAAAATTCCTTTTGACCAAAAGAAAAAATTCCATACATTACATCATGTCGCCTCCTTATCTCATCGTACCATGGCCAAAATTCATAAAAAAAACCTTTTTTTTTAAATTGGCTGTTTTCATCTTTAATCAAAGTAATTATTTTTTAATTGTTAATTGAATGATTAGATAATTAATCATCATGTCAACGGAATTATGGTCTTTGGGAATCTGAAATAATTACTAATTATGTCAGTGGAATCATGGTCTTTGGGAATTCGAACGTAGATTACATATTGACAAACATTCAACACCAATCAATCGATCACCCCTCAAAAATAAACTAATCATGTCAGCGGAATTTTGATCTTTGGGAATTCAAGATATTTACTAATATGTCAGCGGAATCATGACTTTTGGGAAGTCGAACCTAGATTAAATATTGACAAACATTCAACACCAATCAATCAATCGCCCCTCAAAAAATAATAATATAATTTCTCTCCTCTCCCTATAAAACCAATATATTAAAAGAGAATCTTGGTGAAAACTTGGGTACAAATATATAAAATGAGACAATGAATAAGTCAAATAAATTCAAGTAGGGAGACAACCTGCACTACTTTTATGCAAGGGTAATAACTAGGCCAAAAATATTTAGTGTTATGATCCCAAACGAAAACAAGGAGATCCATTCAAAGAAGGCTAATGTATGATATGTAAATTGGCTTGGTCAATGTAATAATGATTGAGTACCCAAAAGTACATGGGACAAAGATACCAAGAACTATTCAAGAAGCCATTAGTAGGCATGCTTGTGGTGTCATAACTTAACACATTCCATCTCTTACAACATAGAGTATGAAATTCATGACCAATAATGGTGTGTATTTTAAGGGAGTGATTGTTGAAGATCTATTCCATGGGATCTTAAAATGGATTATCTTGAGTAAGACAAGAAACTTTAATAAGATTTTTTTGGAGTTTTAAAATAGATGATGTTGAGTAAGGCACCAAATCTTATTTTTAATTGATTTTTTATTATATTTTTTTATAATTAATTGATGTACAAATATAAGATAATGTAAAGAAGTAGATGCAAACTTAAATTTAATTTTATTATTTTATGTTAATGATAGATTATAAAGCATGATTTAAAATTTTGATGTCAAAAATTTTACAATTATAATTAGAAATATTCTTGAACATGAGTATATACTATAGAAATATTATGTTCTTTATTAGAATGAGTTGTCTAAACTATACACTACCAATAATTAAAATAGTTCATTAATTTGGAAAGCATACTCATTAAACATGGTCATTTAGATGAGTTCCATTAGAAGTGTAACTATTTCATATGAATAAAATAATGAAACAAACTTCCAAAGAGAAGTTAAGATGGTTTTTCTCATGCCTCTTCATATCAAAAGCTTTTCATATGCTCCATTTAAATCATTTTATCACTCATTATAAATACTCTCTTGGGTAAGTAAAGGTATTTTTAATGGATTGAAGGAAATTGGGTTTAACCATAGTAAAAGAGATATCTAGAGATAGAAGATGGATGCACATGTATGAATGGTTGAGGGTAGCTATCAAGGATTTTGTAGAAGTAAAATTAACGTAAAAAATTTTAAGTGTTAAGGTATTATTGACATGTCATTGGTATCTGTGTGAGCCTAAGGGAGGACAACTTTTAGATTGTAACAAGATAATGGAGATAGGGAAGCATAGTTTCACTCTTGTTATAATTTCATCTCAAAAATTTTCTCAAGGATAAAATGCTTGCTTATCTCTCTTCACTTTAATGTGTTTAATTCATTTGTTTCTTATTTATGTTCATAGGTCAACTTATGCTATAACTCAATCACTTAAAAAAGTGTAATTAATAGAGTTTTAGTTGATTACATACATATTTCTTGTTTGTTATACAAACAATAGATGTCAATTATTAATTTTCACATAAGTTGAAGGAATCTATATAATTGGTTCTTATCAGATAAAGAAAAATCTAATGTTAATGGTATCATAGTAGAGCTATGAAAAAAATACAACAAATACATTGACATGCATTATGGATATATACTATAGTCAACATTTATAGGTTGTTTTAATAGCATATTTTGTATCCTCATTGTATTTCTTTAATGATATTAAATGTGGGAATAAGACATTTGGAGAGTAGATATCATCGTGAGTGGTCATACTCTTGAATATTATCAATCCAAGCCAGTTATAGATCAATTAACTATGAGAACTTGGTGATGCATCTCATCACGAGTGACATGATTATATAAACATCATCCATATTAGATGCACCATTTCCTCACACTAAAATCTCAATGATACTTTCCTCAACGGGTGGCATAGTTGGCTAAGGGCTTTGGGTTCATCCCATATAGATCCCGAGGTTGATTCTCTCAGCTTGGATTAACTCGATGCATGTGGTTTGGGGGTGGTTGTGTACATCCCTAGGGGGAATAGTCTCACACCAATCACCTCTTCTACACCCCAAATTGACAAGGCATAAGCTTGAGGCAAGGTCTAGTTGGGTTGACAGCTAGGTTGCAAAGATACCCCTTGGGCTACCAACAAATAAAAATAAATAAAAAAATATCAATGATACTTTATTATTTTTCATTTTTGGAGAAGATTAATAATATAGCATGGTCTAGTTTCTTGTATTTTCATATAGAATAATTGACTAAGAATAATGACCAAACATATAGACAAATAATTATCTTGGATTGATAATAAATTATATGGTCAGAGGATTCATGCACCATCAACTAGTCTATAAGATATAAGTAAACATGTTGAGTTTGATGATGAAATGAATGTATTTATACCTCCATTTGTAGTAAATGATATTGGTAACTATCACAAATGTTCTTTCAAATAAAATTTGAGAAGATCGCTAAGTTATAATCTAGAGAGACACTTATCTCACAAACTAAGATCAAAATTGATTTGGATTATAGGTGGTCTAGGGGACAATGCTCTAGGTAAGGGCCTAGATGTGTTGTAATCTTGTAATATCAATGTAGAGATAAATCAATAAATAAATATGAACAAAAGAATTGGAACAAATTATTTTATTAAGTTGTATTTTATACATGGCACACACTCATGGGGTGTTGGAAAATGTGTCTCAAACTTACTAACATGAAACTCCTAAAAGAGAAAAGTCGGTGAGACCCTCAAAATGTCTTGCCGACAAGCAGTTGTGTTCTAAACTCCTATAGAGATCGGATCAGTGTGACATCAAGTATGTCTTGGCGACAGAAGTCATCGGGGAGAGACATGAAGCTTCGAAGTGACTCATTCTGACAGAGCATGTCTCCCCGAGGTTTTACACATTGGCAACAAATGTCATTGGGGAGACGATATGAACCTTCAGAGTGACTCATTCCGATAGTGCTAGTCTCGCCGATGGATTTGTTTATGAACTACCGATAGATCTCCATGTGATGAACTTCGGTGTAACCTCTTGTCGATGGTGTTGCTCTTGCCGATAGACTAGTCAAGGTGACATGAACTGTTGATGACATCGGTGTGACTCTGGCCGATGATACTTGGTCAGGTTTGCATTTGGTAAGAACTCTTGCCGATGGATGTGGTCTCACTGACAGACTGGTGCATTCGATATGACCTCTTAGCGATAGCGTTTCTCTCTCCGACTGTTATGTGATCAGTGTGAACTCTTGCTGATAGAGCTACATGAGATGGACATCGGTGAGATGTCTTAGCGACAATGATGGTCTTGCCAATGGTTTTGCAGTGGACATCGGTGAGATGTCTTGACGATAAAGTGTGTTTGGCCGATGGTTTTGCACTCAATATGACTCTTGTCGATGGTGATGAATCTTGCCGATGGTGATGACTCTTGCCGATAACAGTTGGTTTTCTTTGTGACATCGGGAAGACTTGGAAGATTTGTATGACTTCTCAAGGTGTTTCCGATAGCGATGATCATGCCAATGGTTCTGTGATCGAGAATTTTGGCATCGAGGAGACATGGTCTAGTGTCTCATCGACATGTGATTTTGTTGAACCATTTTGACTGAATGACTATCCTACATGGTCTGTTTTGGACCAATCAGAGAAGAGGAATGTGAAACGTTAGTAGTTGAACAGTTGCGACTATTCTTGTGTGGAAAAATGAACAGACCGTAAGAAAATGGATTACACTCTGCAATGATTGATGACAATGAACAGTGTGAGATAATGAAGTGTTGCTCGATTGAACACGGATTGATCTGAGTGGATTCATTGGATGTTTCAGAGAGCATTTATGTATAAGGTTTATCAGTGAATGGGGCTGCTGTAATAATTGACATCAGGAAGTGAAGTTGATCTCTGTATGTAATTTTCTTTACTGTAATACAAAGAGACTTTTCTTGGTGTGGTGGGTTTTTCTCCCGTAAGGGTTTTCCCATGTAAATATGGTGTCCAATTATGTATGTGTTCATTTCTCTTTTTTGTTATTCTTTTCAAGTGTATCTTATTGAACTGTAATTGCAAAATTTAAAGTCATATCTGCATTCTTCCCTGAGGTTTTGGCGTTAGGAGATTTTGTTCTGCACCTTAGCTTTCCTTACAAGTGGTAGATCAGAGCATAGCCAATTGTGTTATCCTTGTGGGGACGTTGGGTTTTTTGTGTCAATTCTGTTTAGTGGGAGTCTTGTAGAAGTATGGTAATTCAAATTACAAATTAAGATGGAAAGCACGTCAGGAAAGATTGAAATTGAGAAATACAATGACAGTAATTTTGAGTTGTGGAAACTCAAAATGGAAGATCTATTGATTGATCGTGATCTTTGGCTTGTTGTGTCTAGAATGAAGCCTACAGGCATGAAGCAAGAGGATTGGGACCTCACAAATCAAAAATAAAAGGGGCTGATAAGGCTCTGTTTAGCATACTCTGTTCTTCTAAATGTTCATGAAGAAAAGACTGCATCTTCTTTGTGCAAAAGACTGGGAGCTATTTATCAAGGAAAGTCCTTGGTGAATAAGTTGTTCTTAAGAAAGAAGTTGTACTCTTTGAAAATGCAGGAAGGAGCATCTGTTGTTGATCATTTGAATGCTTTCAACATGTTGATTGCTCAGTTAGCATTTGTGGGTGTGAAGATTGATGAAGAAGATCGTTTTATGCTATTGTTATGTTCTTTGCCAAATTCTTGGGATCACTTGGTGATGGCTATTGGGAGTACGACATCCACTTTTAAGATGGAATATGTTGTTGCTTCTTTGTTATAAGAAGAGATTTGAAGAAAATATTTTGAGATGGCGAAGGAGGCTCTTGTTGTTAGAGCTAGATCGAAAGAAAAAGGCAAGAAGGACAAGAAGTCCAAATTCAAATAAGAAGGGAGATCAAAGTCTCCTAGTAAGAATTCCAAGGTAAAGTGTTGGAATTTTGGGCAACCTGGTCATGTCCAAAAGGATTGAAAAGAGGAGAAAAAGAAGAAGTATTATTCCGACAATGATTCTTCACAGAGTGATGCAAACGCTTTCATTGCAACCTTGGCTACACATGCATCAGAAGATGTCTGGCTGATTAATTCTAGAGCATCTTTCCACATGACATCTCATAGAGACTAGTTCACTAAGTATGAAAAATATGATGGTGGAAGGGTGTATTTGGCAAGTGATTCATCTTTGGAAATAGTTGGCCGAGGAAGAGTCAGAATATAGTTCCCTGATGGAAGAGTGAAGGGAATCAATGATGTATTGCATATACCAGGTCTGGCTCAAAATTTACTTTCTGTTAGTAAGCTGAATGATGTTGGAGTGGAAGTCATGTTCTCTGGAAATGGCTGTAAGATGACTAGAGGCTCAATGGTGCTAGCTAGGGGTTCTCGTATTGGTACCTTGTATAAGCTGGATGCACATGTTGTGCAATGCAATAGTGTCTCTGCAAAGTCACAGAAGGCTACTCATGGAGAAAAGGAGAAAAATGTTCCTAATAGTGCAAACTCTATGGAGGTTAAACTTCCAACAGAAAAGACTATGCTCTGACATCATAAGCTAGGCCACATTGGAGAAAAAGGTTTAAAAATATTGAAAAATAAAAAACTTGGCTGAAGGGCTTGATGATTGTAACCTCGAATTCGAGTTTTGTGAACATTGTATATATGGTAAACAACACAGTGTTTCATTTTACTCTAGTCCTCACAAATCTTCTGGTTTACTTGATTACATTCATTATGATGTTTTTGGTCCAATAAATGTTCCTTCTTTGTCTAAATCAAGATATTATGTATCGTTCATTGATGATTATTCAAGAAGGAAATTTGTTTATTTTTTGAAAAGTAAAGCAAAAGTGTTCAGTCATTTTAAGGAATTTAAAAACCTTGTGGAAAATCAGGCTGGAAGAAAAATAAAATGTTTTAAGGACTGACAATGGCGGTGAGTTTTGTTCTAATGAGTTCGAAGGTACTGTAAAGATCATGGAATCAAAAGACATAAAACTACACCCTACACTCTACAACAAAATGGAGTTGTTGAAAGGTTCAACATGACAGTGATGGAAAGAGCACGAAGTATGTTAAGCGTGCTGGCTTGGAGGAGAAGTTCTAGGCTGAGGTAGTTGCAATAGCATGTTACTTAATAAACCATTCTCTTAATTCCTCTCTTGTTGAGAAAACACCTTTGGAAGCATGGTCTGGAAAGAAGCCCTCTCTGAGACACATTCGTGTCTTTGGCTGTGAGGCATATGCATATGTGTCGAATGAAAAAAGATCTAAATTGGAAAACAAGGCTGTTAAATATATTTTTATTGGTTATAGTGCTAGCATAAAAGGATACAAGCTTTGGAATCCTGATACTGAGAAGGTTTTGTACATCATAAGTGTTTTTTTCGTGAGCTGAAGCCTTCTACTTTGGATCTGCTTGATTAGAGACAAAATCAGAAAATAAAAAGGATGTAGTTGAAATTCCTCCGACACTAGATAAAGAGGAATTGAAAATTCAAAATGTACCCTAAAACTAAGGAGAGACAAGTAGTTCCGAGAGTTTTGAAGAAGAAGATCAACCTCAACCTAAGCCTATGAGCAGGTCAACACGTGAAAGAAAGCAACCTGATAGGTATGGGTTTTCTTTGTTAGATTCTACTTGTGCCTATGCTTTAATTTCTAGCACTGATGAGCCTAAGACTATGAAAGAGGCATTTAGAATGTCTGATTCAAACTCTTGGTTGGAAGCCATGAATGAAGAAATGGCATCATTAGAAAAGAATGATACTTGGAGTTTGGTGCCCTTGCTTGAAAGGCAAAAAGTTGTTGGTTGCAAATGGGCATTTAAAAAAGAAAATAGGTTTTGGATGGCAGTATGGAAAAATAAAGGCGAGGTTGGTTGCGAAGGGATATTCCCAGGTAGAGGAATTGATTATGGAGAAATTTTTTCTCTTGTAGCTAAGCTGACGTCTATCAGATTTCTTTTGTCACTTGCAATAGCGTATGACTTAGAGATTGAACAGATGGATGTGAAGACAACATTTCTTCATGGTGACCTTGAAGAAGAAATTTATATGTCCCAGCCTGTGCACTTTGTGGAAAAAGGTAAAGAAAATCTGGTTTGCAAGTTAAAAATATATATGTATGGATTAAAACAATCTCCTAGAATGTGGTACCAGAAGTTTGATACGTTTGCTTTGTCATTGGGATTTGTAAGATTGAAATCTAATCACTGTGTTTACTACAAAGCTGAAAATGATCGTGTTCTTATTATTGCACTCTATGTTGATGATATGTTGTTCATAGGCAATAGTAAGTTAATGATTTCTTATTCTAAATCTCAGTTGTCTGCAAAGTTCAAAATGAAAGATCTTGGTGCAGCCAAGTATATTCTGGGAATGGAAATAACCAGGGACAGGAAGAGTAGAAAACTTTGGCTTAGTCAGAGTAAGTATATTAATACTATTCTGGAGAGATTTTGTATGACTGATTACAAGCAACTAGTTGTTCCAGTTTTGCAGGGAATGAAGCTATCTGTTGCACACTGTCCAAAATCTCCTACTGAGATAGAGGACATGACCAGAGTGTCGTATGCTAGTGCAATTGGAAATTTAATGTATGTAATGGTCTGTACAAGGCCAAACATTGCCCAAGCAGTGGGAGTACTTAGTAGTTTTATGGAAAATCCTGGAAGGACACATTGGGATGTTGTGAAAAGAGTGTTTAGATATCTGAAGGGCACTTTAGAATATGATTTATGTTACCATGGGAATTTGGTTGAATCATAGAGGACTCTCAACATTTGAGGCTATGTGGTTTCTGATTGGACAGGGGACATTGACAACAGAAGATCCACCAGTGGATATATTTTCATGATGAATGGTGGTGCAGTTAGTTGGATGAGTAAGCGGTAGGCTATAGTCGCTTTGTCCACTACAGAGGCAGAATACATGGCAACAACACACACTTGTAAAGAAGCAATTTGGTTAAAATATTTTTGTTCTAACATTGGGTTTGATGTAGGGATAATTACACTTTACTATGACAGTTAGAGTGCTATTTGTTTGGCAAAAAAACCTACTTTCCATGCCAGGACGAAACATATTGATGTGCAGTATCATTTTGTATGAGATATGGTGGAGGATGGAAAGGTATCTTTAGAAAAAGTCGATACTTTGGGAAATGTTGTAGATGCGTTGACGAAACCAGTGAGCACATACAAGTTCAGGTGGTGTGCTAGTTTGATGGGCCTTAATGCCCATGAATTTCAGTAGTTTTGTTTTGCTTTGGAGGTGTCAATAAGATCTTTGTCAAGTGGGAGATTGTTGGAAAATGTGTCTCAAAATTACTGACATGAAACTCCTAAAAGAGCAAAGTCAGTGAGACCCTCAGAATGTCTTTCCAACAAGCAGTTGTGTTCTAAACTCCTATAGAGATCAGATCGGTGTGACATCAAGTATGTCTTGGCGATAGAAGTCATCGGGGAGAGACATGAAGCTTCAGAGTGACTCATTTTGATAGAGTATGTCTCATCGAGGTTTTACACATTGGCGACGGATGTCATCGGGGAGACGGTATGAACCTTCAAAGTGACTCATTCCAATAGTGCTAGTCTCGCTAACGGATTTGTTTATGAACTGCCAATGGATCTCCACGTGATGAACTTCGGTATAACCTCTTACCAATGGTGTTGCTCTTGCCGATAGACTAGTCGGGGTGACATGAACTATCAATGACATCGGTGTGACTCTGGCCGATGATACTTGGTCAAGTTTGTATTCGATAAGAACTCTTGCTGATGGATGTGGCCTCACTGATAGGTTGGTGCATTCGATATGACCTCTTGGCGATAGTGTTTATCTCACTGACTATTTTGTGATCAGTGTGAACTCTTGCCGATAGAGCTACATGAGATGGACATCGATGAGATGTCTTAGCGACATTGATGGTCTTGTGGATGGTTCTGCAGTGGAAATTGGTGAGATTTCTTACCGGTAGAGTGTGTCTGGCCGATGGTTTTGCACTCGATATGATTCTTGCCGATGGTGATGACTCTTGCTGATAACAGTTGGTTTTCTTTGTGACATCAGGAAGACTTGGAAGATCTGTATGACTTCTCAGGTGTTGCCGATAGCGATGATCATGCCGATGGTTTTGTAATCAGGAATTTTGGCATTGGGGAGACACAGTCTAGTGTCTCACTGACATGCGATTCTGTTGAACCATTTTGACTGAATGACTATCCTACGTGGTTTTTTTGGACCAATCATAGAAGCAGAATGTGAACCGTTAGCAGTTGAATAGTTGCGACTATTCTTGTGTGGAAAAATAAACAGACCGTAAGAAAATGGATTACACTCTACAATGGTTAATGATGATCTGAACAGTGTGAGATAACGAAGTGTTGCTCAATTGAACACAGATTGATCTGAGTCAATTCACTGGATGTTTCGGAGAGCATTTCTGTATAAGGTTGATCAGTGAATGGGGCTCTTGTAATAATTGACATCAGGAAGTGAAGTTGATCTCTGTATGTAATTTTCTTTACTATAATACAAAGAGACTTTTCTTGGTGTGGTGGGTTTTTCTCCCGTAAGGGTTTTCCCATGTAAATCTGGTGTCCAATTGTGTATGTGTTCATTTCTCATTTCTGTTATTCTTTTCAAGTGTATCTTATTAAACTGTAATTGCAAAATTTAAAGTCATATCTGCATTCTTCCCTAAGGTTTTGGTGTTAGGAGAGTTTTTTCCGCACCTAAGCTTTCCTTACATGGGGATGTTTGGATATGTATTTTACAATGTTCAAAATCTAAATCTATATCTATTATATTATAGATGTATATTTATAATTTATAAGATTGTAAAGACAAAGGTCATAATGGAAGTTGAAACAATTGGTCTTCCATGTATGACACTTCATCCCCTAATAGTTAATATTATAGTCGCATATTGTTCTAACAAGTGGCATTTCATGAAATAAATCTAGAAGATGTATAATGTTATTGCATGGTGTTTTGTGATGTTCCACAATGCTCTATATTGCATGTCATGAGTATGAATGGGAATGCAAGTATGAAAAAGAGAGTAGATAAAGTTATCAATAAGGTTATTGGGTTTAATTATCTTATATATTGCATCCTAGTATTTGATTTATTGTTTTATTTGTATTAATTTTTGTACCCTCATGGAGAAGGGTTTCCTACTTTGAATTCACAAAAAAATATGTGTAAATTAATATATGATGTGTAAAAATTTTCAAGAGCATATGATTTCATAGAGATGTGTAAGGGAATCTTATGATAATTTAATGGAACACATAACAACATATTAAAATGTAGATAGTAGTGTTGGAAGCTTGAGTTGTTTGTGAGTTGTTTTGGGTGTTGTCATTGATGTCAACGGTCCCTTGTATGAAGAGATTTTTGGAATGTTGTTGGTGTTGATGATGCCAATGCCTAGCATTGGATTTTTTGGAAGCCTAGAGTTGTTGGTATTGATATCAACACAATTTTGGTGTTTTCATTGATGTCTTACTTTAGGGGTGCTACCACAATAGTGGTTTACACTTTCTGGGAGATCCTGATTTTTGCTAAAATCACATATTTTTAGAAAATATAATGATTTAAGCCTTGAAAAGTTCCATTTAAAGGATTCCATTTGAAGAGGGTTTGATCAAACCACCTTAGACCAAGCCCCCTTGGATAGAACCCCGCTAGTTTTAAACCATACCTATAACGGAGTCTCCTTTACACCTATCAAAATGTTGATAAAAAACCACTTTTGATTTATCTTTTGGGGGATCAAATGAATTCATTTTAAATTTATTTTTTTCAGCTATGTAGTCCTTATTATAAGCTTACAAAAAATTATAATTTTTATTAAATTTAATTTGATTATTATAGTTAATTTTTATTTCTTGTGAATGTAGGTTTTTCACCGAAAATCAAGCTCTCTGTACTACACATGTGGAAAAAATAGAAGATTATCAAAAAAAAAATAAAAAAAAATATGAGTGCATCAAATATTGAAGTCCTTCATCCAACAAAAAAAATAAAATTGAATTTTGATACATACAAAAAAAAATTGTGTTATGCGGTCACGCTATGTCTGAATTGTGATTGGTTTGACTTTGAAACATGACTAAAGAAAAAATATTCAATAAAAATATATCTAACCAAGTGGACACATAGATATCAGAGTTAAAAATCTAAATTAGAAAGAATTATAATTTTATCCTTCATGGAAAAAAATTTATGCGTTATCTGTGAGAGTCACTTTTTAAAAATGTTGTTTTCTGAAGATTTTTTTTTTTGAGGGAGATGGAAAAAGAAGTGCAATCTGATTCCAAAAAAATTGAAAAAAATATATTTAGAATATATAGACAAAATGACACGAAACTCTAGTTTGCATCATCTTCAAATTCCTCATGGTTTAGCTGCTATAGGTGCCCGAAAGTGAAGATTTAGTTAAAAAAAATTATTTCAGTGTCCAGTTTGGCCAAAAATTGTAAACCACTATATCGGGATCACCCTTAGTATAGTTACAAATTTTGTGTTTGGAGAGATAGTTCGATGTGTTATGGTTGATGAGAGATGTTGTAGATGTGTTGCAGAGTTGTTAGTAGTGTTTTTGATGCAGTTGGTTCACTTGGTTTCCAAGTGCTTTTGAGAAATTTTGAATAAAAGAGAGTTTTGTGTGATAGAGTGGTGTTCAGTGTTTTTCCCCACATTTCTTCATGGTTGAAGATATTCTTGCATGGTTTGGATATGATGGTTAGAGGTTTTCAAAGGTTCTATATATAGATTTTCAGGTTCTAGATCATATTGCAGTGGAAGATGTTTTTGACAGTATGTTTTTTTCTGGTGAAATAAGGTGTCTGGGAGAAATGAGATTGCTCCACATTTCTTCATAATGAAGGCTCTTGTCTTTCAGATATGGGAACATGATTATATATTATGTATCTACCTTCCCTTTAAGTTTCAAGTGTTGTGGTGTTCTGCAAGGTTGTTTGGTGAGTTGGATGTCTTTGCCAATGTGTTTGGTTGCACATAATAAAGGTGTTATTAAGTTTTAGGTCATTGCAATAGTAGTGGAAAATATTCTGATGATGTGGAATATTTTGAGATGTTTTGAAGTGTTTTAGTGTGGTCCATGAGTTGTTTTTGGACCTGTAGAGGTGTGTTTAGAGTCACTTGTTAGTGTTAGTGTAGGTTTGGCTAACCTGGCATGCTAGCGCTAATTACGATGGATGATTGTTGTTTTCAGAAGTGTTGAGAAGCATGTCAGTGTAGATTTCAATCCTAGTTAAGTTGTGTCATGGTCTTCCTTCACTTCTTTATACCTTGTAATTGTTTTATTTTAACCTATTTGATGTTGCATGATAGAGGTGCATACATTTCCTTAAGGAAAACCTAATTGAGATTGTTTTAGGTTAAGGATGGTATAAATACAAGGTGAGTTGTTGTGTGGATAAAGTAGAGAAGATGTGTGATGTGAAAGATGCAAATGTGATCAAGTGTGGTGATCTGAATGCGAGCTTAAATGCCTGTGAATCCCAAATGTAGTTGTAGAAGGTGTCTACATTTTAGTCTGTTGGATGAGTTGTTAGTGCTTCAGTTGAACTGTACCTTTGACATAAGAGAGATGCATTGTTAGTAGTTCAAATTGGTGGTGAGCCACCCCTTCTTCTATCTTCTTTCTTTTGGACAGTGAATCCTTTTGTTAGTGAACCCTTCTTTCTTTTGGGCAGTGATCCCTTCGATAGTGAGCCTATTATATTTGGTGTTTCTATTACTTTATATTGTGATCTAATCCTCACTGTGGTTTTTCCCTTCTTGGTTTTTCCACATAAGTCTTATTATGTGTTTGATGTGTTTGCATTACTATTTCATATGTTCACATTTTGATAATGCATGATAAGGGTTTTAGGGCTAATACAAATCTAAATGTTAATGTGGATTTTTTATTTTTTAATGTACAACTGATTCACCCCCCCTCAGTTTTCCTATGCATCTAAAAATTGGTATCAAAGAAAGATTACTTAGAAGAAGCTTAACCACTTGAGGTAGATCTAGATGCCACACAGGAAGGAGGCTCCCTTATTCGATGGGATGAATTATGTATTTTAGAAAACCAAGATGGAATGTTTCCTTATTTCCCTAGGGTTTGGAGTTTGGAAGTCAAATGAAGATGGATATATCATGCCTATTAATATTCTAAAAACTGGTGATGAGATCAAGGAATATGAAAATAATGGAAAAGTAAGGAATGCTCTTTTGAGTGGTCTTGTTGATTCAGAACTTGTGAAGGTTATGAGCTACAAAACTGGTTAAAGAAATTTGGAAGAAGCTGGAAAGTATCTATGAAGAAGATGATAAGGTCAAGCAAGCAAAGATGCAAAATTTGAAGACTTAGTTTGAAACCTTGAGGATGTCACAGGATGAAGATATTGCAAGCTGCATGCATAGAGTGGATGAAGTTGTCAATTCTATCAATGGCCTTGGTGGAAAACTATAAGAAGATGAGGTAGTAAAGAAGGTATTAAGAACTCTTCCTAAATCTTATAGTCATAAAGTTTCTACTATTGAGGAAGCTCAAGATTTAAATCATTATTCTATAGATTAGTTGTTTGGTGCTTTAACTAATTTTGAATGGAGAGAATTTGGTCAAAATGATTCAAGAAAAGAGTTTGCTTTTAAAGCTAGCAAAAGAGAGGGATGACGGATCAGATCCAGATGATCTTGATGAGATAGAAGAAAATTTTGTTAGGAGATTAAAAAAGGGTACTAGAAAATACAAAGGTAAGTTACTTTTCAAATATTTCAATTATGGAAAGATAGGTCATTATGCTTCAAGTTGTCCAACCCAAGTTTCAAATGACAAGTATAAGGATAAAAAAGGTAAATTTGTCAAGAGAAGTTATTATGTTAAAGAAGATGCTAGCATATTTGATGATGAATCTGACTACCTGAATGATGAAAATAATGAATTCTTATTCATGACTTTGAATGTTGGAAATAATTCCATTGACTCTAAAAGATGTATGGAGGAAATCACTCTAGAAATAGGTCACAACATCAAAGGGACTATAGTGATTTTTTTTCATGCCATAGAGGAGAAAAATCACTAGATAATTGATAGTAGATGCCCAAATCATATGACAGGTGATAAGAGTAAGTTTGTTAAACTTGAGTAGTTTAAAGGTGGTCTTGTTAAGTTTAGTGATGATAAATTTGCTAAGATATGTGGAAAATTTTCAATTAGTTTTGATGGAAAGAATAATATAGATGATGTTCTTTATGTCAAGGGTCTCTGACATAATCTTCTGAGTGTAGGAAAAATATGTAGAAAATGATATAATCATGTATTTTAGGATGGTGGTTGTGAAATCGAAAAAGGAAGATTTGGAACTCTAATTGCTACAGGAATAAGGACATATGGGAATGTTTATCAGCTCAAAGGTTCTAACAGTAAGTGATTTATGAATCAAATCAATGAAATTTGGCTATGGGATAGAAGAATGTGTCATGTCAATTTTGATAGCCTAGTAAGGATCGGATCTAATCAAGCTGTGAGAGATCTACCAAGAATTACAAAGCCTATCAATGCAGTTTGCAAGGAATGTTAGGTTGGGAAGAAAATAAGAAAGAGGTTCAAGATCAAAGAATATTCTACCATAGGACCTTTGGAGTTGGTGCATACAGACCTATGTGGACCTACATGAACAAGAAGCTTTCAAGGTAACATGTATTTCATGTTTAACTAATTGATGATTAATCTAGAAAGACTTGGGTAACTCTTCTTAGAGAAAAATCAAAAGATCTAGACAAGTTTAATGCATTTAAAGCCATGGTTGATAATGAAATGGATCTGAAAATAAAGTGTTTAAGGTTTGGCAGAGGCGGAGAGTTCACCTCCAATGAGTTTAACAATTTTTGTGAAGATCATGGAATAAAGAGGTATTTTTTAGCCCCATAACTCTTTAGGAGAATGGAGTTATAGAAAGAAAGAACATGACAATTTAGGAAGTGACATGGGAAATGATGAAGAAAGAAAATTTACCAGATGTTTATTGGAGAGAAGTTATTCACATTGCAATATACATACTCAACATAGTAAAAGAAAGAGTAAACTATTCAAAGACCCTATGAATTATGGTATGGAAGAACTCCTACTAACAAATGAAGAAACTTGGGAAAGTTTGAAGTGAGGTCAGATGAAGGAATATTCCTTGGATATTTTACATGAAGAAAGGGTTACCAGTGCTACAACAAGAGGTTGAAGAAGATAGTTAAAAGTGAAAGTGTCAAAGTAGATGAAGAACCACATAAAATCTCAGTACTAATAGAAGGATATGAATCTGATTAGTCCTCTTGCAAGAAGAAGGAAAAGAAGAAGAAAAGGAGAAGGAGATGTAGGTTGAAGAGGAAGAAGCTCTAGAAAGAATTCGTAAGACTCCTAAGTATGTGCAGAAGAACATTCTAAAGATAAAATCATTGGTGATAAGAGTGGAGGCATGTTGATGAGAAGAAAAGTTGCTATGATAGAAGAATAGGTAAATTTGTGTCTCCTTTCCAAAGTAGAACCTAAGACATTGATAGAGGCATATAAGGATGAAAATTAGACCAAAGCTATGGAAGAAGAATTGATACAAATTGAGAAGAATCAAACTTGGGAACTAGACCCAAGACCAACAAAAAAGTATGTAATCAGAACTAAATGGGTATTTTGGAACAAGTTGAATGAGAATGGAGAAGTTTTCAGAAATAAGGCTATATTTGTGTGTAAGGGATACTCACAAGTGGAAGGAATAGATTTTGAAGAGACATTTTCTTCGATGGAAAGAATGGAGGCCATTAGGATGTTTTTGGCCTTTGTAGCACATAAGGATTTCAAGGTTTTGTTACCTTATTTTTAGCTTTCAGTTGAAAATCAAGTTTAGTGTTTATTCTTTTTGTGTTGTTCATTTAAACATTTAAAAGATAAACCATAAGTCTGCTAAGTTCAAAATGCATGAAAAAAGATTATCAAATGAAACAGATTACATTTTCATTCCAATGTTGCAATTACAACAAATGAGAAAAGAGAATCGTATGTGTACAAATGTAATTTTTTATTGATAATCATGAAGTGTACATGTCCCTCACAAGCCAAGGGACTAACTTTACTTATTCAATGAAAATAAAGAAACAATATATACATGAATAAGTAAGCAAATATAATGTGCATATAAGGGTGGAGACCAACCATTTCCTAAGAATGACTGGTTTCGAAGTTGTCCTCTTGCCCTACTACTGCCCCCAAGCTGCTTGTGTCCTTCCCAGCTCCATTGTGCTCCTAACTCCTGCATCTGAAAAAAATGATATTAGAGCAATGCTCTAAGCAATGAAAGATCTCAAACCTTACATACACACCTACCTATGCATGTATAAACTGATCCATAAGTGCATTAAATAAGTATGCAAACAATGGATGTCTTGGAAAACAATGAAGTCATCAAACACATCCAAAATATGCATTTATTTTTCTAACTTGTTTGCTTAATGTGCAGATTTAGGACAAGTTTGGTTACTATTTTGATTCAGTTAAATACAACATGTGGGGTAAATGTGGCTCCCACAAGGGTAGAGCTCAACATGCTTTGAGATAAATAGGAAATTGAGCAACTTGATAAAAAAATATACCTGTTATTAATGCATCAAATCAATATGGAATCACACCAGTTGATCAACTTTCATTATCATATTCAAAAGATGCATCAAGTTCAATTATGCATCTCCTAAATAATGAGGGAGCAATCCAAGGTACTCCCAAGTCCCTCTCACCTTAAGCCAATTGGACAAGCACACATCACATAGGATGGTGAGCTTTCAGGTCACCAACGTAGGTGGCATGTGTCTGCCCACTAGGTTTAAGGTGAAGAGACAGTGTTTATGTCTTACACATGATCAAAAGGTAAACAACTGTGGTAGAAACCAGGTGGAAAACTTATAGGGCAGCAAGCAATGGTCATGGGAATCATGAGGATTGGGGCAGGTAAAGAAAGGAGGATGTGTGCTACATCTCATGAAGGGGAAACAATGTTAAAGCATGTAATCAAGAAACATGGAATAAGTTGTAATTAAGTATGACATCCCCACCAACCCGGTCATTCATTATATTAAGATGCCCACATTTTTTAAATGACCGGTTGTTGCTTTGTCACTTCCGCTTTTGTCTTCATTTAAATATCACTTATTACGTTGGATGCGTACAAACTTGAATGCCTACAAAATATTCTCATCACCAAGCATCTAATCATAACTTTAAAGTGGGAAATTAAAATTCCTTTTGACCAAAAGAAAAAATTCCATACATTACATCATATAGCCTCCTTATCTCAGCGTACCATGGAAAAAATTCATTAAAAAAACCTCTCTTTTTTTAAATTGGTTGTTTTCATCTTTAATCAAAGTAATTATTTTTTAATTGTTAATTGAATGATTATATAATTAATCATCATGTCAACAGAATCATGGTCTTTAGGAATCCAAAATAATTATTAATCATGTAAGTGGAATCATGGTCTTTGGGAATTCAAACGTAGATTACATATTGACAAACATTCAACACCAATCAATCGATCGCCCCTCAAAAATAAACTAATCATGTCAACAGAATCATGGCCTTAGGGAATTCAAGATATTTATTAATATGTCAATGGAATCATGACTTTTGGATATTCGAACCTAGATTACATATTGACAAACATTCAACACCAATCAATCAATTGCCCCTCAAAAAATAATATATAATTTCTCTCCTCTCCCTATAAAACCAATATATTAAAAGAGAATCTTGGTGAAAACTTGGGTACAAATATATAAAATGAGACAATGAATAAGTAAAATAAATGCAATTAGGGAGACAACTTGCACTACTTTTATGCAAGGGTAATAAATAGGCCAAAAATATTTACGGTGTTATGATCCCAAACAAAAACAAGGAGACCCATTCAAAGAAGGCTAATGTATGATATGTAAATTGGCTTGGTCAATGTAATAATGATTGAGTACCCAAAAGTACATGGAACAAAGATACCAAGAACTATTCAATAAGCCATTAGTAGGCATGCTTGTGGTGTCATAACTTAACACATTCCATCTCTTACAACATAGAGTATGAAATTCATGATCAATAATGGTGTGTATTTTAAGGGAGTGATTGTTGAAGATCTATTCCATGGGATATTAAAATGGATTATCTTGAGTAAGACAAGAAACTTTAATAATATTTTTTTGGAGTTTTAAAATAGATGATGCTGAGTAAGACATCAAATTTTATTTTTAATTGATTTTTTTATATATTTATTTATACATAATTGATATGTAAATATAAGATAATTTAAATAATTAGAGTCAATCTTAAATTAAATTTATTTATTTTATTTTAATAATAGATTATGGAGTATGGTCTAAAATCTTGACATCAAAAATCTTATAATTATAATTAGAACTATTCTTGAATATTAGTATAAATTATAGAAATGTTATGTCCTTTATTAGGAGGGGTTGTCTGAACTATACACTTACCAACAATTAAAATAGTTTATAAATGTGGAAAAAATACTCATAAAACATGTTCATTTAGATGAGTTCCATTACAAGTGAAACTGTTTCATAAGGATAAAATAACAAAACAAGTTTTCAAAGAGAAGTTAAGATGATTTTTCTCGTGTCTCTTCATATGAGAGGCCTTTCATATACTTCATTTGAATCATTTTCTCACCCCTTATTATATAAATACTCTCTTGGGTCAAGTAAAGGTATTTTTAATGGATTAAAGGAAATTGAGCTTAACCATAGTAGAAGATAGATGCACATGTATGAATGGTTTAGGGTAGCAATCAAGCATGTTGTAGAAGCAAAATTAACCTACAAAATTTCAATTGTTTAGGTATTAATAACATGTCATTGGTATCTGTGTGAGCCTTAAGGGAGGATAACTTCTAGATTGTAACAAGATAATGGAGATAGGGTAGCATAGCTTCACTCTTGTTATAATTTCATCCTACAAGTTTTCTCAAGGATAAAATGCTTCCCTATCTCTCTTCACTTTAGTGTGTTTAATTCATTTTTTTATTATTTATGTTCATAGTTCAACTTATGTACTATAACTCAAGCACTTAAAAAAGTATAATTAATAGAGTTTTAGTTGATTACATACATATTTATAGTTTTTTATACAAACAATAGATGTTAATTATTCATTTTTACATAAGTTGAATGAATCTAGATACTTGGTTCTTATGAGATAAATAAAAATCTCATGTTAATGGTAGCATAGTAGAGCTATAAAAAAAAGACATCAAATACATTGACATGCATTATGGATATATATTGTACCCAACATTTATAACTTATTTTAATAGCATATTTTATATCTTCATTTTATTTATTTAATGATATTAAATGTGGGAATACGATATTTGAAGAGTAGATATCAGTGCGAGTGGTCATACTCTTGAATATTATCAATCCAAGCAAATTATAAATCAATTAACTATGAGAACTTGGTGATGTATCTATTCATGAGTGACATGATTATACAAACATCATCCATATTAGATGCACCATTTCCTCACACTAAAATCTCAATGACACTTACCCCAATGAGTGGCATAGTTGGCTAAGGACTTCGGGTTTGTCTCATATAGGTCCCAAGGTTAATTCTCTACTCAGATTAACCTGATGCACACGGCTTGGGGGTGGTTGTGTACATCCCTAGGGGGGCTAGTCTCACCCAAGCCACCCATTTTGTACCCAAAATCAATAAGGCATAAGATCTAGAAAAGGTTTGGTTGGGTTGTTGGATGGGTCACGAGGATACCCCTTGAGCTACCAAAAAATTAAAAAAAAGTCTCAATGATACTATTTTTTTTTCATTTTTAGAGAAGATTAATAATATAGCATGGTCTAGTTTCTTGTATTCTCACATAGAATAATTGATTAAGAATAATGGCCAAACATATCTAGAAAAATAATTATCTTGGATTGATAATAAATTATATGAGTAGAGGATTCATGGACCATAAACTAGTCTATAAGATATAAGTAAACATGTTGAGTTTGACAATGAAATGAATGCATTTACACATCATTTTGTGGTAAATAATATTGGTAACTATCACAAATATTCTTTCAAATATTTGAGAACATCACTAAGTTATAATCTAGAGAGACACTTATCTCACAAACTAAGATCAAATTTGATTTGGATTATAGGTGGTCTAGGGGACAATACTCTAGGTACGGGCCTAGATGTGTTGTAAGCATGCAAGCTCAATGTAGAGATAAATAAATAGAAAAAGATGAACAAAAGAATTGGAAAAAAATATTTTATTAAGTTTTATTTTTTACATGACAAACACTCATGAAAATGTTTGGATATGTATTTTACAATGTTCAAAAGCTAAATCTATATCTATTATATTATAGATGCATATTTAAAATTTACAAGATTTTAAAGACAAAGGTCATAATGGAAGTTGAAACAATTGGTCTTCCATGTATGTCACTTCATCTCCTAATAGTTAATATTATAGTTGTTGAATGCACAAGAAAACTAAGAGGGGGGGTGAATTAGTTGTACCTTAAAACTTCAAAACCCTCACAAACATTCAGATCCAATTAACCCTTAATCTATTAGAATGATTTATCATGAAAGAAAATAACGAAAACTAAAACACAACACCATGCAAAAAGGAACACCAGATTTACATAGAAAACCCAAGATGGGAAAAACCATCGTGAGGATTAACTCACAATATAAAGTAATATCAACACTAAATATAATAGGGCTCACTGCCAAAGGCTCACTACCCGAATATAAAATATAGAGAAGAGTGTTACAATGAGAAATCCATCTCAAAGCAACAAAAAAATCTACAACATCACCAACACCTTTGCAACCTTTTTGAAGAATTGCAGACACCTTCTGCTCACTACATTCAGTAATCTAACACATGAAATCTCACACTACACTTCACATCACTAGCATCATACTCATCTATTTTAATCATCCATCAACAACTCAACTCAAAAAATTACCACAATGGAAAGGAATGAAGGAAGACCACAACACACCTTAGCTAGGACCTAAATCCACTCATACACACCATGTCATGCTTCCACCAATATCAAAGCAACTTCACATGTAGTGTAAACACCCAAGGTCAACCGAACCCATGTTAACAATTAACTACATGCTTCCCCAAATCCAAAGATGACTCACAGACACCACATAACACTTGAATATAATCTAGAATATTCCACAAACACCTTGGAAACCAAAAAATTCCTTCGCAATAATTTTCACTTGAAGAATGTTCACACCTAGTACACTCAGATAAATTTGTCATACATTGCAACTCAAGAAACTAACTTTTAAAGAATCAAACCATGAACAACTTCATCTAGAGAAAGATACAAACACTAGCAACACCCTTCTAGATTTGCAAGACCTAAAACCACTCTATGGAGAAATACAAAGCAAGAAATTTCTCCCAAACACCTCTACAATATACAGTTCACACACTGGTGAACACACCTTCCTCTGCACAACAATTTAGCACACTAAATTATGAATGAAACAACTCTAATCAACATATCCGAACTGCACAAGTAGATCTTCAACCCAGAAGAACTGTGGAACAAAACCAAAACACAAAATACCACAACAAAACATTGTTTCCTCTTTTTATTCAATTTTCTCAAAAGCACTTGGAAACCAAGCACCATAAACACATCATCAACATCTTTAGTACTTCATCATTACCACAAAGACAACTGCAAAATAAAAACTCAGCCATACATCCATAAACAAAAGCTTATCAAAGCAAAACTGTAGGTTGACACTAGTAGCTTACTAATGACAACATAATACAACTAATCAAAGCATCATTAGGGACAACAACAACTCATTACCAACTTCACATCCTTGCAACGTAATCCTCATATAGTTGACACCAATGACAACACCAACTACTCATACTTGCAACAATCTCCCCCTTTGTCATTGATGGAAACACATGATGTGAAAAACTATCAACAACAAGCACAACATATATGATCCTGACTACTCTATTTCATACCAACTCATTATCTCTTTTTCTTTACTTTCTCCCCCTTACACAATTAACTCATTACTTTATTTCACAGGATTCTCTCTCCTTTTCTCAACTAAATATTTTTCACATTTCTCTTTGTCCCCCTTAGATCTTTTTTCACATTACTCTCTCCCCCTTTGACATCAATGGAAAAAGAAAAAATATTTGCATCATTCATTCTCCTCCTTTGACATTAATCATACTTTTCACCACTACTCTGCATTGTCCCCTTTAGGAGCACACACCAAACTACATCAATCAACAATTACTGCATAACATTTGACAACACTCACTCATCCTGACCGCAACAAAAAAAATGCCACTAGCTACTACCCCTGAGAGGTAGCCACCAACATCAATCCAAACCAAAGAATGAATCTTGAGATCCACTGGACTGATGCATCTTCTTATACATCTAGTTCAAAGAAGGAGGGGCAATAACCCCCAACTTCTCACAAAGAAACTCAAAAGTATCCTTAGGAAGAGCCTTAGTAAATATATCAACAACCCAATCTTTTGTAGGCACATATTCAAGCTTCACTTCATTATCTACAACCTTCTCTCTCAAAAATTGATACCAAATTTAGATATTTTTTTCCTTGAATGCATTACTGAATTCTTTGAAATATTGATAAAACTTGTATTATCATAGAAGATAGAAATTGGTTCATCATATACCACCCTGATATCCTTCAATGTTTGCCTCATCCACAACACTTGTGTGCAACAAGATGCTGCTGCAATACATTCTTCCTCAATAGTAGATAAAGATATCGAATCTTGTTTCTTTCTTAGCCATGACACCAATTTGCATCCAAGAAAGAATGCACCACCACTTGTAATTTTTATGTCATCTACACAAAAAACCAAATCTGCATTTGTGTAAGCACACAAAATAAATTTATTATCCTTTGGATACCACAAGCCATGATCCGAAGTTCCCTTAAAGTATTTGAATATCCTATTCACTGCTGCAACATGTGACTCTCTAGGATCTTCTTGAAATATAGGCATAACAAAAATTGCATTCATGATATCTGATCTAGTAGTAGTTAGATATAATAGTCCTTCAATAATTGATATATACTTGCTTTTATCATTCTTAGGAGATTCATCATTCTTGCTCAACTTGCAACCAGTAATCATACAGGTACATACCAGTTTAGAATCTTCCATTCTAAACTTCTTCAACATTTCATTGACATACTTTGGTTATGAAATAAAAATACCTTTATCTATTTGATTTATTTCTAGCCCAAGGAAGAAAATCATCTCCCCAACACATAGAAATTTCAAACTCTTTATGCATCTCCTCTAAAAAATTCTTACACATAGCTTCATTTCCTCCAAAAATTATGTCATCAACATATACAACCATAATCAATATTTGATATTTTTCAACTTTGAAGTAAAGATTACTATTTGTGGTACCTTTATTGAATCCATGTTGTAACAAATACCTATCTAACCTTTCATACCAAGCTTTGGGATCTTGCTTCAATCCATATAATGTCTTCTTCAATTTGTGGGCCATATTCAATTTATCTGATAACCGAAATCCTCCTAGTTGTTCTATGTATACTTCTTCTAATTCTCCATTCAAGAAATCATAGTTCACATACGTCTGATATACTTTGAAATATTTATGTGCTACAAAATCCAAAAAAAATCTAATAGTTTCCATTCTTTCCACCAGAGAAAATTCCTCCTCAAATTCTATTCCTTCTACTTGTTAGTAACCTTTACATACACGCCTCGCCTTGTTTCTTACTACTTCTCCATTCTCATTTAGTTTTTCTTGAATACCCACTTGGTTCCAATTAAATTATTTTTTGTTGGTCTTGAGACAAGTTCCCAAGTCTGATTATTCTCAATCTACATTAATTCTTTTTCCATAGCCTTGATCCAATACTCATCCTTGCATGCTTCAATCACTATTTTTGGTTCAACTTCAAGAAGTAAACATAGATTTACTTGTTCTTCAACAACTTTCCTTATTGTCATTACACCTTTTTTCTTATCATTAATAATCTATTTTTCGGAATGATTCTTCTATACATACTTAGGAATTTTAGGAATATTTTCCAGAGCTTCTTCCTCTTCAATCTGCACTTCTTTTTCCTTAGATTTTTCTTCTTCTCTATAGATAGACTCATTTGATTCATATCCATCTATTACCATTGAATTATTTTGTAGGTCTTCATCAACCTTGACACTTGCACTCTCAACAATCTTTCTTAACCTCTCGTTGTAGTACCGGTAATATTTTCTTTTAGTAGAATATCCAAGGAAAATACCTTCATCAGACCTTTCATCAAACTTTCCTATGTTTTCTTCATCTCTTATGATATAGAATTTTCTTCCAAACACTGAATTATTTGACAGTAGGAATCCTTCCATACCATAGCTCATAAGGATTCTTTGTGTTGTTTTCTCTTGCTTGCACTCTATTAAGTATATAAATAGTATTATGAATTGGTTCTCTCCAATAGACTTCCATTATATTTGCTTCTTTCATCATTATTCTTGCAACTTCTTGAACAATCATGTTCTTCCTTTCAACCACTCTATTTTGCTAAGGAGTCCTAGGGGTAGATAAATGCCTCTTTATATTCCACGATTATCACAAAAGATATTGAACTCATTGGAGGTGAACTCTCCACCTCTGTCTGACCTCAAACATTTGATTTTCATA
>VDFB02058242.1:196335930-196374900 GCA_007258455.2 Sequoia sempervirens | reverse complement strand
TTAAAATGATTACAGGTGGTCATCCTATTAGACATCCAAATCTAGATGGTGGTCTACAGCCTAGTCTATAGAGTGTTTCCCTTTTTGTTGTGAAATGTACTTGATCTTTATCATGTTGTTGTTTAGATACATATTGTAGACATGATTTTTTTGTATATATATTCATCAGCCTAGTCGAGGCCTCATATATATGTTATGATGTTGTATTATCCTATCACACTTGTTTCACTAATGATGATGTGCTATGACATTCTCATCTTTTGATGATGATGATATATGTGAGATATACCTTCTTCGATTCAACTTCTTTTTATGCTTCATGGATGATGATGTATGATGATGTATGCATATGATATGGATGGATGGATCATACTTTGTATCATATGATGTTTTATTATGGATGATCAATATATTGTTGTGATAAATGGTATTTATGTGGTGTTGATATATGGTGTTTATTGGTTTATTATCATCATGATATGTACTGACGACACTGTGGATATAGGATGGATGTTAGTTAGAATAAATATCATGATGATAGATAGAAATTTGATGTTGTTAGTAGCTGATGAGTTGCTTTTGCTTTACTTGGAGGCTTCGTAGTTTTTGAACAATCATGTTTGGTGTAGCAAACAAATATGATGCACCAAGGTATTAATGACCAAGGTGATTTTGTATCCATTACATGGACTTTGACTCTACAAACAAATATTATTCTTGTTCATACCAAACATACGAAAAATTTGTTTAAAGTATACAGTTGGGTTGTGTTAAAAACTTTTCAGACTAGTCACACAAAGAGGTATAGGACACCTAACATGAAAATACTACATGAATTTCAAACCATTTACACAGAGAGGTATGGAATACCTAACATGCAACTGCTACACGAATTTTAGACCATTTACATAAAGAGGTATGAAATACCTAACATGAATCTACTACATGAATTGTTTCAACACAACTTTCATACACTCAATAAAGCAAGTATTTGCCATGGTAGTTTTACAAAAAATATCTTACAAACAACAAACCAAAATGACACTGAATTGGCCCCATTCCTTCTTCTCTAAATCCTTATGGAAATCCTCAAGAGATCCTGGGAATAATTCAATAAAATAAATCATAAGAGATAAGACTATAAAAAGATAAAAACAAAGTTGAAGTATCACTTGCCATATCTATTTGGGGTGGGGCTATTATTTGGTATTGATCATATCTATCAGAGGAATGGATCTATAAAGGCATATATCAGGATGTTGTTGGGACTTGTTAAAAGATAGGTAGTTGATACTTTGGCATTTTTTCCATCTATTTATAGTCAGAGATTTTGTGATTGTTTGCTTGAAAGTTCTAGCTATTGATGTTTGCTTTGTTTGTTTGTTTTGTCAAAGGGTGAGTGTGATGATTTTTTTATTGGCGGCGATGCTCATCAGTGGATCGGATGATGGACGGGCCCTTTATTTTCAAAGTTTTTATGGATGCTGTTTTGCTGCCGTGATCAAATCTGGAAGCCCCGCCCTACCGCGATAAGTCTTCCACGCTTGTACACACAGAGTAGCCCAGCCGTTTGAGCTCGGTGGTTTTGACCTTTTTGCAACGCTTCTTGGATTTTGTACCTTTTGACCATTTTCGGATTTTGAATTTCGAATTAAGTTGAAATAAAGCATGCTTAAAACCAGCGGGATCAACCTAGGGTCTCGGGGCTTCAAGCCTGCCCAGCCATGCAGGTTCATACAGTTCTTACCCGCTGACTCAAAGCAATGGTTTTAAAATTAACATTGATAATCTGGATTGATATTCCACTTATGTGTCTAGAGGATACGTTGTAGGAAATCTACTTGAATTAGCTATGAGGTTCAAGAAAATGTTGATATCTTAGACTGTTTTGAGTGAAGGAATAATCCCACGATGTTGTTTTGTTTTCGATGGTTTTCAAATGTTTTCGTGATGTTTTGATCTTGTTGTTTTCTGCTTTTTTGGATTTTTAGTTTTTGATGTTTTGATTTTTATCCTTTGCCTTAGTAAGATATTTTGAACTTGGATTCATATTTCACTTTCTTTCTAGAGGATATGTTTATGAAAGCTTTACTTGAACTAGCCATGGGTCTGGGCTTAAAACGCTGACATCTTGTGAATCCTTTCATGAAGGAAAATCCATGTTGTTGGTGTATCTTGAAGGTTACTCCGGTAGTGCGTTGGTGGCACATCTTGTTGTTGGGATGGAATCTTTTCTTTATCCTTTCTTATTTCTTTGCTTTTTATCCTTTTTCCATTTCGGATTTTCACCTCCCTTTGTCTATATTGAAAACCTGATCGATGATTTCACTTTTCTTTCTAGAGGGATATGTTGTGGGGAGTAAATCTTTACTTGAACTAGCTATGGGTTCTGCTAACTATTGATATCTTAGAATTTTCTGCTATACGCAATCCATGTTGTTGGTGTATCTTGAAGGTTACCTTTGTAGTGCATTGGTGGTACACCTTGTTGTTGGGACAAATTATTTTCTTGCTTTTTTTTTTAGTTTTCTAATGTTTTTGTATTTTTACCCTCTTGCGTGGGGTGTAAGATATTGAAAACTTGGATTGATATTTCACTATATTTTTCTAGAGGATATGTTGTGGAAAAGCTTACTTGAACTAGCTGTAGGGTTCAAGTAATTGTTGATATCTTAGAATTTTCAAGTGAAGGAATAATCCATGTTGTTGGTATCTTTGAAGGTTACCTTGGTAGTGCATTGGTGGTACACCTTGTTGTTGAGGGATATGATATTTAGATGGATTGGTCGATAGTTTGGAACCTTTCTTTTCCAAACTTGGGATGATGGGTGGATATGGAAATTTGATTGGGACCAATGTCTTGATATACCTTGTAGGCCACCCTTGAAGCTTTATTTTGCATTGCTGGACTTTTTTGACGGATGAACTTCCCCTTTTGATTTTTTCCCATAGTTTCTTTGACTAATGGAGTTTGATAGGGATGATTTTCTTGCTTTTTCTTTTGTATCCATTTTCATCTTGCTTGTCCATTTTGTTTTGTTAATTATTTTGCTTCAATGACTTGTTCCTTTCTTGGGTACAATTTTTTCTCTTGTTGTTGGTCCCAATCATAGGGTTGAAATATGTTTGGATGATGATTCATGACATGGCTAGTTGTAGCATTGGTAGCAATTTTATCATAAGGACTCTTCATGCTCTCTATGTGGATGCTTGCATTAGATAAAGTTTCCCCCAATATTATAGAGGTATCATTGATATGTTTAGATCCATTAATTGTTGAATAACCAAGACCTTGATGGTTAGGAGTGCCAGTAATCTGCACTGGTGCTAGGATACCCTTTTCATGTAGACCTAATCCTCTATCTTGATAATGCATCTATTGAAAAATTTTATTTGCAATAGGATCCAATTTACCTTGGAAACAAGGTGCTAATCCTTCTTTGCCTTGTTGTGGATCTTCAAATGTGATAGCTTCTTCATTGATAGGATCCTTCATAGGTGGGATAACTTCTTGATTGATATTTACAACTTGATCCTATGAAATATCATATTTTAATGGCCCTTCAAAATATATTGGTGCTTCATTGACTTTTGTATACCCAATGCTCTACTGCTTAGGATTGTCCATTATCTTTGCTGATTTTAAGATAGTGTGCTCCATATTTTCATGCTCAATGTCTTCAACCTTCTTGGAGGATGTTTATGATTTCACTACTTCTTCTTGATCATTTTTAGATATGTCTATAGATTCAATTGTTCTTTGATCACGTGTAAAGATGCTAAGAGTAGGTGACTCTTGTTCCTTGATAATTTCATCAAGAGTGTGAGACTCTTGTCTTGGATGAAGATCATCTATATGTCCATTAGGAGTAAGCATCTCATGGGTAGATGTATGTGTGCTTGACATATGGATGTGTTCTTTTGGAAAGCCTTGGATGTCTTGGAAGATATCTACCAAGTCATTGTAGTATTTTGATGATAAGGATTCTTGATCTTGACTCTGTGTTGTATCATATTTGATATGCTTTGGATCACTTTCTTGACATGGATCAATTTCAAAGAAAGGTTCATTTGTAAAGGATCCTTGGATCTCCTCAAAATGTGGACATATGGGTGATAACTCTTTGTCTAGATTTTCTACATTGGGTATAAGTGTTGGATTAAGAGTCTTTTGATCCTCAATATGTACTTCCATGAGGTTGGATGATGTCAATATATCTTGGATTGAATCATTGCTAGACTTGGTTGATTGAGTTTGATCATGCTTGGGATTAAATTCTTGATGTATGTCCTCTTGCTCACTAGATAATGTAGAGACATTGTAAATGTGATCAGTGATAGATAGCTCTTAATCATTGTTTTTAACCTTTGAGGATGAGACCTTGTCATTGTTGTCATTGGTAGTTAGCCCTTGAATTTTCATAACTATTTCTCCTTGATCAATAAGGTCTTGGATGAGATTTTTGAGTGTAGCACATATGTTCGTTGTGTGACCCTTGATTTTGTGGAACTCACATTGTTCGTACTTTTTATACCAAAGAAGTTTAAAGTTTGGTTCACCATATGTTGGACTATCATTTATTTTGATAACTTCCTATTGTACCAGTTCATGCATGGTTACCTCTAAAGTTGCTCCCAAAGGGGTGAATATCCTTCTTGTTTGGTAATTTTCCCTCTATGGTTTTTCTTGATTTGTTTGCTCTTGATTTTGTAGAACTCCTTGATACAACAATTGAGGTTCGTTCTGATATTGCATTTGAGGTACACCTTGGTTTTGTGGAACTTCTTGATACCACAGATATTGGAAGCATTGTTGATGTGGATATTGAGGTGTTTGTGGAATAATATTTGTTTGTTGTGGATATGTAATGTTCTGATGTTGTGCATGGCATTGGCGATACATAGGATTTCAATTTCGTTTAATTTCCTCAAGACCTCTCTCAATTTTATCTAGGGAAATTTGATGTTCTAGATTTATTCCTTGATGGTAATTTTGAAATCACTGATATTATTTCCCTATTTTATGTTGTGACCCTTGATAAGAGTAATTTGGATAATAGATCGACATGTTTTGGGGATGTTTTGATACTCAATACCCTATCATAAGGTCACTTGGTTTATATCCTCTAAGAGGATCATACCTATTGCCATGTGGGAGGTGGTAACATGGGTCTTCCAACTACTAGGTTTGCTTTCTCTTTATCTTTTTCTAAGATGATTGATGTGGTGAGAAATTGGCAGGGTGTTTCGTTCTTCCCAAATATGAAGGTTCTCAAACTGCTTATGATGTCAATTTGTGCACCTTCAATGTATGTGTTACTTGGTTGAAAGATTGGTGCTATAAGGTTTGGTTGTTGAACGAGAGATGTTCGTCACCAAATGGTCATAAGGTGGAAATGGTGTTGTAAGGTGGTTGCTATGAAACTCAAAACCTTAAGGCTTGAGTGTTGTTTTGGAATGTGGCTACTTTTTGGAAATCAAAATGTTGAAGAACGAGGGTTGATATTTCACTTCTTTTGTCTATAGGATATATTGTGGGAAAGATACTTGAACTATCTACAAGTTCCAAGTAACTATTGATATCATAGACGTCTGAGTAAAGGAATGATCCTAGTGTTTTGTTTGATTTTGATCTCTAACAAGTAGGATGGAAATGATGGATGAAGGACTTATGTGACCTATTTGGCTTTTCAATTGTTGTGTTCAAAAAAATGATCCTATAAACAATTTTGGTTTGTTTTCCCCAAGTGTTTATCAAAATGTTCAAGATTGTGAGCTAGAATGGAAATTGTATCCTCTATTTGTTTTGTTTCCTCTATGTTTTGGAATATAGAAAATGATATAACAGTACTAGACTGACTCTAAATGAATGGACTTTGTGTGACTTGAATACCTATAGCTTAAGTTGTGAAATCACAACACCCAAGCCATAGTTCCCAAATGTTTACTTTGATTTAATGTAACTTGAAACAAAACATTGAATATCCGGAAACCTTGAACGAAATCCTCCAAGGAGTGCAAATAAGGGGCTTCTCTTAAAAGCATACACTAATTCAAAGGGTTTGTGATTTGACCATCATGTTCAGTGTTTGTTTGGATGTGTTCTTTTTCTTTAAATCAAGCACAACATTTGATGTTCAAATTGTTTTTGAATGTAATGGGCAAGTTTAACAAAAACAAGTATTTACAACCCTAGGGGATAGAAACCATCCTTTTAGGTGGGGCTACCTCATGCTTTGAAGAGATGATTTTACATGCGACTTATGGCATAGACCTATAGTCAAACTTGGCAAGTAACTTCTTAGAAGTAAATTCTGATGCACCACTTCAAAGAATGTTTTTGGATAATAGGGTAGCCTCTAAAGCAATTGGCTCTTAGTCATGTTATAGGGATATTATTTTTGGGCACCTATACATGCGGTGTTTTTTTCAATTAAGAACCTCCCAACCTTTATGGGTTTTTACACATCACAAGGATACTAAGGGAGAATATGTCAGTATAGGACATCCACACCCAATGAGTGATGAACTTTCCTCGCACTCACAAAAGATTTATATAGTATTCCATAACGAAAGTACCACTTGGATCACCTACAAGTTCTCCGACATGGGAGTTTCCTCAAGTAGGAAGGCCCTCTAAAAAGGTATGCTTGAAAATAAAGGTGTGAAGCTCAAAATGTTTTTGCTCACCCAAGATTGCCAAAAGGTGCAAGGGGAGAAGAAAAACATTTAGCTTTTCCAATCAATGAATACACTGAATACACTTCATAGAAAATTGATTCATTTTAAACACATCAAGCTATATTATCCCCCAAAAATATGTGAATAATATAAACAACTTGTTCTTTTTATTTTTGCACCAAATTGAAGTGTTCAGTACATCAAGCAATTAAGATAGCAATGGTGTAAAAACAACAAGAATAGATTGTTCATTTTTAAGCCCCAAAATTGAAGTGTTTCTAAGAAATCAAGCCTAGTCCTAACTTTGGTCAGCAAAAAGTGAATCGAGCATGCGTCAACAAAGTAGAAACCATTTTTCATTCTTTTTATACACCAAAATTAAAGTCCCTAATTTATGAAAACATGAAATGTATTCATTTTTTAGAACCCAAAATTGAGGTGTTTTTGTTCTTTTTATGAGCACCAAATGAGAGTTCCTAACTTAGAAAGCTTAAAATTGGTTCATTTTAACAACACCAAAATCAAAAGTGAGTTTGTGTTGTTCATTTCAGTGCACCAAATGAAAGTTCCTAACTTAGAAAAGCTTAAAATTTGTTCAATTTTTAATAGCACCAAAACTAAATGTGAGTTTGTTGTTTGTTCATTTTAGAGCACCAAACGAAAGTTCCTAACTTAGAAAGCTTAAAATTGGTTCATTTTAACAACACCGGAACCGGGAAACATTTTGAAAGCAACTGGCGTCTGTCTCCAGGGATTCGTGCATTTGATTTCTAGAGAAAATGCTCAGAAAAAAAATGCAACTACTTAGAAAAAATTGCAAATGCTCAGTTCCAGAAACAAATGCTCAAATCCTTGTGCAGATGCTAACACAAAAATAAGAAAATGCATGGTTTTTGGTGCAAATGTGAGGTTCTAAGTGAAAAAGAAAGCTTCCCATGGAAAAAGTGAACTTCTTGTTGCAAATGCTTAGAAATCTTGACAGTCAAATGCAAGATTTTGCTAGGCAGTGCATGAAACTTCTCCTAAAAGCTCTCATAACCCTGTAACTTCAATTTAGCTCATAAAAAACATTATTAAGGGGGGCCTAGGTCCCACTAAGCATGCCAGAATGTGTGAGGGGGAAGATTATAGAAGAAAACAAGATCAAATTGCAATTGAATTTAGGATCTAAGCTAAGATCAAACACAAAAAATCTTAAATCTAATCCTACACATACGAAATGAAACTAAGCTAATTGAACATACATTAAGAAACCTATGATTACCAAAATGAATGCAAGCAATAAGAAAAACTTTACCATCCTATAGCGAAGTGTATTTTCTTGATGTTGGATTGTTCTTGTCAATACGAAGCCTCCCAATTTCATGTGCAAAAGTTGGATGAATGATGCTTGGTTGATCAAAAAAGGTTGAATCTCTATCAATGGTGATTGGACAACACTCCGTTGCAAAAAGCATGTTCATTATCCAATCCTTATTTGTGAGGAGAGAGGTTTGTTATAGAGGAAATGATATTTTGAATCAACAATCAGGATCGCGTTGGAGAAAATCTAGATCAACGATCAAAATGTGTTGAGAGGATTTAGACATGAGAAGATTTTGCAAAGTTGATTGCACAATTTAGGTGATTAAGGAATAGATTGGATAGTTAGGAATTAGATTGATCAGTCAGGATTTGATTGATCAGTCAAGGTTTAGTTAGGAATTAGATGGTTGAGTTAGCAAAATTAGATTGCTTAGTTAGTAACCCATGATTTTCTCAATTAGAAGTGGGTGAGGAATATGAATTAATTTATTTAATTAATTCCTTTTTGTGTTTGATTTTTTGATAATTGATTTGAATAATTTGGTTTGATTATTCAAATTTTTGAGGAAAAGTGTCTTAATTAACTTATTATGATTTAATAATTTAATCAACTTTAGAAATGTATGCAAATCAAATACCGGTATTTCAATTTCAATCCAGCATTTAAAACAAAACGAGATTAAGACCTGGCCACAACAAATGTTCCAATTTTATATTTTAATTGGTTGAAATGGTGAAACCTTTGAATTCAATCAAAACGATGTTGCATTGGTTCTAACAATAGTAGAATTAGGGTTTTCAAGACCTTTAATAAAATGTAAAATGGTACCTACTTAATTTGTCGGTGAATGGTGAAAAGTTGGAATTAATTCAAAACAATGCTGTAATATTCACCAATAGAGAAAACTATGCGTCATGCCGCCCTGTATTTTCGCCAAAATTTATCAGGGATGATTTTGAGATAATTTGAGATGTTTCAGAGATGTTCTAAGTTGATTCTGAGATGTTTTGAGATGTTTTAAGTTGTTTTGAGATGTTTTGGGTTGATTTATGAGACATTCCAGGATGATTTCGAGATGTTTTGAGATATTTCAGGTTGAATATGACATAATATGATATCTTCTGAGTTGATTTTGAGATGTTCTGAGACGTTCCGGGTTGATTATGAGATGTTTCAAGACATTCTAGGGTGATTTTGAGATGTTTTGAGACATTTTGAGTTGATTCTGAGATGTTCTGAGACATTCTGGGTTGATTCTAAGATGTTCTGAGACATTCCAAGTTGTGATAGGTGTTAAGTCAATTTTACATGTCTACAAATGCTTAATCATTTTCTAGCCAATATCACATCAAAACTAAGAGGAGAGAGAGAGAGAGAGAGAGTTTGAATCATACTGGTTTACTATCAAAAACTTGAAGTACATAATGCTAAATTCCTTAAAATTTGCTCTTTTCTCTTCTACCACCCACACTACTTTACTTCATTCTTTATTTTTAACTCTAGCCCCTTAAAAATTTTCCTCCATTAAGTCGCACTCTTCCTTATTCATTGATAAAGAGTGGTTAATAGCTAGGGTTCATTGGATTTTAACCTCCATATGAGTGCAATACATGGTCATTAATGCATGCAATACTCTAATTTAAATTTCCCAATAGTCTACTTCAAGCTCTAAACTAACTTCTTTTTAAAACAAATATCGTACCATACTATATAGACATATGTATGTATATATATGTGTGTGTTTATATGTATATATATTTTTGCATGTATAGATGTTTTATTTTATTTTAAGTTCAATATATATAAAATGAGAAACCATATATTTATATATATATATATATAGAAAGAGAGATGAAGAGAAATCAGTTATACTAAGAAGGGGCTGAATCGATATAACAACAATCTTTTACTTTTCAAATCTTAAACAACCACAACATTAATACTTCACAATTTAATCATCCACACTAATAACACACTTGCAAGATCTAACAACAAGGAACACAAGATGAAAACATGATTTGTGTGGAACCCTTATAGGAAATAACCATGACAAAAAAATTCTTATATGTAGATCTTCTTGTAGGAATCAACCTACTTCATTTATTAATCTTCTTTCATATACACCAACCCATAGGAGACACCAATCCCCACCACTAAGTACCAAATCATCAAGAGACACCAATATCTTCTAATGAGAGGCACCAACCTCTCAATCTCCTTAGTTAGAAGGAACCAACCTCCTAATAGAAAATATAATAATTTATTTGAGACTTCTTCTTAGATCTACCCTAATTCACCTTCATAAATCTACTCACTGCTTCATCAAAATATTCCTTTAGAGTTTTCAAAGATCCTTCATAAATTATATGATAAATCTCATATGGATCTGCTCATATATCTTCCAAAATATTCACTTATGTTCCTATTGAGGGTAATGTTAGCACATCCAACTTGCTAAGAAATAATGAGTTATTGCTCCTCTTGAAAAGTAGAAAACTACTCCAATGTTCCTTGTAAGTCAAGTCTTGACCATGTGGGATAGAAAAGTGATCATTGTTAATGTGTTTCAACAAGGGACCTAGATTGTTAGGTTTTTTGGAAATGATATCAATAATATGCAATCAATAATCGATTTAATATTCAAAAAATGAATTGCATATTCAAAATTTTCCACATTAAATTTATATTAATTAAATGTTCTTTCTCAATAACTTCAAATGGATTAAAAAGAAAATTCAAAATATTTAGGGTAACGAGAAATATTTTAAACAAATGCTAATTAAATGGACAATGACAAGATTTGTTTTATTAATCAATTATGAATGGGTAAATAAAATCTCACACCATTATTAAAGAAATTAGCAATCTACACAGTTGTTGTTAACAATGACACAATCTTCCAAGGAAATATAACCAGTCACAAGATTTTGAGACTTTATCAAATCATAACGCCATCAAGCATGCAAAGATATGAGACAAAATCTTAATTCTAGAATAGCAAACATGATTTTATTAATTTGTTCAACTTAGAAAAGATTAAACAATCATATGATTACTAATACACCAAATTGAGACGCATGCAACATAGGCATAATCCTTTAATTCAAAAAATATGATCTTCACAAAGTCAATAGGAAATCCACGCAGACAATGTATAAGTTTATCTTGCAAAAATACATCAAAATTGTATCCCTTTGAATAATCTACAATCAAGAATATATAGGATGTTGAGTTCCATAATTGTGGATCTAAAACAAAAAGATAACTGAAACCAACTTTAGTGCCCTAGATCTGATTGAGTTTAACTGAAGTAGAACTAAAATCTAACTAAAGCACCTCAATTTCAGTTCTAAGATTAATTAAAATTAGACTAAAGAAACTAAAAAGCTAATTGAAAGTAAATTGAAATCAAACACCAGATTTAATATTACAGTTTAAGCATTGATCTATTACAACATTTATTCAAAAAATAAAATAAAATTGGGAACTTCGACTTCAGTCAACTAGGGAAGTTGTCAATGAATGTAGAGATCACTTCATTCATCTTCTCCATTGGTGGGCCCTGATGATATTGAAACTTTATTCTCTGATTAAAGGATGAGTTCTCCATCTATTCTTGTAAAATAACAAAGGTAGCTAACTCTTCCTTGAAGGAGTGAAGCTTTGTCTTTCTATTCATCATCTTATCGATTTCCACCTAGGTAACTTGGCCTTGCATCAACTTTTTTAATTATTTTACCAATTTTACTATGATATTTTACTAAAGTAGGTGTTTCCCATAATGTACAATTCAAGTCTTCAACAAACTATTGAATCTTGATCATAGCCTATTCATCTAGAACTCTATTTTTATTCAATTTGGATTTGCACTTATTTAATATTTTGACCCTCAACTATGCAGCCTTCAACCATTCATGAAGTTTTTCCTAATCTTCTTCTTTAATCATTGCAACCTTGATCAGATCTTCAGTAGGTATTGCCTTTATTTTATGAAAAATTGGGATGTAATCCTCCCAAACCAATAATTCTTCATTTATCCCCACCTCAATTTGTTGGGATAGACTATCCTCATCACTAATATAGTGATATAAATTTATTTCTTTCCTTAGCACTATATTAACTACGGCCAAAAAATTAGATTTCCATTGCTTCGCTATCAAAATCCATCCTTTAGGGTCAGAATGTCTAACCTCTCCTTTTAATGCAGCTTGCAAGGTGGACTTAGGATTAGTTGCGTCCATCAGTCAAATTAAATTGGTAATACATGACGTTCATTAGGCCACTTGAGCTTTAAGCTCCTCCTTGGTATTTTCATCTTTTTGCATCCTTTTAAGGATGACTAAGATAAAAATCTAGAGAGATTGTTTCTCTCCTCCCCTTGTCTGTACACCTAGATCCACTTGCCTGATTTGGTAATCTTTAGACCTCATTTCTTACTTGAATTTATCCTCCAAAGGGATTCTTATTGAGTTTTTCTATTTTTATGCTCTTCCATGGTGACTATGGATATCCTTCTGGCCATTTTCCCTCTTTTAGTAGGAGATTGGAAGGCTTCTATCAAAATACTCAAGATTTTATCCTCAGCTTCCATGTATGTCCTCTATCTTTGTTAAATGGTATGATTCAACCAAATGAGCACAGTAGAGGACACATCTCTGCTACGCCCTTAATATTATTGTACATCCGATTATGAATAGTCGGCTTGTGGCTATCTTAACTCCCTATTAAGTCATATTGTCATTAGTATATTGTTATTTAGTTGTTTAGGTTGGCCTAAGTCTTATATAGGTGTGTCTAAGTCGGCCTAGGTGATATCCTTGGCATAAATAGGTATATATAGGAGGTTGTGAGTCTTATTTCATGATCAAGTTGTGAAGTGTGTTCTCATTAGAGATATTTGGTGGAAAATATATTATCAATTATTTTCAGCATATTTCCAACAAGTGGTATCGTATACGATCTTGGCAATCTATGAGGCAAGGTTTTTCTCAATTTTGGAGGCGATTTTAAAGAGCATATCTTTCAGATTTTGGGTGAATTTTTTCTGATTTTAAAGGGTTTTAAAGAACATATTGAAGAAGATACAGTCCATATTTCAGAAGAATTGGAGTAGAATTAAGCGAATTATTGCAGAATTAGGGTTTCTACACTATTTTTTTGGAATCTACATATCTCGCACATATTGTTGAATTGGAGTCTAATTTTTATTGGGTTTTTGAAGACATACCAAAGGAGATTACAGTAAAAATTTGAGAGAAATTAAGTTTAATTTGTGTGATTTATTTCAATATTAGTGGTTTCCATCATGACAGGGCCTGCAACAAGGGGTAAAAAGAATGGTGTCACTCCGGGGAAGACTCCTGATAAGGATGGTGAAACAATCAAGGATATTACTCATAATGAAGAAATCAATAAGGTCAAGGAATAAATTTCCTCAATTAATATGGATATGTGTGACCTAAGAGGAGATATGTCGGACATGCGAAACATGTTAAGCACCTACATAGCTGAATCAAGAAAGGAGTTCTCATGTGGCCAAGGTGAAAATTCTAGGTCAGCTACTACTAACACAAGCTTTATAATTCTATGGGAGCTAGAATTTATTTCCAAAGGTGGATATGCTTAAGTTCGATGGTAAGGGATCCTCTAACATGGATAAACCAAATGGAGAATTTTTTGAAGTACACCTCAAATCCCAAATGGACAAAAGGTCACCATGGCTTCCTATATTTAGAACCAGATCAATTCATTTGGTATCGTTGGCTTTGCACTCATCGAGGTAAAAAGGGGCTCACCATCTCATGGTCAATTTTTACAGAGGAACTCCAAGCACAATATAGCAATAGCATCACAGACAACTTCTTCAGCCAGCTAGCCAAACTTCAACAAACAGGATCAGTTAAGGATTATATTCAGCAATTCCAAAATCTATCCTTAAGGGTGGATCTACTCACGGAGGAAACCCTAACACTTTATTCCCTTGGGTCTCTGGCGATCACATTCAACATGAGGTATGCACTGTCATCTAGTTCCATACAAATGAGTCTCTTTTATCTTGTGAGGGTAGAGGGGAGAAATATTTGATTCCTAAGAAGCAATAATGTGACAAGATAGTACCGATATTCAACACAACCTACTAAGTTGACTCCCCAACAAATTGAGGAGAAAAGAGAAAAGGCTTGTGTTTCAATTGTGATAGCAAATACAGTCGGGGACATAAATGTAGTGAAAAGAAATTGTTTTATATTGAAGGTCCCAATGAGGAAGAAGAGGAGGAACCCATACTAGAAGATGAAAGGGAGTCAAAATGAGGAATCAAGCATGATTTCTCCCAACCAATCATTTCCTTTGTCATGCACCTCGTGTTTCAAAGGCTCCACAAACTCTCAAGGTAGGGGTTCCTAAAGAAGCAAAAGGTAACAGTGTTGATCGACTTAGGTAGTACTCATAATTTCATCAACAAAAAGTTAGCTACTCATCTAAATTGTTTCATATATCCAACTCCAGAGTTTCAAGTTTTGATTGTAGATGGTGGTACAGTTAGTTGTTCAGGGAAGTGTCATAGCATTAAATTATCCATGGGAGATTATCAACTTGATACCCCAATGTATGTGATATCCATGGGTGCAGTAGATATTGTTTTGGGAGTACAATGGCTTACTACATTAGGAACAATTGAGATGAACTTCCAAGAACTATTCATGAGATTTCAATCGGAAGGAAGGCTAGTAGAGCTAAGGGGGTTGAAGGAAAAATCTCCACAAATGATAAGCTCTCATCAAATGCAAAAGTTGCTTAAGAAAGGAGTGGATGGATTTGTGGCCCAACTATGTTCATTAGAAGTCTCTCAATCTAATACTCCTACTCATCCAGATTTGCAAGCTATAATTGATCGTCACTCAGTTGTTCTTGGAGATATGCCTAAAGGACTTCCTCCTAAGAGGGATCATGATCATGCCATCCAGTTAGTCCCAAGGAGCCAACCACCGAACATCAAGCCTTATAGGTATCCACACATACAAAAGAGTGAGATAGAAATTTTTTTTGAAGAGATGCTAGAGGCAGGAATCATCAGGCATAGCCAAAGTGCTTACTCCTTGCGGTGGTGATGGTACATAAGAAGGATGATACTTGGCGCATGTCCAGATTATAGAGTGCTCAACATGTACACCATTAAAGATAAGTTTCCAATTCCTAGTCATTGATGATTTGCTAGATGAATTAAATGGAGCTATGTTTTTACAAGTTAGATCTTAGATCCGTTATCACCAAATTCGATTAAGGAGGAAGATATTTGTAAGACAGATTTGACTCATGAGGGTCATTATGAATTTTTGGTGATGCCATTTGGTCTTACCAATGCACCATCTACATTCCAAAGTTTGATGAATTCCATTTTTAAGAATTTCTTGAGAAAGTTTGTGTTAGTATTCTTTGATGATATATTAATTTATAGCAAGACTTGGGAAGAACATTTGCAACATGTGGACCAAGCATTACAAATACTTGAAGATCATAAACTCTATGCTAATCCATCCAAGTGTGCTTTTGGTCTTACAGAGGTGGAGTATTTGGGACACATAGTTTCACATGAAGGAGTAAAGGTGGACCATAACAAAATTAAGGCTATCATGGAATGGCCTATTCCAAAACCATTAAGAAAACCAGGGGATTCTTGGGATTGACAGGTACTATAGAAGATTTGTGAAGAATTATGGTAGTATAGCAGCACCTCTCACCACTCTATTGAAGAAGGATTATTTTCATTGGAAACGAGTCCGCCAATACAACATTTGAGAGATTGAAGGAGGCTATGTGTACAACTCCAGATTTCACTCCTGACTTCACCAAGGAATTCATTGTGGAATGTGATGCTTCTGAAATGGGATAGGAGCAATGCTCATGCAAGAAGGTTGACCAATTGCTTTTGAGAGTCATCAATTAAAAGGTAAGAATCTACTAAAACCTATTTATGAGAAGGAAATTCTAGCAATACTCCATGCAGTGAAACAATGGCGGCCTTATCTATTGGGTAGACATTTCAAGGTTAAGACAGATCATGATAGCCTAAAATATTTTTTGGAACAACGACTATCTTCTGAAGAGCAACAAAAATGGGTCACTAAGATGTTAAGATATGACTTTGAGATTGTATATAAGAAAGGGAAAGAAAATATTGTCGTAGATGCACTATCAAGGAAGGATGAGAAAGATGAAGCCTTATTATGTGCCCTTTCAATATTACAAGCAAATTGGGTGGAGGAAGCCAAAGCAGAGTGGCAAAACGATGTTGCGACAAGTAATCTCATCGAGCAATTAAAAAGTGATCCTAGTAGTTCAGATAAGTTTTGTTGGAAGGGAGATACTCTTTGGTATAAGGAGCGTTTGTATCTCTGCAAGAATTCCAACCTTAAAATCAAGATTCTCACAGAGTTGCATGAGTCTCTAGTGGGTGGTCATTCAGGATTTTTGAAGACATATCATCGAGTCAAGCAAGATTTCTTTTGGGAAGGGCTAAAGGGTGATGTTCAAAAATTTGTGGCTGAATGTTTGGTGTGTCAAAGGAATAAAGGGGAGACAATTAAGACACCAGGTCTCTTGCAACCCTTATCTATTCCTAGCCAGCATTGGGAAGAGATATCCATGGACTTCATCATAGGGCTTCCCAAATCTAAAGGTCATAATGTCATCATGGTGGTAGTTGATCGCTCACTAAATATGCACATTTCATTGGATTAGCACATCCTTTTACAGCAAGTGTAGTGGCTAAAGCTTTTTTGGAGAATATCCAAAAGCTACATGGTACACCTAAAGTTATTGTTAGTGATCGTGATCCTATCTTCACTAGTCACTTTTGGAAAGATTTATTCTCATGTTTGGGTACTCAATTGGCTCTTAGCTCTTCATACCACCCTCAATCGATGGGCAAACAGAGGTTGTTAATAAGTGTTTGGAAGGATATCTACGTTGTTTCACTTCAGAGAAACAGTCTAGTGGGTAGATTGGCTACCACTTGCGGAATGGTGGTATAACACTTCTTTTCATACTCATCAAAAATGTCTCCATTTTTGGCACTTTATGGATATCATCCTCTATCCATCACATCATCAATTAAGGTGTCCCCAAGAGTTCAGGCAGAGAAGACCACTTGCTTCATCAACAACAAGTACTTTCAGACTCAAGGAGAATTTAGCCATGGCACAAAAATTGAATGAAACAATGTGCACTAACATCAGTGAAAGAAGTTTTAAAGTTGGGATTGGGTCTTCGGCGACAGCCTTATAGGAAAAATCTCACTAAAGCAGCAAAGAAAGAATAATAAGTTGTTCCAAAGTATTATGGTCCATACCCAAATCATGTAAGATCGTAGTGTTGCCTACAGCTTGAGTTGCCACCAACAACAAAGATACATCCAATTTTTCATGTTTCCTATTTGAAGAAGGTAATTGGGCATAATATTCCCACTCAAACAACACTTCGAGTTGGATGAAGAAGGGAGAATCATTTTGGAACCAGAGTGCATTCATCAAACACGCACAAAGAAGCTAAGGAATAGAACTATCACTGAGTATCTCATCCAATGGAAGAATTTACTAGTTGAAGATGCCACATGGGAAGACGAGGAGTTCATTCAAAAGTTTCCAAACTTGATTAGCATTGAGGACAATGCTTCTTTGAAGAATGCTACGCCCTTAATATTATTGTACATCGGGTTATGAATAGTCGGCTTGTGGCTATCTTAACTCCCTATTAAGTCATATTATCATTAGTATATTGTTATTTAGTTGTTTAGGTCGGCCTAAGTCTTATATAGGTGTGTCTAAGTCGGCCTAGGTGATATCCTTGGCATAAATAGGTATATATAGGAGGTTGTGAGTCTTATTTCATGATCAAGTTGTGACGTGTGTTTTCATTAGAGATATTTGGAGGTTTGCCCCCTCGAAGTGGCTTGTTATTCTCAGCTATTATCAAGTATTTTCAGCATATTTCATATCATATTCTTCTATTGTGCAAGCTATTTCATAACAATCTCTTTGTGGAGAGGGAATAATTTATGTATTGTGGGAGCCCTTTGAGTCAATTGGCTCAGTGTCCCTTTGCTCTATTTTAGCTTTTATTTCCTTTTCTCCTTAGACTTGTTCATCTTTACCTTCTTTTTCTTGGTCCATCTCCTACTTCACATGTTCTTCAAATATTGTTTCCTCAATAGGAACTTTTGTTTGCACTTCTTCTTCAATAGGTATTTCTTTTTAAATTTCTCCCTCTTCCAATACTTCTTCTATCATTGCTTTATTTGGTGCTTCCTCCTCTTGAATAAGTGGTTCATATTCTTGAGAAGGAGCAGGTGGAAGGTCATGTGGAGGAGAAGGTGGAAGTGGGGGATGAGTGGGTGAAGTTAACTCATTAGGTGGAGAAGTTGAAGGAGAAGTTGGGGAAGAAAAAGGAGGATCGTGTGGTGATAATGGAGAAGGAGGAGGTAAAGGAAAAGGGGATTCATGTGGAGGAGAGGAGGAATAAGTTTGAGGAACCTCCCTTTGAGAAACTCTTTCTTGGAAAGTCACTCTAGTCATCTTTCTTCTCACTAGAGTTTCTTCTTCCTTGACATCCTCTTCATTCAAACTGATATTGATCCTTTCTTTTTATTTTATCTTCTTTCTTGCAGCCCTAGAAGATGAAGCCTTTTGGGTCTTAGCTATTGTGGAAAAAGGATCCTTCTCTTGCTTTGTCCTTCTTTGATGATTTTGTAGGAATTGGTAGCTCCATCATTAAAAAAGGAGACTTAAGCCATTTGAAAGAGCGAGCTTTGACATTAGCTTCCCTCACTTCAATATTATCATCTTCTTCTAGCATAACAATCTTCATTGAATATTGGTTGGTTATAGACATCTTGCCCATTGTATGTGGGATCTAAGAATTTTCCATTTTCCTTTAAATCCTTAGATACTCAAGCATCTATATCTTCCAATTGGCCCAATGGTCTTCCACTTTATGCTCATGAATGAAGAAGGAGCCTATGACCTTGCTTATTTTACCGATTGGGTCAAACCAGCCCCTTGGGTCATTATACATTTCTAAGGAGTACTTAACCATCTCTACTTTTGAATTCTTGGTGTTTTGCATGTTGGCATATGAGTATACACCAATATTTACTAGGAAAGAATACCCAAACTTTGGATTTCTAACTATTAACTTATGTATTTTTGTCACTTTCCTACAAATCTCCAATAGTATGATTTTTTTAAGGTGGATACCTTGGTAACTTGTAAGGAGACTTATGGAAATTGGACACTCTAATTTATGTAAAGGTTTTGAACTGAATATATTGATTCCCCTAGATTTTAATCTCTATCATGGCTTCAATGGAGATTCTTCTATAGAAATTTCCCTCCAACCCTTTGATCATTGTATATATAAAGTTTTCATTGACATAGAAATGGGTGTAACTATCCTCCAAATTCAACTGAGGGTAGTGTTCATTAATGGTTACCTCCCCAAGTTGGAAGGAACCTACTCTATTTAACCCTGGGAAAGTGGCTTGAGGAACCAATAAATACACCAAGTACGATGTCATGTAGAACTTGGTGGTTTGGAGGATAGTCTTCAATTTCTCATGTATGATGTCATGAATCAAGGTATCCCAGTCAATATTTCATGCCCTTGCTATCATGGATGTTCAAGATAAAGTTAACTATCCATGAGTAGAAACCCTTAGCATGAGGGTATCCAAACACTCTTCTCAACAAGGTAATTAGGTCCTTGGTATCCTCTTGAAACTCACTCTTGTGTTGTACCTTGGCCATGTTGAGGGCCATCTTCCTAGGATTGAGAAACATTCGATTGTTGATGAGGTTGAGGTTGCTTGCCTCATGGTTCTCAAAATATTCCACTACTTTCTTTGTATCCATAGCCTCATATTGGGGAGAGGTTGGGATCCTGAAAACTCTTTCAATACTATTTAGGCTTACATTCAACACTACATCTTTTGTTGATCCCATTATCCTTCTATTTTATGGTCATAATAATGAACACATGTTAGTACTAGATTTGGAGACTATATGGTTATTGGGAAGGCAATTGCCTCCACTAGACTAAATTAGCCAGTGCAGTGGTTGTACATGTCCTTGTCTCTTCATCATAAATCCTTTGTTTGAATTCATCCATATCCACATGTCCCAAGTCAGTGTCTCAAATTTTGGTGTAGGGAGAGAACATATTCAATGGAGGGTGGTAACCTTTATACTGGGTACTTCATTTATATGGGATCGTTTAGCATATCTCCTACACATAAAACACCCTGTGTCAAAATTTAATCCATAATAAACTCTAGAGAAGAAAACACACCTTTTAACCAAGCTCTACAAACTGGTAAATAACTTAGAATATAAAGAAACAACTTGTTAAAAGAGTTTATAAGGTAAAATAGGTATTTTTGAGGATCGAGCCTCAGGCCTAACCTTTATAGCCTACCAAAGAGCTAAAAAAACCTAAATGATGGAAGTCTGAACTCTAATGGTGACACCTTAAATCCCACTCTTTATTTGCGGTCCATTGGGAGTCGAGAGTCAAGGTTATGGTCTACCTTTTTCTCATAACTAACATAAGCATTAAGAGTAATCACCGACCAACAATACCCGAAAATGGTTTTAAAACCATCGGGTGTCGGGCTTTGGGGTTATGACTTGTTTCTTACTAGTAAGAACTATATAAGTTAGAGGGAAGTTCCAATCAATGACACCCAAAAAACTATTTAAGGCTTTAGAGAGTCAAGGATTGAGTGTGCTACTTAACGTTTATCTATGATTTCAATACTTGGCACAAATTACACTTGATATCTAACATCCAAAGATTGCACTACTTTTTAAAACTTATGACTTCTCATTTCAAGGATCGAAACTTGGATATTTTACTTAAGATTTTACTAAAACATGTTTTGAAATTAATTTCTCTTAATGTATCATGAGTCGAGCTTTGGGGATGTCACTTAACTTCTACCTCAATAAGAAGTTAATTGGAAAAGGTGTATCTGATTAGCAACATGTGAAAATATAAAAAAGAAATGTCTTTTCCACTAAAGTTCAAAACTTGGGTTTTGAGGTTCAAGATTTTTGGTTGAATTCTTTGGAATCAATAAGTAAAACATATTGTTTACTAAAACTCTAAAGCGAGGAAGGGGTCAAACATCAGGCATCAAGCATTTGGTCTAACAAATAATACACAACCAGTGAAAGAATAAACCAAATAACCGACACCCAAAATTTGATTACTCTAAAAAATGCTAAGGCAAAACACTTGGCAAGGGAAAATTCTGACACTCGATCAGATGGTGTCATAAACATCCTCGATTGGTGCATCAGGACAAAAATCAATTCAACAACACCCAAAGGTGAAAAATAAAAGAAGAACAAAGAAGAACAAGGAGAAAATATGAAAATGAAGGAAAAATGAAAAAATGAAAAGAAAGAATGTTGAATTGATCTTGACAACAGACAAACAAACCCCACACACAAAAACTAGGAAAATATCATGAAATTGAAGGAAAATCAAAATAAATCATGAAACCTACCTAGAGAAAGAGTGTGTGGGAAAGGGAAAACATGGGTGAGCATGATAACAAGCACACACAACATGAAACAAATGAGAACCAACATAGCAAACATCAAACAAGCACAAACTTAGAAATAATGGAAAAAGGGTGCAAGCACTAGAAATCATAGAGGGGGGGTTTCATAGTTGCAGAGCTCACAAAATACTTCAATTGCACAAGGTGAATTAAGAAATTACCAGTTATTTACCTATAAACCCCCTCCACAAATTCCAACACCCCCCATTAATGAATCAATAAATGCACTATTAGTAAAATAAATATGCTTGACGGATGTGACTGGCTCGATGACCAAGGAGACAAGACATTGCTATCATCAGGCCTTTAGGATTAGGGGTTCACTTCCACAAACACCTCAACATGCAAAAGTTTGAATCAATGATAACCAAAATGGAGCGATGAACGAACCTTGGGGTTCAGGCCTGACCCATTTGGTATGCTCAAATCTTGAAACCCAACAAAACACTTAGAAGAAAGGGGAAACAAAAAGGAAGAAGGAAAGAAGGGAAAAGGAAAGAAAAGGGAAAAGGAAAAGAAGGGAATATAAAGGAAATAAAAGACAAAGAAAGAGCGAGAGGAAACAACACAAAAAAGAAGGGGGGCCTCCAATTTGTTGAAAAAAAAAAATGGGGTGTGAATGCAAGGCACAATATTTCCTTTCAAATTTTCTCCTTATATTAATGGTATTCAATGAATTGCTTTCCTTCAAATGGACTCCATAATCTCCTTAAATATTTTCTCCAATGGGGGTAACTTTATTGTTAGGGAAAAATATTGGTCACATCTCAAAAGGATATTTGAGAACAACAGTGCCTTAAGTAATTTTAATTTCATCATATTACCTCAAAGACACAAACTACTATGCCATATAGCAGAAACAGACAGTTCATTCCCACATTGATCCTTTTGAGAGAAACTCATGCAAAAATAACTAGTTTCAACAACACAATAAATAGATTTAGCAAATAGAACCAACAACCATGAAAGATGAAATAGAATACATGAACACACAAATATACATGGGGAAAACCCTTACAAGTAAAAAACCCCACACTCCAAAAATACCAGACTGCCATCATATTATTCAACAACAAAATACAGTTACAATACAATATCAAGCTCACAACCTTTACAAAGTTTACATCTTGTTCCATTCTAGAGGGAATCCGACAACATAACCTTACTTCTATCTCACACAATGAGAGACATCTCTTTCAGCTACATAGCCTCATGGCTCGACCACCAGCCTCTTGGCCTCTTTGTCACACAGCCACTCAGGCTTCACCTTCTACAAAATTCTTCTCTCTCTCAGCTACCTAGCCTCATAGTCAGTCCCTCGGCTAACCACTACTCTCTATCGACTCTTCAACTACCACACCCCTTTAGGGTTTCACCTTGAGCCACACGCCATCATCCAGCATCTAACTTTCGTCATTAGATAAGTAGTCAAAGAAATATCCATAATTGAACTTAGGGTTATTCACCTAACGCCATGCTACCCAATCGAAGAGACATTCATTATCATCTCACCAATGTTCACCGAGCACATGGGCCCACATGCCATCTTTCCTCCATGTCATTGCCACCTCTCAGCCTTCAATACAATCCACCATCCTATCAGGCCCCACAAAGATGTCCTTCATAATCTACCAGGTCACCCATTGGTCCAAGTGGTCCCCACATCCATCGACATCCAAGTCACTATATCGTTGAAAAACTAAACTTCAAAACCTCTTGTCGGAGGTTGCAAAGTTTGCAAAACCCACGAAATGCCGACAACAAAGGGATCACCTTATCGCTCAAAACCCGAACTTCTAAAGCTCAAGTCATAGGTTGCAAATTTTGCAAAACCTATGACACACTGACAACAAAGGGATCGCCCTGTCTCTCAAAACTCGAACTTCTAAACCTCAAGTAAGAGGTTGTGAAGTTTGCAAAACCCATGACATGCCGACAACAAAGGGATTATCTTTGCTTCATAATCACTAAGTCGAGAGGCTATGAAACTTTAGAACCCCGTGACTTTAGTTAGAAAAACTTGGAAACCAACAACTTAGCTCAGGTTGATGAAGGAGGAAGTCACACATGCTCCAGGAAGTCAATCAAGCCAATAAATCTAAGTCACATTTCTCAACATTCTCCCACTTGAAAAATAATTACTGGCTCCTTCCAAAGAAAACTCAAGAATCTTAAACAATGCTATTGTGCTCCAACCAAGACACCTACAATGACATCCAAGATCTCCACCAACTCAAGCAATAGTTACAACCATCCACCATATGAAAAGGAATGAGCCAAGTCCTGTATGCACCAGTCTCAGGAACACAAGCATCAAATCCAACAAACAACAAAGGCTTCAACACTACCACCACTCCACTATTCTCACATGCTATACAAAAGCAATATCAACTTCAAAGATCAAACTAGAACATAATCGTGAAGTCATCCTCCAGAAACAAGATAAAAAATCAACTAGATCAACAACCAGAAAATTGACTACTTCCATCCAACTGATCAACCCACGTGACTAAAAAATAGCACCCACAACAAGTGCTAATACATCCAATCACACATACCTCCAAGGTATCGTCATTAGTAAACTCATGCCACTTACATAGCCAACCCATCAACAACAAATACAAGCTCCATGTGCCAACTAGTCGAAGAAGACAAAACACATCTAGGAACTCCCACTACATGGATAATGCCAAATCTAAAAGATCAAGGCATAAAGAGTCTACCAACAACATCATATAAGAGGTGTAAACCACATCATGTAGTACCAAGGAATCATCCACAATGATATGCACAACTTGTATGAACAACTCTCACCACAAGTTTGCACAGCTCTCCCAAGTTCTCCACACTCAATGAAGGAAAGAGATAAAGAACAACCCCATACCAATGTAATGTGAAACCAAACATCCAAGAAGAGAACCAAGACCAAGGAGAGCACCTCTACACATCATGTACCTATAGAAAATCCTCCTACATACACCTCTAAATGGCCACTGTGTCAAGTATCGCCAAAACCTCAACCAAAGACTCCAAGAGTCCTCCATGGCTCGGAGATGCTACACATCTTCAAATAGTGTCCATGCAAATGCAAAAGAACCCTTCTACAACAACAAGATCTAAGAGTTCCTCCTAGTTTCATCTACAACACTATAAAAGACCATCCATCACAAAGTGATGAATCCACAGTCATTGCTAAAGCTCCCATTGAACCATGACAACTGAGCTTTCCAAGCATCATGACCAAAGATCTGCTAATCTATAAATCCTTCAAGTCCACACAGCAACATGTCCATTTGAAAATAATACCAAGTAGCACCGAGATCTCCAAAAATAAGCAAAAATAACCATCACTATCAAAGGCTTACACAAACCAATGTACTCAAGCTATCCATGACATCATGATGCACATGCTATAGGTCCCCAACACCAAATATCCAGGTACTCAACACCATCCATCCTCTCATCTCAAATCAACCACACAAATGTACAAATGACCACAGATAAGGCCAGCTGACAAATCTGCACCAACACATAATCATATCTCGTAGATATAAATAGTCCACTTCCAAATTGTCCCACAACAAACATATAGGTAAAGACAACCCACAACATTGCACAACCCATAGATCCATTCAACAAAAACATGCAAACCCATCATCGCATTGGAAACTACAAAACTAAGATCTCAAGGAAAATAACAATGCAAGCAACATGATTCAGACACTAGATCAAGCTCAAATATGATTTTCCAATCATGTCCACAACTCTACCACCATAGTCTAGGAACCCAACAAGCAACACCATAGGAAATGTTGAGTGACTGATCATGTACCAACACTCCCATGCAAAGAATACATCACACCTCCTCAAACCATGCTAAACTACAACTATCTCATCTAGTCACACCCCAAAAGCCAAGGTCGAGAAAATAGCTTAACAATAGCTCCACATAACCACAAGTTTTGATTGATCATGTAAAACCTGCAAAACCATGGAGCCATGCAAGTACAAAACCTCCTTAAAAGGAAAAAATAGTTTAGAAACTCCAACCCCATTTTAGGCCAACTCCTCAACCACCAACATGTACATGCATACGAGAGAGATAGGCTATTCCAGAAGCTTCCAGATCATCCAATGATCAACTCCATTGCCTACTTGCACTCGGGGTACCATAAACCTGTGCCTTCCAATACCAAGAAAAACACCCAGCATAACCACATTAATCCATGACTCAACAATAACCCAAACTTCTCCATATCATTAGGGAGCCCCTCACACAGACACCCAATATGAAAGCTTTCGCTACAACATAGCCATGAAGCAAAATATTCCACCCCATGCACCAAGGTTATACCGCTGCCAACTAGGGACCTCAATTCACAACATTCTAGTATGACCAATTCTAGTTTCTCCATCTTCACCATCTTCCATGCCATGTGTTGTCTCAGAAACTTAAACAAAAAAGCAAGAACTTCTACCCACCAAAGGATGAATACATTAGTTGATTCCTCTAAATTTCCTCAAGCTTGGCAGACTAAGAAATATTCACAGAAGGAATACCCAAAACTAGCAACTCCGAGGAGAAACAAAACCTAAAAGAAGGCTCTAATACCACTTGTTAGGGAAAAATATCAGTGACATCTCAAAAGGACATCCGAGAAAAATAGTGCCTTCAATAATTTTAATTTCATTAGAATACCTCAAAGAAACAAACTACTATGCCATAAAGCAGAAACAAACATAGTTCATTTCCCACACTGATCCTTTTGAGAGAAACTCATACAAAACCAACTAGTTTCAACAACACCATAAACATATTTAGCAAATAGAACCAATAACCATGAAAGATGAAAGAGAAGACATGAACACACAAATATACGTGGGGAAAACCCTTATGGGTAAAAAACCCCACACTCCAAAAAGCCCAGATCGCAAAAGTTCACAAAACTTGTGACACACTGACAACAAAGGGATCGCCCTTGCTTCGCAGTCACTAAGTTGGGAGGTTATGAAACTTTAGAACCTTGCAACTCTAGTTAGAAAAACTTGAAAACCAACAACTTAACTTAGGCCGATGAAGGAGGAAGTCACAACTGCTCTAAGAAGTCGATCAAGCCAATAAATTTGAGTCCCATTTCTCAACATTTATGAATCAACACTTCTTTACAAATGGATGCAACTCCTTTTAAATACACCCTTTCATCTCTACCTTGGGTGCTTCAATAGGGGTCAGCCTCTATATTTAATTATATTTATTTTTTATTATTTAAAAAAATAAACCCCCAAAATGGGGTGCACCACTTAGGAGGGTTGTCCCTCTTCAGAAAAATTAATTTGTATTTTTTATTTATTTTAGTGAGGGCACCTATAGACTAAGGGTTGACCCTTAGCAACAATATATTTTATTTTATTTTCTTGCACCCCCAATCTTGGTCTTCTAATGCCTTTGACATCAATGACAATAAGTTCCAACAATCTCCCCCCTTTGTCATTGATGAAAACACTATAAAGAAGTATTTTTTTAATGTAACAAGACTATATATCTCCCCCTGACTGAAATGATCCCCCTTACACTACTCCTCCTTTGACATCAATGGAAAAGGCTTTCTAGGGCTGAAAGATAAGGCAATGAATAGATCCCCATGAACATATGTTTCTTTTGAAGAACTTAGTGACTAGATGAGAGTGGTATCACTCCCAATTTCTCCCTCAGGTACTCAAAAGCCTCTTTTGGAAGGGGTTTTATGAAAATGTCTGCAATTTGTTCCTATGTAGCAATGTACTCCAACCTCACTTGATGATGAAATACCTACTCTCTTAAGAAATGATATTTTATTGAAATGTGCTTTGTTCTAGAGTGCATAACTAGATTCTTCGAAATGTTGATTGCACTTGTATTGTCACAGAATATGGAGATGTGATGTGAATACTCAACCTTATTATCCTTCAATGTATATTTCATCCAAAAAACCTATGTGCAACAAGTTGTTGTTGTGATCTATTTTTCCTCTACTATAGATAAAGAAATTGAAGTTCGTTTCTTACTCAACCATGATATAATATTGTCAACAAGGAAGAATGATCCTCCACTAGTATTTTTTTTTGTCATTAACACTACTGGCCCAATACACATTCATATTTTCTATAAGGGTGAAGTCTTCACCTCTTGGATACTACAACCCAAAATCCATAGTGCCATTTAGATATTTGAATATTCTTTTGAATTCTTGCACATGAGTTTCCTATGGTGCTACCTAAAACCATGCCACCAAACCAACTGCTTGCATAATATCAAGCCTTATAATCTATCACATATAATAAAATTCCAATCATTGACCTATAAAGAGTTTTATTTTCCTTGGGTGATTCATCATCCTTACTCAATTTACATCTAGTTACCATAGGAGTACTTATAGGATTACAATCCTCCATTCTAAACTTCTTCAACATTTCCTTAAGATACTTGGTTTGTGAAATGAATATCCCTTTATTTGATTGAGAAATCTATAACTCAAGGAAGAAAGATAACTCGCCAAGCATAGACATTTCAAATTCTTTTTATATCTCCATCGAAAACTATTGACACATATTATCACTACTTCCTCTAAATATAATATCATCCACATTCACCACAACTATCAACTGGTATTCACCCACAGTCTTGATACAAAGGTTTCTATCCACAACTCCTTTCTTGAATCCTTGTTATTTTAGGTATTTATCTAGTCTTTCATACCATTCTCTGGGAGCATTTTTTAGTCTATAGAGTTCTTTCTTCAATCTCCACACATAATCCTTGTTTTCTAACAACAAGAACCCTTATAGTTGTTTAATGTATACCTCTTACTCTAGATTTCCATTAAGAAAGGTGGACATAGCATCCATCTGATAGACCTTAAAAATTTTGAAACTAGCAAATGCCAAAATAATTATGATATCTTCTAATCTAGAAATAGGAGCAAAGGTTTCTTCAAAGTCAATACCTTCTACTTGTACATATCCTTTGCATACCAACCTTTCCTTGTTCCTTACCACTTGACCATTTTTATTCTTAGCTTCTGAAGGTATGAGTGGCTTCCATTTATCCTTCTTTTTGTTGATTTCATCTTTGATGGGAATTTTAAGGACATCAACATACTTCTTCTCTTCATTTGATTTCTTTGATGATTTAGAAATTTCTCCTTCTTCATAGCCAATACCACTCTGATCGAACACAAGATTTTGAGATTTGATGATGTCATCCAAAATTTACAAACTCTTTTCATTCTTCAATTTTATGTTTAATTGAGTCATTGTCCTCTCCAATTCCTTTCTTAGGGAAAAAAATCTTGAATTCTAGCTTTTCACAATTTTCTTCCTTTGTCTTTAGTTGGTTTTTCATCTCCTCTTCAACCCTTTTTGCTTCTTCTACTTGAACTTTTAGATATACAACTAATTTTCCTAATTCTTCAAGACTTTGTGTTAATGTTTATTTGGCTTCATTGTCCTCTTGAATTCGTAACCCTTATCTCAAATTTATTTTCTTAAGCTTCTCAAACTCTTTGTAGGCATAATCAAGTTCATCGTCAATATCCACTTCTCCTTCATATTTTCTATGCACTTCTTTTAAATATTTTTCTTATTTCTTTTTGTCTCTATCATCATTTATTTCCAATACCATGAAGAGTATTTCCTCTCTATCAATGTTTGAAATTTATTTGTAACTTTCCTATGATGAGCTATGATCTTTCCTTCAATAAAGATTCTTCTTGTACTTACAAAAATCCTTCGTATTCATTTCATGTTGAGCTTGTTTGTAGCCCTTCTTTTGTTGATATCTTCTTCCTTTCTTCATGTAGTGATCCTCTTCATCATTGCTACTTTTACTCTTACCCTGCAGACACTTAGAAGAAAAATGGCCTATTCTACCACAATTAAAAAATTTAAATGGTAACTTACCTTGATACTTCTCAAACCCTTTCTTTATCCTTTTCATGAAGTGAGCTTCTTATTCATTTGTTTCATTGCTTGAGTTATCACTTGGTTCATATACTTAATTTTTTTCTTTCCTTGACACTTTGAAGGTTGTCTCCCTTTTTTATTTCTTTTCTTCAATCCTCATTTCATAAGCAATCAAAATCCCATGCAACTTGTCCTTTGCTAATTTGTCTAGATCTCTCATTTCTTCAATCACTGAAACTTTGGAATCAAGTATTAAAGGTAAAAACCTTAATACCTTTTGTACAATCATGACTTCTTCAACCTTTTCACCAGGTCCTCTTATTGTATTCTTGATCTCATCAACATGAAGGAAATAGGAGGTTATGTTCTCTTATTCTTTCATTGTAAGGCTTTCAAATTGTCTCCTATGAGTTTGAAGCTTTTCCTTCTTTAATTTTTCATCTCCTTCATATATATTCTTCAATTTGTCCCAATGTGCTTAGTTGTTTTGCAATGCATAGCTTTTACAAACTCCAATTCAAATAATCAACACAAAATCACATTCTTTGCTTTTGCATTATTTTTATTTTCACTCTTTCCTGCTTGATCTATTGGGGGAGTTGCAGGGACTATGTGACCATTTTCAATTGGTTGCCAAATATCATACCTTAGATAATTTAAGTAGGTTTCCATCATTATGCTCCAAAAGGCATAATTTGTTCCATCAAACAATGTGCCTTGTTTGATGAGAATCCATATCCTTCATGTCTAGCCATATGTGCTCTTTTAGATATTCCTTCTAGTGATTAGACTATCTTCAAAGGAACCCACTCTAATACCAATTGAGGATTACTCAGTTATAATAAGAGAGGGCGAATCAATATAACAATAATCTTTTAATTTCTAGATCTTAAACAACCACAATAGTAATACTTCACAATTTAATCATCCACAATAATAACACACATGTAATATCTAGCAATAAGGAACACAAGACAAACACACAATTTACATGAAAACCCTTGAAGGAAAAAACCATAGAAAAATATTGCTTATATGTAGATCTTATTGTAGGCATCAACCTACTTCATTTACAAAGCTTCTTTCATAGGCACCAACCCATAGGAGACATCAATCCCCACCATGAGCACCAACTCAACAAGAGACACCAATCTCTTGTAATGAGAGGCACCAACCTCCCGATATCCTTAGTTAGAAGAAATCAACCATCTAATAAACACTATAAGAATTTATTTGAGACTTCTTAAATCTAGCCTACCTTCATAAATTTGCTCACTGTTTTATCAAAATTTGCCTTTAGAATTTTCAAACATCCTTCATAAATTCTACCATGAAGCTCATATGGATCTACTCATATATCCTCAAAAATATTCACTTATGTGCCTTTCAAATAGGCTTCTTATATGAACAATATTCAATGAATTGATTGCCTTCAAATGGACTCCACAATATCCTTAACTATTTTCTCCAAGGGGGGAAACCTTATGAAGCAACACTTCTTTACAAATGGATGCAAATCCTTTTAAATGTACCCTTTCATCTATTCCTTGGATGCTTCAATAGGGTTCGACCCTCTTAGGAGGGTTGACCCTCTTCATAAAAAATAATTTGCAATTTTTTATTTATTTTAGTGAGGGCACCTAAAGATTAAGGGTCATCTCTTAGCAACAATATATTTAATTTTATTTTATTGTACCCCCAATCTTGGTCTTCTAATTCCTTTGAAATCAATGACAATAATTTCCAACAAGATATATTTACTTTCAATACACACACATATATAATCAATACACTTATATATGTATTCTTTCTCAATACATATATAAACCAATATAAGGTGTGTGTCTGTGTATAAATACATATATATATATAATTATAAATATACATACATATATATGTATGTATATATATATGTATAATTACACACACACACACAATGTATAATTATACATACATACATACATACATACATACATACATACATACATACATACATACATACATACATACATGCATACATACACACACACACACACACACACACACATATATATATACAAACACATATATACATATATATACATATACAAATACATATATGCATACACACACACATATTGTAATTATACATGCATACACACATATATGCATGTATAAATATATATTTATAAATATATGTATGTATGTATGTATGTATGTATAAATATATAATCACATGTTGAACATTTCTCCTCAAAACAATTTATTTATCCTAATGTATATTTATATTATTTAGCATTATTTGAAAAGGATAAATATATAAACTTCTTGATAGGAAGTCTCATTCCAATTTAAAAACTACTAAACAAGATAAAATAACCAAGGAGACAAGAAGAATAAATACTTAAATCAAGTTGCTACACACATACCATTTCACCTACAAATTTCAAGGTAAACAACATAACTTTACATATGCAAGAAAACACCATCTAGTGTGTGTCTATGTGTGTTGTTCTTAGAGCCATAATACATATGTGATTCTTCCAAATTTCCTTCCCTCTCTCCAATGATGCTCTCCCTCCTTTTCTAAGAGGGAAAACTAATTTCCTACATCCACCCCATCCAACAAATAAGGTATTTAGTCCAATCATCATAATTTCATAATTTAATATAATCATTCACTAACATCTTAAAGATAATGAAATACACATTTACATCTTTCAAAACAATATCTGATTGATATTTTCCTTTTCCTTATTATAATAAATAAGAACAATCATGACACATATGAAACATGGTTTTAGTATCATGATTTCAAACACAAAACAAAATTATTTAACTTAAAGTTAATCAAGTAGCATAATCAATTGGTCCAAAAAGGGGGTTAGGGCCCTAGCTCGGTTGGCTAAACCTTTCCTATTGTAGGAGGTTGATCACGAGGTCTAGTCTCCCCCACCCTCGTGGAACTAGAGGGCATGTCGCGGCAGCGCCAACAGTCATGTTAAAAAGTTTACCAAGCACACTACAGTTTATAGGGGGTCATGCTACTTGATTCTTGCAGTCTAAAAAAAAAAAATTGGTCCAAAAAAGGGATATAATAATAAGTATATCAAGATTAGCCCAAAATATAGGGGGAAAGTGTTAGGTGTGTACTTCTCACCCTTACAAGATTAATGATTGCATTTACTTTCTTCATCTCTTAATTAAGAATGTGAGGTTCTTATAATCTATGTGATTCAATGAGAAAAAACTCATAAATTAACAATGTATGTTTTCTTCTCTTTTAGTAATAAATAATTAGATATCTATTTAAGTTGAGTGATTTTTTTTATCTTTTAGTTATTACCAATATAAATATATGAAAAAATATTATTGATTTAATGAAAATTCATTAGGTCATCTTGAAGATGACCAAAACTATATGAGTCAAATCCCACAAAAGTAAAAAGAAAAATCTAACTAAAAATAGCTTCAAAGTTTTCACATAGTTAACATAAATTCTTAAGTAGGTTGTGATTAAAATAAATTCCACATTGGTAAGAATCATAAAACTAGGGTAACTTATACATCTTTATTGAACCAAGCTAAAAAATTATAAAGAAAAACATTGAATAGAAGTAAGTAACAAGTTCCAATATATGCTTAATTATTGGAAAATGAGCTACAAATAAATTACAAATTAAATGATCATAAATGACATCAATATCCTAGTGGAATATCACCCTAGTAGTAAATGGGAGGTCCCAGGTTCATACCTAACTAGTCCATGAAAATTTTAACATAAGTATCAAATCCCAGATCAAAGAAGATGGGGAAAGCTAGGATCCTCAAACACCTATAGTGTGGCTCAAGGGGGTGTTGGAAATGATCCATTCTTAAACCAAATATGGAACAATCACCAAGAGGGCTAGTAGCTTAGTGGTTTAGCACCCCAAAAAACAAATGGGAAGTCCTAGGTTTTACACCTAGTTGGTCCATGGAAATCTTAACATGGCATCAAATTTAAGGTCACCATAGCCAACCAAGAGCTAGATCCTTGAGCACCTTTAGTGTGGCTCAAGGGGGGTGTTGGGAAATTATAAACACCTAAATTGAAGTTGGACTAGTCATAATGGGGAGTAATATCTCAATGACAAAGCACCTTAGCAACAAATGAGAGCTCCTGGATTTGACTCCTAGTCAATCCATGAAAAAGTTAACATTAATCAAATTAGAAAATATAAACCATAATATTGAGTGTTGTAAATAAATAAATTTATACAAATAAGGTGAATACTAAACTAATATGCTATAAATTGACCTAACTAATTTTTCCTTCATCCTTGAGCATAATTCCTAATGATGAGAGTTTAACATTAGACATGGTGGTTTCCAACTTATTTGTGAGACCTTATTGGTTTTTTTTGAATTTGATAATCTAGTATTTTATTTATGTACCTACTAGACAAGATATTTGTTAAACCTAAAATAATCATGCAAGAGACAAGACAAATTTTCCATCTAGAAAAAAATGTTAAAATAAATTCTTTGAATGAAAACTCTAGGATGAGAGAAATAATTATTAAAAATAATAAAATATCATTATTTGCATAAATGGCCAATGATATGTTGTTCAAAGGTTTGAAAAAAAAAATCAACTAAATTTAATCTCAATAGAGCTTGCTTCCAATATCATTTTATAACCAAACATCATTTAAGTAAATCTTGGTAAGCCAAAATCCAAGTGATTTTACAAATATATGAATGCCTTTGTGAAATAGTCTACACCATTTTAATCTAGTGCAAATTCCAAGAGTATTTTCATTGATATGAATAAAAAATGTCTTGATTAAGGGAACCTAAGAGTGTGTCTAGAGATTGATCAAACCACACAAATTATTTTCAAAAAAAATTCCATAGTTTCCACATGCTATTAAGAGGCACAAATGTATCAAGTTTAAAGTGCTTAGTCCACATAAGAATATAATATATATGGATAGTATTTCAAGGGATATTTGTAGAGGAAAAATTGAATCTTCATTAAAGAAAGAGTTTTCAAGGCTGATCAACATTTAGAAAAGGTATTATTCAAGATTGGGTGATTCACTTAGTTAACTTATCATGTAGCCTTTGTGCTCATATAATCATAACTAATACCCACAATTCTAATTTTTACCTCTCCATGTTAAAAAGATTTATACCCGAGCTCCTAATACAGGCCATTTCTCTTAAAATACATTGTCTTACCATATACATCCTAGGTGCATGTTTTATAATGACAAGTTTATACCCCTATATATTTATACAACTCATAGGATTTTTTGAAGATGTCATTTTCACTACTATTACATTCATCTACAAATAAAACTTCTTAAATAAATAATTTGGATTAAAGAGAATAAAAGTTTAAAATAAATTAGAAATATGTTTATGTACTATATTTTTCACATCAATTATTGATAGTAAATATAAGAGGAACTAGTTAATGTGAATATAGGAATGTTCTTGACTTCCTCTACACAAGATTTGTATTGAGAATATGAAATAATACTTATATTCATAGGGTAAATTATAAGAAACTAGAAGTATGATTGTTCACCCATCTTCAATATACCCATTAATATTAAAATTGTAGACTTCTTCATTGCTATCATCATGTAGTACTTTCAATAAAGTGTCAATTATGGGGTGAAAGTATGCTTTTGTGGAACACTTTTGGACTAATTCACCCATCTCACCACATCATTGACCATGTGAGGGAGAGATTGATGTTGGTATTTTGGGTGAGTTTGGAATAGTGAGGGATTTTATGCATCAAAGTGCTAGGGGAGGTCTAGGGATAGAAAAACACTTTTATCCAAACCAAGGCTTGCAATCCTTCTTTGTAATCAAATGTTTCACATCAACATGATTGTACCCTTACACCTTTACAACATGTCAATATAAATATTTTAAAAACATATTTAAAATTATAATAAAAGGAAAAAGGTTTTTCCTTATCATTACTAGTTGAATACTAATTTGATATATGAGACCCTCTTAGTGGATGCCCACAAGGAGTTTAATTTCTTACCTTGTATATCTTTTAGGTGTAAATACTATATTCCCTTTTTGAATAAACTTGTATCTCCTCTATGGAGTACCAATGAATTTATCATTAGGACCACTTAGAGAAAACAAATTTTGTAAGCACTCCATAAATAACACAAAAAATCATCTACTTGCATTTATGGAAACCAATATAGAATATAGATAAATTGAAAATATCCTTTCTTATTCACCCAACACCACATACCTTAGAGAAAATATTATATACCCTGTTATTTACTCATTTTATATGATAATTATTATCAAATGACGAGGATGACCTTGCAGTGCAATGACAAGTTGCAAGGAGTAGTAAAAATACTACTAGGTGTTTGAATCCCACCAGTGGATGGTGGGATGAACAATCATTGATTAGAGGATGGAGGATGGTGCACAGATGATAGAGGGCGTATGGAGATCTAGTGCTACTGCGAGGGTCAAACTACTAGTGGAGTGGGCGATAGGTATACAGATGTAGGAGTGGAATAGGGTGCTATAAGGAGAAGGTCAAGGGGATATGTGGAAGAAGATTGAGGAGTGGGGGTGAGCCAGAGTTGTGGGTGGTAGTAGGAATCTAGTCGATGGAGGAGTAGAGATCATTGGGAGGCTACAGATGGTAGTAGAAGGTATTGCGGTAGGCAAGATGGAGTGGAAGTAGTAGATAGTTGAGGGTGTTAGCAGTTGGAGGAGTAGGATGGAAGAGCCTTGGGGGTAGGAGGAGAGGAGATAAGGAGAGGAAGCGAGGGTGCAAAGCAAAGGAATGTGGTGGTGAGTAGGGAGAAGCATAATGGGAGGAAGTGAGGAGGAGACATAGGTAGGAGGAAGAAGAGAAGAGGAGAAGGAAGAAGAAGGAGAGGAATGGAGGGGAGTAAAGGAGGAGAAGAGAAGGAGACGAATAAGGAAGAGGAGGTGAGGAGGAAGAGAAGGAGTAGAATGATGAGGATGAGGTCCCTTGAATGTGGCCTCACTGGTTTATAGCTCTAGTCAAAAGCATTTACCAACCAAAAAAAATATATTATCAAATGACACCCCTAAGGGTCCAATATGCACAAAAATCCTCCATCTATAAGTTGTATACAATGGATTCATGAAGTCAAAGAAAATTCTTTCTTGCCATCACATATGACCCATAAAAAGTAAATATAATATTACATGTGCTCTAATCAATTTATTTTGAGAAAATATTATAGGGTGAAAATCTAAGAGCTAATTTGATAATTTTTAGTATTGGATAAATATTAAAATGTTAAGTACATCATAGTAATAGATAAATTTAGTACTAAATTCCTTAGAATAAACAACTATTATAGAGTATCATATGAAAAAAATCACAACAAATAAAAATAAATCTATCTAGTATGACATGCGTCCTTAATGTATTAAAAGTTGGAATGGTTCAGCTAGCTGCCATTATGCAAAGAATTTCCAAAAAAAGAAAGATCATTGGATCCTTCTATAATTTTTTTGATATTATTATATACCTTTTTTATTATTCTCAATAACTTTTAGCTAGTCTTGGATGTACTCAACCTATTTATCCAAATTGATGTTTACCTTGAGAGTTCCTTAAAAAGGGTGAGAACAACCAATTATAGAGTATCATATGAAAAAAATCACAACAAATAAAAATAAATCTATCTAGTATGACATGTGTCCTTAATGTATTAAAAGTTGGAATGGTTCAACTAGTTGCCATTATGCAAAGAATTTCCAAAAGGAGAAAGATCATTGGATCCTTTGGTAATTTTTTTGATATTATTATATACCTTTTTTATTATTCTCAATAACTTTTAGCTAGAGTCTTGGATGTACTCAACCTATTTATCCAAATTGATGTTTACCTTGAGAGTTCATTAAAAAGGGTGAGTGAGATTCATAATCTATAAAATAATGAAGTGCCAACTTCTAAAGAAAAAAATAGATTTGAAACACAACATTACATATTTTACAAATGAAATAAACAATCATGTATCATTATGTTTCAAATGCACCCTTCCTAGAAAGAGAAACACCCAAAAAGTAACTTTTTAATACATTTTTTTATCATCAAATATGAGGGTCAGAAAAGTAAAGATGGTAGACCAAACATGACAAAAATGGGGTTCAATACTAGGAGTGCATAATGAATTCCTTTATTTGACAAAGGACAAAAAATGATATTTTTTTTTAATAAATAAATATATAATTACTAACATGGAACTTAAAGTGAAGGGATTTCAAGGTGTGAGATGATATTCAAAATTGACTTGGAATTAAAAATAACAAAATTATCTTTGATCCACTCAAGAATGAAGAAGGAATGTTTCTATTCAACATTATTCTTTTTTGTCATGTAGTGGAGGAGGGAGCAAGAATTAGTAAATAAATTGAGAGGGTACATGATGAGATTGGTAACATTTAGCAAATATCAATTGCAAGGTCTAGAAAGAACAATCCAAATTGTGCAACTTAGAGTCAACACAACAGAAATAACACCAAAAACTGATATGCGAATATGAATCTTTATTGAATTGAAAATATTACATGCAATATATGCCTCATGGGTGAATATTTAGGGCTTAGAGGAATGTCGCAAGGGAATTTCAATATTACAACTAGCCAAAGGCCTTATTATAGTCCTCAAAGGGTTGATGCAAAAATGTGAATTCTAACTAATCATGAACTACTAACTAATGATCTACAATGAATTAAAATGATCTTAAATATGCTTCTCAAGCTCCAACAAAGGTGCATGTTGGCCACAAGGGTTCATAACCCGATGAATGATCACATATGAATGTTAGCCTCAAAATGTGAAAAGACAACTCTTTGCAAAATGAAATAACTTGTGAATCTACAGGATAGGTCCCAATAAAACCAAGATTCTTGTATGGTGTCCCATTAAGCTCCACACGATTTGGAATAGGTACACACTAATAAATCTAGACCAGGTCAACCCCAAATACTCTTTTTGGCAATTACATTGAAACTTTGAGAGCGATAACTTTTGATAGATAAATGAAAACAATCTAAAATCTAGATATGTGAGAGATGTCCATGTGTAGATGCTATATCCTACTCCACGAATTGAGAAACGATACTATGGTGAAATGTGGAATGAAATACTAAAACTTCTACTAAATGAAATGCAAGAAAAGAAATTTTTTTGGTTGATACAAGATTGCTTTACAATCAGGGATACTCTTGCATTAGACACTCGGGATTGGAAGAAAAGTGAGTCCCTCACTTTCCAGGGTTAAGAGGAAAACCAAAATGGTCCACCTCGGCCTAAGAAATCCATGATGAATCCTTCACTGGTATGCCTTTCCACTTTTCAAGATATTTTCTGTATTGCTTATTCCTAGTGCTTCTTCTGGTTTTGATATCCAAAATCTTC
>VDFB02058242.1:196190756-196335830 GCA_007258455.2 Sequoia sempervirens | reverse complement strand
TTAACTCATTAGGTGGAGAAGTTGAAGGAGAAGTTGGGGAAGACAAAGGAGGATCGTGTGGTGATAATGGAGAAGGAGGAGGTAAAGGAAAAGGGGATTCATGTGGAGGAGAGGAGGAATAAGTTTGAGGAACCTCCCTTTGAGAAACTCTTTCTTGGAAAGTCACTCTAGTCATCTTTCTTCTCACTAGAGTTTCTTCTTCCTTGACATCCTCTTCATTCAAACTAATATTGATCCTTTCTTTTTATTTTATCTTCTTTCTTGCAGCCCTAGAAGATGAAGCCTTTTGGGTCTTAGCTATTGTGGAAAAAGGATCCTTCTCTTGCTTTGTCCTTCTTTGATGCTTTTGTAGGAATTGGTAGCTCCATCATTAAAAAAGGAGACTTAAGCCATTTGAAAGAGCGAGCTTTGACATTAGCTTCCCTCACTTCAATATTATCATCTTCTTCTAGCATAACAATCTTCATTGAATATTGGTTGGTTATAGACATCTTGCCCACTGTATGTGGGATCTAAGAATTTTCCATTTTCCTTTAAATCCTTAGATACTCAAGCATCTATATCTTCCAATTGGCCCAATGGTCTTCCACTTTATGCTCATGAATGAAGAAGGAGCCTATGACCTTGCTTATTTTACCGATTGGGTCAAACCGGCCCCTTGGGTCATTATACATTTCTAAGGAGTACTTAACCATATCTACTTTTGAATTCTTGGTGTTTTGCATGTTGGAATATGAGTATACACCAATATTTACTAGGAAAGAATACCCAAACTTTGGATTTCTAACTATTAAATTATGTATTTTTGTCACTTGCCTACAAATCTCCAATAGTATAATTTTTTTAAGGTGGATACCTTGGTAACTTGTAAGGAGACTTATGGAAATTGGACACTCTAATTTATGTAAAGGTTTAGAACTGAATATATTGATTCCCCTAGATTTTAATCTCTATCATGGCTTCAATGGAGATTCTTCTATAGAAATTTCCCTCCAACCCTTTGAACATTGTATATATAAAGTTTTCATTGACATAGAAATGGGTGTAACTATCCTCCAAATTCAACTAAGGATAGTGTTCATTAATGGTTACCTCCCCAAGTTGGAAGGAACCTACTCTATTTAACCCTGGGAAAGTGGCTTGAGGAGCCAATAAATACACCAAGTACGATGTCATGTAGAACTTGGTGGTTTGGAGGATAGTCTTCAATTTCTCATGTATGATGTCATGAATCAAGGTATCCCAGTCAATATTTCATGCTCTTGCTAACATGGATGTTCAAGATAAAGTTAACTATCCATGAGTAGAAATCCTTAGCATGAGGGTATCCAAACACTCTTCTCAACAAGGTAATTAGGTCCTTGGTATCCTCCTGAAACTCACTCTTGTGTTGTACCTTGGCCATCTTGAAGGTCATCTTCCTAGGATTGAGCAACATTCGATTGTTGATGAGGTTGAGGTTGCTTGCCTCATGGTTCTCAAAATATTCCACTACTTTCTTTGTATCCATAGCCTCATATTGGGGAGAGGTTGGGATCCTGAAAACTCTTTCAATACTATTTAGGCTTACATTCAACACTACATCTTTTGTTGATCCCATTATCCTTCTATTTTATGGTCATAATAATGAACACATGTTAGTACTAGATTTGGAGACTATATGGTTATTGGGAACGCAATTGCCTCCACTAGACCTAAATTAGCCAGTGCAGTGGTTGTACATGTCCTTGTCTCTTCATCATAAATCCTTTATTTGAATTCATCCATATCCACATGTCCCAAGTCAGTGTCTCAAATTTTGGTGTAGGGAGAGAACATATTCGATGGAGGGTGGTAACCTTTATATTGGGTACTTCATTTATATGGGATCGTTTAGCATATCTCCTACACATAAAACACCATGTGTCAAAATTTAATCCATAATAAACTCTAGAGAAGAAAACACACCTTTTAACCAAGCTCTACAAATTGGTAAATAACTTAGAATATAAAGAAACAACTTGTTAAAAGAGTTTCTAAGGTAAAATAGGTATTTTTGAGGATCGAGCCTCAGGCCTAACCTTTATAGCCTACCAAAGAGCCAAAAAAACCTAAATGATGGAAGTCTGAACTCTAATGGTGACACCTTAAATCCCACTCTTTATTTGCGGTCCATTGGGAGTCGAGATTCAAGGTTATGGTCTACCTTTTTCTCATAACTAACATAAGCATTAAGAGTAATCACCGACCAACAATACCCGAAAATGGTTTTAAAACCATCAGGTGTCGGGCTTTGGGGTTATGACTTGTTTCTTACTAGTAAGAATTATATAAGTTAGAGGGAAGTTCCAATCAATGACACCCAAAAAACTATTTAAGGCTTTTGAGAGTCAAGGATCGAGTGTGCTACTTAACGTTTATCTATGATTTCAATACTTGGCACAAATTACACTTGATATCTAACATCCAAAGATTGCACTACTTTTTAAAACTTATGACTTCTCATTTCAAGGATCGAAACTTGGATATTTTACTTAAGATTTTACTAAAACATGTTTTGAAATTAATTTCTCTTAATGTATCATGAGTCGAGCTTTGGGGATGTCACTTAACTTCTACCTCAATAAGAAGTTAATTGGAAAAGGTGTATCTGATTAGCAACATGTGAAAATATAAAAAAGAAACGTCTTTTCCACTAAAGTTTAAAACTTGGGTTTTGAGGTTCAAGATTTTTGGTTGAATCCTTTGGAATCAATAAGTAAAACATATTGGTTACTAAAACTCTAAAGCGAGGAAGGGGTCAAACATCAGGCATCAAGCATTTGGTCTAACACATAATACACAACCAGTGAAAGAATAAACCAAATAACCAACACCCAAAATTTGATTACTCTCAAAAATGCTAAGGCAAAACACTTGGCAAGGGAAAATTCTGACACTCGATCAGATGGTGTCATAAACATCCTCGATTGGTGCATCAAGACAAAAATCAATTCAGCAACACCAAAAGGTGAAAAATAAAAGAAGAACAAAGAAGAACAAGGAGAAAATATGAAAATGAAGGAAAAATGAAAAAATGAAAAGAAAGAATGTTGAATTGATCTTGACAACAGACAAACAAACCCCAAACACAAAAACTACGAAAATATCATGAAATTGAAGGAAAATCAAAATAAATCATGATACCTACCTAGAGAAAGAGTGTGTGGGAAAGGGAAAACATGGGTGAGCACGATAACAAGCACACACAACATGAAACAAATGAGAACCAACATAGCAAACATCAAACAAGCACAAACTTAGAAATAATGGAAAAAGGGTGCAAGCACTAGAAATCATAGAGGGGGGGTTTCATAGTTGCAGAGCTCACAAAATACTTCAATTGCACAAGGTGAATTAAGAAATTACCAGTTATTTACCTATAAACCCCCTCCAAAAATTCCAACACCCCCCATTAATGAACCAATAAATGTACTATTAGTAAAATAAATATGCTTGACAGATGTGACTGGCACGATGACCAAGGAGACAAGACATTGCTATCATCAGGCCTTCAGGATCGGGGGTTCACTTCCACAAACACCTCAACATGCAAAAGTTTGAATCAATGATAACCAAAATGGAGCGATGAATGAACCTTGGGGTTCAGGCCTGACCCATTTGGTATGCTCAAATCTTGAAACCCAACAAAACACTTAGAAGAAAGGGGAAACAAAAAGGAAGAAGGAAAGAAGGGAAAAGGAAAGAAAAGGGAAAAGGGAAAAGAAGGGAATATAAAGGAAATAAAAGACAGAAAGAGCGAGAGGAAACAACACAAAAAAGAAGGGGGGCCCCCAATTTGTTGAAAAAAAAAAATGGGGTGTGAATGCAAGGCACAATAGTTCCTTTCAAATTTTCTCCTTATATTAATGGTATTCAATGAATTGCTTTCCTTCAAATGGACTCCATAATCTCCTTAAATATTTTCTCCAATGGGGGTAACTTTATTGTTAGGGAAAAATATTGGTCACATCTCAGAAGGATATTTGAGAACAACAGTGCCTTCAGTAATTTTAATTTCATTAGATTACCTCAAAGACACAAACTACTATGCCATATAGCAGAAACAGACAGTTCATTTCCCACATTGATCCTTTTGAGAGAAACTCATGCAAAAATAACTAGTTTCAACAACACAATAAATAGATTTATGAAATAGAACCAACAACCATGAAAGATGAAATAGAAGACATGAACACACAAATATACATGGGGAAAACCCTTACAAGTAAAAAACCCCACACTCCAAAAATACCAGACCGCCATCATATTATTCAACAACAAAATACAGTTACAATACAATATCAAGCTCACAACCTTTACAAAGTTTACATCTTGTTCCATTCTAGAGGGAATCCGACAACATAACCTTACTTCAATCTCACACAATGAGAGACATCTCTTTCAACTACATAGCCTCATGGCTCGACCACCAGCCTCTTGGCCTCTTTGTCACACAGCCACTCAGGCTTCACCTTCTACAAGATTCATCTCTCTCTCTCAGCTACCTAGCATCATAGTCAGTCCCTCGGCTAACCACTACTCTCTATCGACTCTTCAACTACCACACCCCTTTAGGGTTTCACCTTGAGCCACACGCCATCATCCAGCATCTAAATTTTGTCATTAGATAAGTAGTCAAACAAATATCCATCATTGAACTTAGGGTTATTCACCTAACGCCATGCTACCCAATCGAAGAGACATTCATTATCATCTCACCAATGTTCACCAAGCACATGGGCCCACATGCCATCTTTCCTCCATGTCATTGCCACCTATCAGCCTTCATTACAATCCACCATCCTATCAGGCCCCACAAAGATGTCCTTCATAATCTACCAGGTCACCCATTGGTCCAAGTGGTCCCCACATCCATCGACATCCAAGTCACTATATCGTTGAAAAACTAAACTTCAAAACCTCTTGTTGGAGGTTGCAAAGTTTGCAAGACCCACGAAATGTCGACAACAAAGGGATCACCTTATCGCTCAAAACCCAAACTTCTAAAGCTCAAGTCATAGGTTGCAAATTTTGCGAAACCTGTGACACACTGACAACAAAAGGATTGCCCTATCTCTCAAAACTTGAACTTCTAAACCTCAAGTCAGAGGTTGTGAAGTTCGCAAAACCCATGACATGCCGACAACAAAGGGATTACCTTTCCTTCACAGTCACTAAGTTGAGAGGCTATGAAACTTTAGAACCCCATTACTTTAGTTAGAAAAACTTGGAAACCAACAACTTAGCTTAGGTCGATGAAGGAGGAAGTCACAAATGCTCCAGGAAGTCAATCAAGCCAATAAATCTAAGTCACATTTCTCAACATTCTCCCACTTGAAAAATAATTACTGGCTCCTTCCAAAGAAAACTCAAGAATCTTAAACAATGCTATTGTGCTCCAACCAAGACACCTACAATGACATCCGAGATCTCCACCAACTCAAGCAATAGTTACAACCATCCACCATATGAAAAGGAATGAGCCAAGGCCTGTATGCACCAGTCTCAGGAACACAAGCATCAAATCCAACAGACAACAAAGGCTTCAACACTACCAGCACTCCACTATTCTCACATGCTATACAAAAGCAATATCAACTTCAAAGATCAAACTAGAACACAACCGTGAAGTCATCCTCCAGAAACAAGATAGAAAATCAACTAGATCAACAACCAAAAAATTGACTACTTCCATCCAACTGATCAACCCACGTGACTAAAAAATAGCACCCACAACAAGTGCTAACACATCCAATCACACATACCTCCAAGGTATCCTCATTATTAAACTCATGCCACTTACATAGCCAACCCATCAACAACAAATACAAGCTCCATGTGCCAACTAGTCGAAGAAGACAAAACACATCTAGGAACTCCCACTACATGGATAATGCCAAATCTGAAAGATCAAGGCATAAAGAGTCTACCAACAACATCATATAAGAGGTGTAAACCACATCATGTAGTACCAAGGAATCATCCACAATGATATGCACAACTTGTATGAACAACTCTCACCACAAGTTTGCACAGCTCTCCCAAGTTCTCCACACTCAATGAAGGAAAGAGATAAAGAACAACCCCATACCAATGTAATGTGAAACCAAACATCCAAGAAGAGAACCAAGACCAAGGAGTGCACCTCTACACATCATGTACCTATAGAAAATCCTCCTACATACACCTCTAAATGGCCACTGTGTCAAGTATCGCCAAAACCTCAACCAAAGACTCCAAGAGTCCTCCATGGCTTGAAGATGCTACACATCTTCAAATAGTGTCCATGAAAATGCAAAAGAACCCTTCCACAACAACATGATCTAAGAGTTCCTCCTAGTTTCATCTACAACACTATAAAAGACCATCCATCACAAAGTGACGAATCCACAGTCATTGCTAAAGCTCCCATTGAACCATGACAACTGAGCTTTCCAAGCATCATGACCAAACATCTGCTAATCTGGAAATCCTTCAAGTCCACACAGCAACATGTCCATTTGAAAACAATACCAAGTAGCACCGAGATCTCCAAAAACAAGCAGAAATAACCATCACTGTCAAAAGCTTTCACAAACCAATGTACTCAAGCTATCCATGACATCATGATGCACATGCTATAGGTCCCCAACACCAACTATCCAGGTACTCAACACCATCCATCCTCTCATCTCAAATCAACCACACAAATGTACAAATGACCACAGATAAGGCCAGCTAACAAATCTGCACCAACACATAATCATATCTCGTAGATATAAATAGTCCACTTCCAAATTGTCCCACAACAAACATATAGGTAAAGACAACCCACAACATTGCACAACCCATAGATCCATTCAACAAAAACATGCAAACCCATCATCGCATTGAAAACTACAAAACTAAGATCTCAAGGAAAATAACAACGCAAGCAACATGATTCAGACACTAGATCAAGCTCAAATATGATTTTCCAATCATTTTCACAACTCCAGCACCATAGTCTAGGAACCCAACAAGCAACACCATAGGAAATGTTGAGTGACTGATCATGTACCAACACTCCCATGCAAAGAATACATCACACCTCCTCAAACCATGCTAAACTACAACTATCTCATCTAGTCACACCCCAAAAGCCAAGGTCTAGAAAATAGCTTAAAAATAGCTCCACATAACCACAAGTTTTGATTGATCATGTAAAACCTACAAAACCATGGAGCCATGCACGTACAAAACCTCCTTAAAAGGAAAAAAATAGTTCAGAAACTCCAACCCCATTTTAGGCCAACTCCTCAACCACCAACATGTACATGCATACGAGAGAGATAGGCTATTCCAAAAGCTTCCAGATCATCCAATGATCAACTCCATTGCCTACTTGCACTTGGGGTACCATAAACTTGTGCCTTCCAATACCAAGAAAAACACCCACATTAATCCATGACTCAACAATAACCCAAACTTCTCTATATCATTAGGGAGCCCCTCACAGAGACACCCAATATGAAAGCTTTTGCTACAACATAGCCATGAAGCAAAATATTCCACCCCATGCATCAAGGTTATACCGCTGCCAACTAGGGACCTCAATTCACAACATTCTAGTATGACCAATTCTAGTTTATCCATCTTCACCATCTTCCATGCCGTGTGTTGTCTCAGAAACTTAAACAAAAAAGCAAGAACTTCTACCCACCAAAGGATCAATACATCAGTTGATTCCTCTAAATTTCCTCAAGCTTGGCAGACTAAGAAATATTCACAGAAGGAATACCCAAAACTAGCAACTCCGAGGAGAAACAAAACCTAAAAGAAGGCTCTAATACCACTTGTTAGGGAAAAATATCAGTGACATCTCAAAAGAACATCTGAGAAAAATAGTGCCTTCAATAATTTTAATTTCATTAGAATACCTCAAAGAAACAAACTACTATGCCATAAAGCAGAAACAAACATAGTTCATTTCCCACACTGATCCTTTTGAGAGAAACTCATACAAAAACAACTAGTTTCAACAACACCATAAACATATTTAGCAAATAGAACCAATAACCATGAAAGATGAAAGAGAAGACATATATACGTGGGGAAAACCCTTATGGGTATAAAACCCCACACTCCAAAAAGCCCAGATTCCCCTTCAAATTTTCAGAGTGATTTGAGTGCATTTAGATGATTATCTAAATAGGAGTCGGCCTAGAACCCAGAGGTTTCACTTCATTCCAACAGTCCCACATAGAAGTGAATCCAATGTTTTACCAGAATTGCTAAAACTTATGTAGTTTAGAATCGGGTGCAAATTTTGGTAACAAACACCAACAACTTAACTTTTTCCGATGAAGGAGGATGTCACAATTGCTCCAAGAAGTTGATCAAGCCAATAAATTTGAGTCACATTTCTCAACATTTATGAATCAACACTTCTTTACAAATGGATGCAACTCCTCCTTTTAAATACACCCTTTCATCTCTACCTTGGGTGCTTCAATAGGGGTCAACCTCTATATTTAATTATATTTATTTTTTATTATTTAAAAAAATAAACCCCCAAAATGGGGTGCACCACTTAGGAGGGTTGTCCCTCTTTAGAAAAATTAATTTGTACTTTTTATTTATTTTAGTGAGGGCACCTATAGACTAAGGGTTGACCCTTAGCAACAATATATTTTATTTTATTTTATTGCACCCCCAATCTTGGTCTTCTAATGCCTTTGACATCAATGACAATAAGTTCCAACAATCTCCTCCCTTTGTCATTGATGAAAACACTATAAAGAAGTATTTTTTTAATGTAACAAGACTATATATCTCTCCCTAACTGAAATGATCCCCCTTACACCACTCCTCCTTTGACATCAATGGAAAAGGCTTTCTAGGGCTGAAAGATAAGGCAATGAATAGATCCCCATGAACATATGTTTCTTTTGAAGAACTTAGTGACTAGATGAGAGTGGTATCACTCCCAATTTCTCCCTCAGGTACTCAAAAGCCTCTTTTGGAAGGGGTTTTATGAAAATGTCTGCAATTTGTTCCTATGTAGCAATGTACTCCAACCTCACTTGATGATGAAATACCTACTCTCTTAAGAAATGATATTTTATTGAAATGTGCTTTGTTCTAGACAGCATAACTAGATTCTTTGAAATGTTGATTGCACTTGTATTGTCACAGAATATGGAGATGTGATGTGAATACTCAACCTTATTATCCTTCAATGTATATTTCATCCAAAAAACCTGTGTGCAACAAGTTGTTGTTGTGATCTATTTTTCCTCTACTATAGATAAAGAAATTGAAGTTCGTTTCTTACTCAACCATGATATAATATTTTCAACAAGGAAGAATGATCCTCCACTAGTATTTTTTTTTGTCATTAACACTACTGGCCCAATACACATTCATATTTTCTATAAGGGTGAAGTCTTCACCTCTTGAATACTACAACCCAAAATCCATAGTGCCATTTAGATATTTGAATATTTTGTTGAATTCTTGCACATGAGTTTCCTATGGTGCTACCTAAAACCATGCCACCAAACCAACTGCTTGCATAATATCAAGCCTTATAATCTATCACATATAATAAAATTCCAATCATTGACCTATAAAGAGTTTTATTTTCCTTGGGTGATTCATCATCCTTACTCAATTTACATCTAGTTACCATAGGAGTACTTATAGGATTACAATCCTCCATTCTAAACTTCTTCAACATTTCCTTAATATACTTGGTTTGTGAAATGAGTATCCCTTTATTTGATTGAGAAATCTATAACTCAAGGAAGAAAGATAACTCGCCAAGCATAGACATTTCAAATTCTTTTTATATCTCCATCAAAAACTCTTGACACATATTATCACTACTTCCTCTAAATATAATATCATCCACATTCACCACAACTATCAACTGGTATTCACCCACAGTCTTGATACAAAGGTTTCTATCCACAATTCCTTTCTTGAATCCTTGTTATTTTAGGTATTTATCTAGTCTTTTATACCATTCTCTGGGAGCATTTTTTAGTCTATAAAATTCTTTCTTCAATCTCCACACATAATCCTTGTTTTCTAACAACAAGAACCCTTCTAGTTGTTTAATGTATACCTCCTACTCTAGATTTCCATTAAGAAAGGTGGACATAGCATCCATCTGATAGACCTTAAAAATTTTGAAACTAGCAAATGCTAAAATAATTATGATATCTTCTAATCTAGAAATAGGAGCAAAGGTTTCTTCAAAGTCAATACCTTCTACTTGTACATATCCTTTGCATACCAACCTTTCCTTGTTCCTTACCACTTGACCATTTTTATTCTTAGCTTTTGAAGGTATGAGTGACTTCCATTTATCCTTCTTTTTGTTGATTTCATCTTTGATGGGAATTTTAAGGACATCAACATACTTCTTCTCTTCATTTGATTTCTTTGATGATTTAGAAATTTGTCCTTCTTCATAGCCAATACCACTCCGATCGAACACAGGATTTTGAGATTTGATGATGTCATCCAAAATTTACAAACTCTTTTCATTCTTCAATTTTATGTTTAATTGAGTCATTGTCCTCTCCAATTCCTTTCTTAGGGAAAAAATCTTTAATTCTAGCTTTTCACAATTTTCTTCCTTTGTCTTTAGTTGGTTTTTCATCTCCTCTTCAACCCTTTTTGCTTCTTCTACTTGAACTTTTAGATATACAACTAATTTTCCTAATTCTTCAAGACTTTGTGTTAATGTTTATTTGGCTTCATTGTCCTCTTGAATTCGTAACCCTTATCTCAAATTGATTTTCTTAAGCTTCTCAAACTCTTTGTAGGCATAATCAAGTTCATCGTCAATATCCACTTCTCCTTCATATTTTCTATGCACTTCTTTTAAATATTTTTCTTATTTCTTTTTGTCTCTATCATCATTTATTTCCAATACCATGAAGAGTATTTCCTCTCTATCAGTGTTTGAAATTTATTTGTAACTTTCCTATGATGAGCTATGATCTTTCCTTCAATAAAGATTCTTCTTGTACGTACAAAAATCCTTCTTATTCATTTCATGTTGAGCTTGTTTGTAGCCCTTCTTTTGTTGATATCTTCTTCCTTTCTTCATGTAGTGATCCTCTTCATCATTGCTACTTTTACTCTTACCCTGCAGACACTTAGAATAAAAATGGCCTATTCTACCACAATTAAAAAATTTAAATGTTAACTTACCTTGATACTTCTTAGACGCTTTCTTTATCCTTTTCATGAAGTGAGCTTCTTATTCATTTGTTTCATTGCTTGAGTTATCACTTGGTTCATATACTTTATTTTTTTTCTTTCCTTGACACTTTGAAGGTTGTCTCCCTTTTTTATTTCTTTTCTTCAATCCTCATTTCATAAGCAATCAAAATCCCATGCAACTTGTCCTTTGCTAATTTGTCTAGATCTCTCATTTCTTCAATCACTGAAACTTTGGAATCAAGTATTAAAGGTAAAAACCTTAATACCTTTTGTACAATCATGACTTCTTCAACCTTTTCACCAGGTCCTCTTATTGTATTCTTGATCTCATCAACATGAAGGAAATAGGAGGTTATGTTCTCTTATTCTTTCATTGTAAGGCTTTCAAATTGTCTCCTATGAGTTTGAAGCTTTTCCTTCTTTAATTTTTCATCTCCTTCATATATATTCTTCAATTTGTCCCGATGTGCTTAGTTGTTTTGCAATGCATAGCTTTTACAAACTCCAATTCAAATAATCAACACAAAATCACATTCTTTGCTTTTGCATTATTTTTATTTTCACTCTTTCCTGCTTGATCTATTGGGGGAGTTGCAGGGACTATGTGACCATTTTCAATTGGTTGCCAAATATCATACCTTAGATAATTTAAGTAGGTTTCCATCATTATGCTCCAAAAGGCATAATTTGTTCCATCAAACAATGTGCCTTGTTTGATGAGAATCCATATCCTTCATGTCTAGCCATATGTGCTCTTTTAGATATTCCTTCTAGTGATTAGACTATCTTCAAAGGAACCCACTCTAATACCAATTGAGGATTACTCAGTTATAATAAGAGAGGGCGAATCAATATAACAATAATCTTTTAATTTCTAGATCTTAAACAACCACAATAGTAATACTTCACAATTTAATCATCCACAATAATAACACACATGTAATATCTAGCAATAAGGAACACAAGACAAACACACAATTTACATGAAAACCCTTGAAGGAAAAAACCATAGAAAAATATTACTTATATGTAGATCTTATTGTAGGCATCAACCTACTTCATTTACAAAGCTTCTTTCATAGGCACCAACCCATAGGAGACATCAATCCCCACCATGAGCACCAACTCAACAAGAGACACCAATCTCTTCTAATGAGAGGCACCAACCTCCCGATATCCTTAGTTAGAAGAAATCAACCATCTAATAAACACTATAAGAATTTATTTGAGACTTCTTAAATCTAGCCTACCTTCATAAATTTGCTCACTGTTTTATCAAAATTTTCCTTTAGAATTTTCAAACATCCTTCATAAATTCTACCATAAAGCTCATATGGATCTACTCATATATCCTCAAAAATATTCACTTATGTGCCTTTCAAATAGGCTCCTTATATGAACGATATTCAATGAATTGATTGCCTTCAAATGGACTCCACAATATCCTTAACTATTTTCTCCAAGGGGGGAAACCTTATGAAGCAACACTTCTTTACAAATGGATGCAAATCCTTTTAAATGCACCCTTTCATCTCTTCCTTGGATGCTTCAATAGGGTTCGACCCTCTTAGGAGGGTTGACCCTCTTCATAAAAAATAATTTGCAATTTTTTATTTATTTTAGTGAGGGCACCTAAAGATTAAGGGTCATCTCTTAGCAACAATATATTTAATTTTATTTTATTGTACCCCCAATCTTGGTCTTCTAATTCCTTTGAAATCAATGACAATAATTTCCAACAAGATATATTTACTTTCAATACACACACATATATAATCAATACACTTATATATGTATTCTTTCTCAATACATATATAAACCAATATAAGGTGTGTGTCTGTGTATAAATACATATATGTATATATAATTATAAATATACATACATATATATGTATGTATATATATGTATAATTACACACACACACAATGTATAATTATACATACATACATACATACATACATACATACATGTATACATACACACATATATACACACACACACACATATATATATACAAACACATATATACATATATATACATATACAAATACATATATGCATACACACACACATATTGTAATTATACATGCATACACACATATATGCATGTATAAATATATATTTATAAATATATGTATGTATGTATGTATGTATGTATAAAATATATAATCACATGTTGAACATTTCTCCTCAAAACAATTTATTTATCCTAATGTATATTTATATTATTTAGCATTATTTGAAAAGGATAAATATATAAACTTCTTGATAGGAAGTCTCATTCCAATTTAAAAACTACTAAACAAGATAAAATAACCAAGGAGCCAAGAAGAATAAATACTTAAATCAAGTTGCTACACACATACCATTTCACCTACAAATTTCAAGGTAAACAACATAACTTTACATATGCAAGAAAACACCATCTAGTGTGTGTCTGTGTGCATTGTTCTTAGAGCCATAATACATATGTGATTCTTCCAAATATCCTTCCCTCTCTCCAATGATGCGCTCCCTCCTTTTCTAAGAGGGGAAACTAATTTCCTGCACCCACCCCATCCAACAAATAAGGTATTTAGTCCAATCATCATAATTTCATAATTTAATATAATCATTCACTAACATCTTAAAGATAATGAAATACACATTTACATCTTTCAAAACAATATCTGATTGATATTTTCCTTTTCCTTATTATAATAAATAAGAACAATCATGACACATATGAAACATAGTTTTAGTATCATGATTTCAAACACAAAACACAATTATTTAACTTAAAGTTAATCAAGTAGCATAATCAATTGGTCCAAAAAAGGGGGTTGGGGCCCTAGCTCGGTTGGCTAAACCTTTCCTATTGTAGGAGGTTGATCACAAGGTCTAGTCTCCCCCACCCCCGTGGAACTAGAGGGCATGTCGCGGTAGCACCACCAGTCATGTTAAAAAGTTTACCAAGCACACTACAGTTTATAGGGGGTCGTGCTACTTGATTCCTGCAGTCTAAAAAAAAAAATTGGTCCAAAAAAGGGATATAATAATAAGTATATCAAGATTAGCCCAAAATATAGGGGGAAAGTGTTAGGTGTGTACTTCTCACCCTTACAAGATTAATGATTGCATTTACTTTCTTCATCTCTTAATTAAGAATGTGAGGTTCTTATAATCTATGTGATTCAATGAGAAAAAACTCGTAAATTAACAATGTATGTTTTCTTCTCTTTTAGTAATAAATATTTAGATATCTATTTAAGTTGAGTGATTTTTTTTATCTTTTAGTTATTACCAATATAAATATATGAAAAAATATTATTGATTTAATGAAAATTCATTAGGTCATCTTGAAGATGACCAAAACTATATGAGTCAAATCCCACAAAAGTAAAAAGAAAAATCTAACTAAAAATAGCTTCAAAGTTTTCACATAGTTAACATAAATTCTTAAGTAGGTTGTGATTAAAATAAATTCCACATTGGTAAGAATCATAGAACTAGGGTAACTTATACATCTTTATTGAGCCAAGCTAAAAAATTATAAAGAAAAACATTGAATAGAAGTAAGTAACAAGTTCCAATATATGCTTAATTATTGGAAAATGAGCTACAAATAAATTACAAATTAAATGATCATAAATGACATCAATATCCTAGTGGAATATCACCCTAGTAGTAAATGGGAGGTCCCAGGTTCATACCTAACTAGTCCATGAAAATTTTAACATAAGTATCAAATCCCAGATCAAAGAAGATGGGGAAAGCTAGGATCCTCAAACACCTATAGTGTGGCTCAAGGGGGTGTTGGAAATGATCCATTCTTAAACCAAATATGGAACAATCACCAAGAGGGCTAGTAGCTTAGTGGTTTAGCACCCCAAAAAACAAATGGGAAGTCCTAGGTTTTACACCTAGTTGGTCCATGGAAATCTTAACATGGCATCAAATTTAAGGTCACCATAGCCAACCAAGAGCTAGATCCTTGAGCACCTTTAGTGTGGCTCAAGGGGGGTGTTGGGAAATTATAAACACCTAAATTGAAGTTGGACTAGTCATAATGGGGAGTAATATCTCAATGACAAAGCACCTTAGCAACAAATGAGAGCTCCTGGATTTGACTCCTAGTCAATCCATGAAAAAGTTAACATTAATCAAATTAGAAAATATAAACCATAATATTGAGTGTTGTAAATAAATAAATTTATACAAATAAGGTGAATACTAAACTAATATGCTATAAATTGACCTAGCTAATTTTTCCTTCATCCTTGAGCATAATTCCTAATGATGAGAGTTGAACATTAGACATGGTGGTTTCCAACTTATTTGTGAGACCTTATTGGTTTTGTTTGAATTTGATAATCTAGTATTTTATTTATGTACCTACTAGACAAGATATTTGTTAAACCTCAAATAATCATGCAAGAGACAAGACAAATTTTCCATCTAGAAAAAAATGTTAAAATAAATTCTTTGAATGAAAACTCTAGGATGAGAGAAATAATTATTAAAAATAATAAAATATCGTTATTTGCATAAATGACCAATGATATGTTGTTCAAAGGTTTCAAAAAAATAAAATCAACTAAATTTAATCTCAATAGAGCTTGCTTCCAATATCATTTTATAACCAAACATCGTTTAAGTAAATCTTGGTAAGCCAAAATCCAAATGATTTTACAAATATATGAATGCCTTTGTGAAATAGTCTACACCATTTTAATCTATTGCAAATTCCAAGAGTATTTTCATTGATATGAATAAAAAATGTCTTGATTAAGGGAACCTAAGAGTGTGTCTAGAGATTGATCAAACCACACAAATTATTTTCAAAAATAATTCCATAGTTTCCACATGCTATTAAGAGGCACAAATGTATTAAGTTTAAAGTGCTTAGTCGACATAAGAATATAACATATATGGATAGTATTTCAAGGGATATTTGTAGAGGAAAAATTAAATCTTCATTAAAGAAAGAGTTTTCAAGGCTGATCAACATTTAGAAAAGGTATTATTCAAGATTGGGTGATTCACTTAGTAAACTTATCATGTAGCCTTTGTGCTCATATAATCATAACTAATACCCACAATTCTAATTTTTACCTCTCCATGTTAAAAAAATTATACCCGAGCTCCTAATATAGGCCATTTCTCTTAAAATACATTGTCTTACCATATACATCCTAGGTGCATGTTTTATAATGACAAGTTTATACCCCTATATATTTATACAACTCATAGGATTTTTTGAACATGTCATTTTCACTACTATTACATTCATCTACAAATAAAACTTCTTAAATAAATAATTTGGATTAAAGAGAATAAAAGTTTAAAATAAATTAGAAATATGTTTATGTACTATATTTTTCACATCAATTATTGATAGTAAATATAAGAGGAACTAGTTAATGTGAATATAGGAACATTCTTGACTTCCTCTACACAAGATTTGTATTGAGAATATGAAATAATACTTATATTCATAGGGTAAATTATAAGAAACTAGAAGTATGATTGTTCACCCATCTTCAATATACCCATTAATATTAAAATTGTAGACTTCTTCATTGCTATCATCATGTAGTACTTTCAATAAAGTGTCAATTATGGGGTGAAAGTATGCTTTTGTGGAACACTTTTGGACTAATTCACCCATCTCACCACATCATTGACCATGTGAGGGAGAGATTGATGTTGGTATTTTGGGTGAGTTTGGAATAGTGAGGGATTTTATGCATCAAAGTGTTAGGGGAGGTCTAGGGATAGAAAAACACTTTTATCCAAACCAAGGCTTGCAATCCTTCTTTGTAATCAAATGTTTCACATCAACATGATTGTACCCTTACACCTTTACAACATGTCAATATAAATATTTTAAAAACATATTTAAAATTATAATAAAAGGAAAAAGGTTTTTCCTTATCATTACTAGTTGAATACTAATTTGATATATGAGACCCTCTTAGTGGATGCCCACAAGGAGTTTAATTTCTTACCTTGTATATCTTTTAGGTGTAAATACTATATTCCCTTTTTGAATAAACTTGTATCTCCTCTATGGAGTACCAATGAATTTATCATTAGGACCACTTAGAGAAAACAAATTTTGTAAGCACTCCATAAATAACACAAAAAATCATCTACTTGCATTTATGGAAACCAATATAGAATATAGATAAATTGAAAATATCCTTTCTTATTCACCCAACACCACATACCTTAGAGAAAATATTATATACCCTGTTATTTACTCATTTTATATGATAATTATTATCAAATGACGAGGATGACCTTGCAGTGCAATGACAAGTTGCAAGGAGTAGTAAAAATACTACTAGGTGTTTGAATCCCACCAGTGGATGGTGGGATGAACAATCATTGATTAGAGGATGGAGGATGGTGCACAGATGATAGAGGGCGTATGGAGATCTAGTGCTACTGCGAGGGTCAAACTACTAGTGGAGTGGGCGATAGGTATACAGATGTAGGAGTGGAATAGGGTGCTATAAGGAGAAGGTCAAGGGGATATGTGGAAGAAGATTGAGGAGTGGGGGTGAGCCAGAGTTGTGGGTGGTAGTAGGAATCTAGTCGATGGAGGAGTAGAGATCATTGGGAGGCTACAGATGGTAGTAGAAGGTATTGCGGTAGGCAAGATGGAGTGGAAGTAGTAGATAGTTGAGGGTGTTAGCAGTTGGAGGAGTAGGATGGAAGAGCCTTGGGGGTAGGAGGAGAGGAGATAAGGAGAGGAAGCGAGGGTGCAAAGCAAAGGAATGTGGTGGTGAGTAGGGAGAAGCATAATGGGAGGAAGTGAGGAGGAGACATAGGTAGGAGGAAGAAGAGAAGAGGAGAAGGAAGAAGAAGGAGAGGAATGGAGGGGAGTAAAGGAGGAGAAGAGAAGGAGACGAATAAGGAAGAGGAGGTGAGGAGGAAGAGAAGGAGTAGAATGATGAGGATGAGGTCCCTTGAATGTGGCCTCACTGGTTTATAGCTCTAGTCAAAAGCATTTACCAACCAAAAAAAATATATTATCAAATGACACCCCTAAGGGTCCAATATGCACAAAAATCCTCCATCTATAAGTTGTATACAATGGATTCATGAAGTCAAAGAAAATTCTTTCTTGCCATCACATATGACCCATAAAAAGTAAATATAATATTACATGTGCTCTAATCAATTTATTTTGAGAAAATATTATAGGGTGAAAATCTAAGAGCTAATTTGATAATTTTTAGTATTGGATAAATATTAAAATGTTAAGTACATCATAGTAATAGATAAATTTAGTACTAAATTCCTTAGAATAAACAACTATTATAGAGTATCATATGAAAAAAATCACAACAAATAAAAATAAATCTATCTAGTATGACATGCGTCCTTAATGTATTAAAAGTTGGAATGGTTCAGCTAGCTGCCATTATGCAAAGAATTTCCAAAAAAAGAAAGATCATTGGATCCTTCTATAATTTTTTTGATATTATTATATACCTTTTTTATTATTCTCAATAACTTTTAGCTAGTCTTGGATGTACTCAACCTATTTATCCAAATTGATGTTTACCTTGAGAGTTCCTTAAAAAGGGTGAGAACAACCAATTATAGAGTATCATATGAAAAAAATCACAACAAATAAAAATAAATCTATCTAGTATGACATGTGTCCTTAATGTATTAAAAGTTGGAATGGTTCAACTAGTTGCCATTATGCAAAGAATTTCCAAAAGGAGAAAGATCATTGGATCCTTTGGTAATTTTTTTGATATTATTATATACCTTTTTTATTATTCTCAATAACTTTTAGCTAGAGTCTTGGATGTACTCAACCTATTTATCCAAATTGATGTTTACCTTGAGAGTTCATTAAAAAGGGTGAGTGAGATTCATAATCTATAAAATAATGAAGTGCCAACTTCTAAAGAAAAAAATAGATTTGAAACACAACATTACATATTTTACAAATGAAATAAACAATCATGTATCATTATGTTTCAAATGCACCCTTCCTAGAAAGAGAAACACCCAAAAAGTAACTTTTTAATACATTTTTTTATCATCAAATATGAGGGTCAGAAAAGTAAAGATGGTAGACCAAACATGACAAAAATGGGGTTCAATACTAGGAGTGCATAATGAATTCCTTTATTTGACAAAGGACAAAAAATGATATTTTTTTTTAATAAATAAATATATAATTACTAACATGGAACTTAAAGTGAAGGGATTTCAAGGTGTGAGATGATATTCAAAATTGACTTGGAATTAAAAATAACAAAATTATCTTTGATCCACTCAAGAATGAAGAAGGAATGTTTCTATTCAACATTATTCTTTTTTGTCATGTAGTGGAGGAGGGAGCAAGAATTAGTAAATAAATTGAGAGGGTACATGATGAGATTGGTAACATTTAGCAAATATCAATTGCAAGGTCTAGAAAGAACAATCCAAATTGTGCAACTTAGAGTCAACACAACAGAAATAACACCAAAAACTGATATGCGAATATGAATCTTTATTGAATTGAAAATATTACATGCAATATATGCCTCATGGGTGAATATTTAGGGCTTAGAGGAATGTCGCAAGGGAATTTCAATATTACAACTAGCCAAAGGCCTTATTATAGTCCTCAAAGGGTTGATGCAAAAATGTGAATTCTAACTAATCATGAACTACTAACTAATGATCTACAATGAATTAAAATGATCTTAAATATGCTTCTCAAGCTCCAACAAAGGTGTGTCGGCCACAAGGGTTCATAACCCGATGAATGATCACATATGAATGTTAGCCTCAAAATGTGAAAAGACAACTCTTTGCAAAATGAAATAACTTGTGAATCTACAGGATAGGTCCCAATAAAACCAAGATTCTTGTATGGTGTCCCATTAAGCTCCACACGATTTGGAATAGGTACACACTAATAAATCTAGACCAGGTCAACCCCAAATACTCTTTTTGGTAATCACATTGAAACTTTGAGAGCGATAACTTTTGATAGATAAATGAAAACAATCTAAAATCTAGATATGTGAGAGATGTCCATGTGTAGATGCTATATCCTACTCCGCGAATTGAGAAACGATACTATGGTGAAATGTGGAATGAAATACTAAAACTTCTACTAAATGAAATGCAAGAAAAGAAATTTTTTTGGTTGATACAAGATTGCTTTACAATCAGGGATACTCTTGCATTAGACACTCGGGGTTGGAAGAAAAGTGAGTCCCTCACTTTCTAGGGTTAAGAGGAAAACCAAAATGGTCCACCTCGGCCTAAGAAATCCATGATGAATCCTTCACTGGTATGCCTTTCCACTTTACAAGATATTTTCTGTATTGCTTGTTCCTAGTGCTTCTTCTGGTTTTGATATCCAAAATCTTCTCAATCTCCTTTGGTGCTTGATGTGGTAACTGCTCCTTCAAATATACTTCATCACTACTACAACTTTAATGTCCTTCATGATACTCATATATGTATACCATATTGAAACTAGGTGATACACCCAATGTCTTCAGTAACTCAACTTCATATGCATTTCCATAATCAAACTTCCTTAGAATCTTACATGGTCCAAACTTCCTCATCTTCAACTTATTGTATGTACCAACTGAAAATATCTCCTTCCTCAAATATACCATCACTTCATCTCCAACAAAAAATTCCTTATGTATTTAGTGCTCATCTTCCTTCTCCTTATACTTATTGTTCATGTCCTCTAAATGTTTACAGACCCGATTACTCAATGTCTCCATGAAATCTACAAAATCTTCTACCTCTGTGCTCCTTTTATTCTCCATACTAATGTATCTTAACTCTGAAAATCCTTTAGGATGTGTTCCAGTAATGATCTCAATTGGTGTCTTCCTTGTACTCAGGTTCATTGAATTATTGTATGCAAATTTTGCTTGTGGTAGAACTATATCCCAATTTCCTACCTTATCTCCAACCAAACATCTCAACAAGTTACCCAAAATTTTGTTCACCACTTTTTTTTTCCCATCTATTTGTGGGTGATAAGTTGAACTAAAACTCAAATCTATCTTCATCTTCTTCCACAATGTCCTCCAAAAGTATCCAATGAATTAAGTGTCTCTATATGAAACTATACTCTTAGGTAATCCATGCAATCTTAAAATCTCTTTGAAAAATAAATCAATAACATGCACATCATTATTCTTCTTACAAGGAATGAAATGTGCCATTTTAGAAAATCTATCCACTATTACCATTATTGAATCATAACCTCTTTGTGTTCTTGGTAATCCCAAAATGAAATCCATACTCAAATCTTCCTAAGGTCTCTCTAGTACTGTCAAAGGTTTATATAATCCAGTATTCTGACTACTTCCTTTTACAAATTTGAACATACTTCCTAACATCCTTATATATCTATAGCCAAAATAGTGTTCACTCACCAAAGCTACTATCTTATCCACTCCAAAATTTCCTACTAGTCCTCCACTATGTTTATCCTTGATCAAATTCTCTCTCACTGAACTCCTCAGAATACACAACTGATTTCCTTTGAATAACATACCTTCTTGAATGAAGTAATCCAACCATTGGCTTTGGTATGTCACTATTGGTTCCTTACATGCTCTACAAGCTTCACAAAATTCTACATCATCTTCATACATACGCTTCAGTTCTTCAAATCCTAGTACTTCTATCCTCATCTCTATCAACAAATTCCTTCTTCTACTCAATGCATCTGCAACTTTTTTTGACTTTCAACTCCTATGCTTCAACACAAATGTATAACTCTACAAGAACTCAACCCATCTCATATGTCTTTGATTCAACTTTCCATAACTATTCAAATACTACAAAGCTTGATGATATGGATACAACACAAACTCCTTGGGAAAAAATTAATGTCTCCACTTCTTCAAGGCTTGAGTTATGGCATGAAATTCCTGATCATAAAATGAATATCTTCTTCTAGCATCATTCAACTTCTCACTCAAATAGGCTATAGGTATTCCTTTTGGCTCAACACTGCTCCTATTGCATTTCCACTTGCATCACAATCAACTTGAAATACTTTGTCTAAATCTGGTAATGCTAACATAGGCTTCTCTCTCACCTTTTTCTTTAATAGTTCAAAACTCTGTTGTGCTCAAGATGTCCACTTAAAGTCATTCTTATCTCCTCTGATTGTCTTTGTCATAGGTGTACAGATGCTACTAAAACTCTTGATAAACTCCCAGTAGAAACTTGCTAATTCATGGAATTTGATCTTACTTCTCCAATGTTCAGTGGTGTAGGCCAATCAACAATTGCTCTAACCTTTTCAAGGTTCATCTTTAATCCTTCAACAAAAATAAAAAATCCCAAGTATACCAATTATGTCTTCATAAAGCTATACTTCTTGACATTAATCAGAAACTTCTCTTCTCTCAACTTCTGTAATATTTTTTGGATGTGCCACAAATGTTCTTCCCAATTCTTACTAAAAATCAAAATATCATCTAAGTAAACTATGATAAACTTACCCAAGAATTGCTTTAGTACCTCATTCATTAATCTCATGAAAGTGCTCGGTGCATTGGTCAATCCAAAAGGCATTAATAACCACTCATACAATCCTTCATTAGTCTTAAATATAGTCTTCCATTCATCTCCTTCTTTGATTATGATTTGATGGTATCCACTCTTGAGATCAATCTTCCTGAAATACTTTGCTCCACTCAAACAATCCATAATGTCATCCATCCTTGGCAATGGAAATCTATACTTGATAGTGATCCTATTGATTTCCTTTGAATCTATACACATTCTCCACTCTCCATCTTTCTTTGGTGCAAGTACAATAGTTACTGCACATGGGATCGATATTTCTCTAATCAATCCTTTCCTCAATGATTCCATGTATCTATTGGTTCAACTCTACATTCTCTTATCGTGTCATTCTATATCCTATCTTGCTTGGTAAACTTGCTCCCGATATAAGATCTATATGATGACTGATGCTCCAAATTGATGGTAAACCATCTAGTACATTCTGTAATATGATGTCTTTATACTTTGCTAACAATTTTGCTACTTCTCCATCCTTTGTGGTAGGATTCTCTACCTTTAGACCATTCCTTTTCTTTGGAATCAATTGAAAACACATATTCTCATGCCTCAATCCATACAAAAATTTCCTTCCATTTACCAAACATAGTCTAGAATTGCCAAAAACTTCAATCTTCTCCTCTTCCTCTAAGGGTGTCAACTTAATTCTCTTTCCATTTGAAGTCACAATATAAGTATTCCTTCTCCCATCATGAATTGCTTTCTTATCATATTTCCATGGTCTTCCTAACAATAAATTACATGAATCCATAGGCATAATATCACATAATACTTCATCCCTAGATGATCCAATATGGAATTTTACCAAACATTGCTCATCTTGAATCCATGCTATTCTATAGGGGTTTGGGTGTTTTAATCTCTCCAAATTTAACTTGGTTACCATCTCCTCTGAAACTAGATTATCAGTATTACCACTATCAATGATAACTTTACATACCTTTCCTCCAAACTTACATTTGGTTCTAAAGAGACTCTTCCTTTGTGGTGGTTCCTTGGTCACTTCTTCATGCATCAATTCTCTTCTCATCACCAATGATTCACCTTTCTTTAGTTTCCCAACTGATTTAGGGAATTCCACATGTTCATCCACATAAGCTGCTCTTCTGGTTTGCTCAGGTTTCTTTTCGATACTTCCTTGATGACACTCAAATGATCTATGTCCTTCACCTCCACACTTAAAACAAGTTCCTTTGAATGGTCTTCTCTTAGATCTTCCTTCATATCTCTAGAATCCATCATTTTGGTAAGAATTATGACCTCCTCTATCATTGTGGTAGAAATTTCTATCTTCTCTTCCTCTGTGGTATTAATTAGCATCCTTTTCTTCACTTTGGTAGGGTTTTACATCTTTATTCTACTCTGCATAAGGTCTTCTTTCTCTGGATTAGGGTTCACTCCTTTGGAATCTTCCTTTTGCACTTCTTTGTCTCTGATCAAACTTCTTGTTCAACTTCTCTTCCACCTTCAATGCAAATTGATAAGCTTCTTCAACTAATGTCATCTTTACGAGGCTCAATTTCTCTTGAATGTTTGTTCTCATTCCATTGATGTATCTTGCAACCTTTTCTTTGCTTTCTTCACTATGATTGGTTCTAATGATCATCTTGTAGAATTCTTCAGTATATTCCTTCACAAATCTCTCATTTTTTCTTAGGTTTTTCAATCTCTTCAACAATTCAAGTTCATAATCTGTTGGTATGAATTGATTCTTCAAGCCACCATTCTATCCCACTTGATGATCTTCCCTTTTCCTCTTCTATTTCTATCCAACTAGACTTATTTTCACCATAAAGTAGCATGACCTTTCAATTTTTTTTTTGTAAATATGACTCTTTCTGGATCTTCAATTTCTTCATATTCAAAATATTCCTCCATTTCATTGATCCAATCAATCAATTCTTCAAGACTCAAATTTCTCACATAATTTTGAATTTCAACTCTAGGTATTTTTCCAATCTTCAATTTTTTTTCAACATCTTCATCTGATCTAATTCTTCTTATTCTTCACCTAGGGCTTCTGCAAATTGATTTTCAACATGATCTACTTCATCATAGCTTTCATCCTCATGTCTAGGGTTTTGACCTCGCCTTCTATCTTCTTCTACTGCATCCAATCAGACTCACATCTCATGCATCATTTCCAACATCTCATCCATCCTTCTAGCAACATTCACTATAGTAGATTCTCTCCTTGGTGGCATTTCTACCCTCAAATTCAGTGCAACTGCCTCAATTCAATGATCTAGCTATAAGGGTTTCAATTGCCTCACAATCAGTGATCGGTTGAAAACACGTGTATTTTTCCTCAAGTCAGTGATCTATTCACCTCAAGGAATGCCTTCAAGACTCAAAAAATCACTCTGATACCACTTGGTGCAGTCACAGATGGAGGGTCTAGAAAGAATAGTCCAAACCATGTAGCTTAGAGTCAACACAACAAAAATAACACCAAAAACTAATATGTAAATATGAATCTTTATTGAATTAACAATCTTACATGCAATATATGCCTCATGGGTGAATATCTAGGGCTCATAGGCCTTCTGCAAGGGCATTCAACATTACAACTGGCCAAAGGCCTTATTATAGTCCTTAAAGGGTTGATACAAAAATATGAAGTCTAACTAATCATGAACTACTAATTGATGATCTACAATGAATTAAAATGATCTTAAATATGCTTCTCAAGCTCCAACAAAGGTCTGCGTCAGCCAAAAGGGTTCATAACCCGATGAATGATCACATGTGAATGTCAGCCTCAAAATGTGAAAAGATAACTCTTTGCAAAATTAAATAACTTGTGAATCTCCTTGAGATAGGTCTCAATGAACCAAATATTGTTGTATGATGTCCCATTAAGCTCTGCATCATCTGGAATAGGTCTGCACTAAGAAATCTAGATCAGGTTTCCCCAAATGCTCTATCTGGTAATTATAGTGTAACTCTAAGAGTGATAACTTTCGGTAGACAAATGCAATTGATCTAAAATTTGGATATGTGAGAGATGTCCATTTGTAGATGCTATATCTTGCTCCGTGAACTGAGAAACAATATTGCAATGAAATGCATAATAAAATACTAAAAGTGCTACTAAATAAAATGCAAGAAAATATTTTTTTTTGGTTGATATAGGATTGTTTTACAACTAGGGATTCTCTTGCATCAGAACTGGTTGATCCACTTGAGTTAATAGAACATTATGTACTAGGATTTTTAAATACTATTGAATTGCATGGAGAATTGCACATTAAAAAATAGATCCATGATTATTTTGTCCTAACTTATTGAGGTTTAGGAGTTATGAGCTATAGTACTCACTACTATGTGCCTTACTAGAGATAATTACCATGGGGAATCTTCTTTTATATCCCAAGTGATCCAATTAGCAATAATACACATGCCACTTGTTCTAGGATCAATGATTCCAATCCCCCAATCTTTGGGTTGAATATAATGTTTTTGAGATGACACATGCATTCATTTTTTCTTGTCCCATTTGGACCATGTGAAGTTATAGATTAGCTTGGTAAGATAATTGTAACAAGCATTAGAGGGAAGGAAATATGGTAAAAAATAAAAATTGCTGGCAATGAGGGTCTTGTTAGTGAATTAGATATTTCTCATCATATAGAGAAACTTGTGGGTCCAATCAAGAAGTTTTTTTCTATAGTTTGTTCAAGAGTAATTTCTACATGTTATAAATTGAATGACACAAAAATTAAAGGGGATTCCTAGGTATATCAAAATAAACCCATGTTTGATGAGTTTTTAATCTTTAGGGATCCACTTGAGAAGAGAGGAGGATAAAGACGTGAAGAAATCAATTTTATATATAGAAAGTTGGGCTTCTAAAATCAAATAAAATAGATCAAGGACATTAAGAGTATCATGGACTTCTTTAGCTTTTTCATAGATGAAGAACATATACTATCATATGTAAGTGAGAGTTGATCACATGAGAGTTTAAGTTACTTAATAGTGATATGCCACATATAAATATTTGAGAGTGGGCATGCTATAATTAATACCAAAGGGAATAATTGTAAGCATGTAAAAAAGGAGCAAACATATAATCTTGTTTGATGAATATATTTGAATGGTAAATTGAGGTGCTTAAGGGAAACACCAACAACTAAGAGTATTAGTCTCTATAAAAAAAATTGAATTAGGAAATGATCTTGATGCTAAAATTTAACCATTGAAGCATCTTAAAAATAAAGGTCCATCTAACCCTATTATAAGCCTAATGAAAATCAAACTTGATAAAATGGGCATCTTAGCTAGTTTTCTAGACACATTTAATATTCTCTCAAACAATCAAAATATGATCCAAAATGAAGAAAACTTTGAGGAAACATATTTTTTTAGATTTAATAATGTCCTAAGTGTTAGGTTTGGTGCACCTAACAATTAATTTAGAAAGAATCTTATGAGGTGTTGAGGAGAGCTATGTGTATCCAACCAATAATTATATCCCCCCTTTTTCCTTTAGGGAGAAGTTTAATTAAATATTGATTAATGAAGGGAACCAAGGACATGTTTCAATATAAACACAAATGTAGTCTTCTTTGATGTGTTCATACATGGTTTTAAAAAATCATTGGGGAGACCATCCTTACTAGGACTTAGTTGCTAGTCATGAATTTGATACTACATTAGATTTTTCTATGGCGAACAACCTATCAACCAACCAATTCTATGGGTATGTAAGCTCCAAAAACAACATTTTCTTCTTCTTGTAAGGGTTCATATCCAAATTTATTAGTAATGGTCAAAGATAGTATTCATGATATATAGTTGATTGTTCATTCCTTAAATAACTGTGATATTTTCAAATGTGTATGCTTGTGTTTGAGAAACTAGAAGAATAATTGAGAGCCTTTATCTCTATCTTTGATCTAGCTGAATTTGGGCCTAACTTGAGCACCTTTACCTTTGTATTTCTCTAACCAGTGAATCTTTGTAAATTGTGTTTGATTAGAATATAGTTGATTGTTCATTCCTTAAATAGTTGAGATATTTTTGAATGTGTATGTTTGTACTTGAGAAAGTAAAAGAATAAAATTGAGAGCCTTTATCTCCATCTTTGATCTAGCTAAATTTGGGCCTAACTTGAGCACCTTTACCTTTTTATGTCTCAAATTGGTGAATCTTGTGCTAAATGTGGGAAATGGCCTATTCAACATTTATAGCAATTGATTTATTTTCTAATAGTGACCTACCTTTAGCAAGCTATCCCTTCAAGTTTCTTTTAATTATTTTGTTATTTCAAGTAACTTGTTTACTATTATCCCTTATAAGGTTTATGCATTTGGTGATGGTACATTCTCACCATTTGATTCAACCCACCATGGAGGTCTAGCTTCAAAATTCCACAAAGTTGTTGGAGAAGAAACATAGTCAGATTGAAGAAGATGAAAGCCATTGAGTTTAAAAGGGTAGGGAGGACCCGAAGGTGAAACAATATTAGCAATTTAGAGGAGTGGTTTGGATGAAGAGTACATTTCCAATCATAAAATGGGAGTTGATCATATAATAGTTAACTAGAATAGAGATGACATTAATAATCTTGTAAGAGTGGACATTTTGGATGAGGTACCCAAGGGAATTAACTTGAAGAACATAAAAAAAGGGCAAGGGGGAAATGTCCTATTTGGTGGATATTTGAAGTAAATTGAGGTGAGAGGGCACCATCAATAAATAATCAATCACTAAATATAGAAAGCTCCATTATCCCCTACCATGATTCTCAAGTTTAGATTAGTTTATCATGAAGATGATTAATGAGAAACACCACAAAATTTATGACATAGTGAATTTCATTAAGGAGAGGATGTATTGTAATCATGACAAGATGAAGTTGAACTAGCATTGAGTAAATAATCATTTATATGATTTGACTCTTCATCACCATTATGAAGAGCCAATTTTAGTTTCCAAAAATTGCAAGTTTGTTGAAATAAGCCAACCCATGGGGGCATGTTGATAATAGATCCCTCATCATGTGGAAAAGTTTTTAGCAATTCCATCATCTAGAGAATCCTAAGGAGGGATAGTCTTACACCATTTCTAGAATCTATTAATGGGTATGACCCAACTTTATCTTATGATTTCACCAAGTCATGGAGGAATATGATTGTCTATGTGTAAGGGATCTATTTCAAGGTCTTAGAGGAGCTACTACCATGGCAACATGGATTAATATGGAGGGCATGCAGTACCAAAAAGTTGTTAAAATTAGAACCACCAATACATGAAATCCTTCTTTATGAGGGGAGAGAAACTTTTTAGGTTTAAAAATAGATTTAAGTATGAGGACCTAGTACACACAAGAAATTTGTATCATAAGCTCTCATATGTTACTTCTTATTGGAGAGAAGGAATAATCATATATATTATTATCATTTACCCATGTTATATAACCTCCACCATAATATAAAAATGATCTTCTCTTTCTTTTTATTCTATTCACTTGAAAGTTCTCGTTTGATTGTTCTCCTTCAAAGGATTGAGTCACCCCTTCACTAGGTCCTCATCTATTACATGAATAGGATTGAGCAAGCCAAAATGCCTAATCCTTTATTCTTCCCCATGATTATCAACTTTTCCTTGGTTCTCCCCAAAGTGTAGATGAATTCTAACCCCATCTTGGCTCCATCCCTTATTTGTTAAAGTACAGGTATGTGGATTTTTTCACCCTCCCTTACACCCCAAGGCTATAGTCATGAATAAGCCTAATCTTATCTTAGTGGTGAAAATTCTTGTGCCTCCTATTATAAACCACCTAATTTCTACCATATTCACCATTCACCCATTTTCATCAAACCATATAATTGTCAAAAAAAGAAAAGCTATTTTGGAACAATGTCCCTCTACTACAAACCCCACTCATAGCTCCACACTACTTGTTAAGATATTTGTGTCAAAGCATATTTTGTTCATTCCCAAGAAGGATTGCCTTACCCCGCAATTCAAGAACTCTTAGCTTGGAGAACTTAATACTATATAGTCAACCTAATGTGCAACAAGATGGGGAGTGTCCCAACTATAAAAAAATGAGGAAATGTGTGGAGAAACTCTAAGAAAGCTTCAACCTCCATAACAATGTGATAACATGGTTCTTAGTTGAACATCATACCACCTAATAAAGAATGTGAGATATTGAGATGAAGCTGTTTGAATGGGAAAAAAACTTGCAAGAAACAGATATTGATGAAGATAAGGTAGAAAGTGGACAATTTTTTTGCTATCTTTCATAACTAGGAGAAATTAGAGAAGAAAACCCTCATCATGTAGAAGAATCAAGGGGACATGAAGGATAACTTGTCATAGGTGACAACCTTCAACAAGGAAACAATCAAAATTTTACTATTAGTCTTTATGTTTTGTAGAGCGAGCTTCAAAAAAGGAAGAGGGGGAATAAACAAGATGGCATAACTAGAAGAACTTGGGCCAAGATGATACGACAAAAAGGTGAAACCACTGTTCTTGATGATGACCACTTGGAAGTTACCTTTGTAAGTCAGGTTAATTTCTTGACCAAGTAGTAGCAAGCTACTAATGGACTTTATAAACTAGTTAATAACAAATAATTTATGCACTTTCTTGTTTTGATTTACTCCTATTTTGTTGTTGGTCCTCTTTTTTTTGGTTGTTTCTATTGTTTTGGTATTTTTTGATCATTCCATACCTCACAAAAATCTTTCCATGTACCTAATGGCCATTGTTCTATAAAAGGGTATGAGCCCTTTCACAATCACTTTTATCAATATAAAAAACAAATAAGAAATCAATGGCCTCATAAATAAGCAACTTGATGCAGGAAATAAGCTTGGAGCAAAAACTTGGTCTTATCAAAGTCAATCTTCACAAAAAGGACATCTTGATCAATTTGCTAAGCCCAATTAATAGTCTCCCAAACCAACTTGAAATTGTCTAAAATGAAACAAATACTAAGAGAAATTGGTTGAGATCTAATAATGTCTAAAACTACTTGCCTTCACTTAACTTAAATTTTAAGCTTTTATATATACTCTAATATTTTCTATTAATTATGTTTCTCTCCTTATTAAATGAATGATAGAGGTATTTATCCACTTTTAATTTTCTCTCCTTATTAAATAGATGTTAGAGAGGTATTTATGTACTTTTTAACTCTAAGTTTTAGTGACATAATAAATATGATAATCATATGGAAAATATATACCCTTCAAAACTAGAATTATTATTCTTCGTTGATAGAAACCCCCCGATCAGAAGAACCAATTAGTGGGGCAGAGAAAGATGTGGTAAACATTGTTTGTTTATAGTTTATCTAGTGACCGATAAACATTAGTAGTTACTCACCGATTTTATGTTCAAAGATACTCCGTTGAATGGTGATCAGAATACTAAAACGTACAGAGTGGACACAGAAAAAGAAAAATAATTTATCGGTTAGTGAAATCCATGTCAATGTAAAGCCAAGACATTCTGAGGAGAGGCATATAACAGAGAGACAGGTGTTATTTCGAAGTGACATAAAATGCTAGCGGTCGGATTAAAAACATGGGTTGTAGTTACAGTAGTACGACTGTAAAACATGGGTTGTAGTTACAGGACGAGTCTATCTTTAAAACATGATTAGTGATAAAGTTGTGACCTATGCATAGGTTTCACTGTCGAAGCCTAATATTCCTGTCCAATAAGGTCAGGAAATATCAGAATGTTAAGGCAGGCAGGCAGGCCCACGAGTGATGGTTAAAGCGGGATGGATATAAGGAATGGGATTTTCCTGTATTGGGAAGGTGCGTTTGGTGTTTGGGTTTTCGAGGATGGTAAACACTAAGCCGAGTCTGTGTCTGCTGCATTCATCATTCACAGGTTGGTGTGGGTGTGGGTGTGGGATGTGATCATAATATGATCACCGTGATCACTTTCTGCAGTCTTTAATGCTATTACAAGGCATGCAAGTACAGGGAGTGAGGAGTAGAGTAGGGGCAGGGAGGTTGTCAAGGGGTATAGAGACAGCTTCTTGTCCTTGATAAGTAGAGCATTCTACGCCATCCTTTCCTTCACCCTCCACACGGTTGCATTCTTGCTCAGGGTCAGGGTCAGTATGTGGTGTCACCGGAGGTCAAGAGCCGGGTCAGAAGAGATCTGCACAAAGATTTGTTAGGGTTTTCTTCTTCTTGTTGTTTTCTTTGTTTTCTGTGGGCTTGAGTTCTTGGGCTTTCGGGTCTTTTTGGCTTAGATTTGTTTGTTGGGCTTAAGGAATTTTGGTTCTGATGAGCCTGAAAGAATTATATGAGCCCATGTGCCCTTTACCTCAGTGGTTGCAAAGGAGCAGCAGCCCAGCCGCAGGTGTTGAGCCTGTGACGTTTGAGTTCTTGAGCACAGATGTGGGAGGAAGATGTGTGTCTGGTGAGAGCCAGTGTAGAAGTGAGATTGCCTTCCAGCAGGTGCTCAGCCCTACTTCAGGCCAACAACAACAATGGGTTCAGCACCAGTTGGGCCGGGCCGTGGAGAGCAGCTCTAGGGCTGAGAACGAGGAGGAGTATTGCACCAACCGGAAGGAGAGCGACGAGATGGACGATTCCGGTGGCAAAGAAGTTCCGGACTCTTGTGGGCAGTCCAAGTTATGCGCCAGAGGGCATTGGAGGCCCGCCGAGGATGCCAAGCTGAAGGAGCTTGTGGCCCAATATGGTCCTCAGAACTGGAACCTCATTGCAGAGAAACTCCATGGCAGATCTGGTAAGAAATCCGGAAGTCTGTTGTGGGGCTTCGTTGGTTTTTATCTTTTCAATATTTTAGTCCCTTAAAAGCCCGAGTTATAGTCCCTTTAAAGTCCCAGTTTTGGTGTCCTTGTTTTTAAGTTAGTCTGAAACCGTAGTGCATACCGAATCAAATGTTGTTTTGGGCATTTGAAGATCTGATATCTGGTACATTTTTTCCAAGATTCTGGAGATTTTGGATTTGATGTTTTTTGTGTGAACGCAGGCAAGAGTTGCAGACTACGATGGTTTAACCAGCTTGATCCAAGAATCAACCGCAGGCCTTTCGGTGAAGAGGAAGAAGACCGTCTTCTGGCTGCCCATCGACTGTACGGCAACAAATGGGCTATGATAGCCCGGCTTTTTCCTGGTCGAACTGACAATGCTGTGAAGAATCATTGGCATGTCATCATGGCCAGAAAATACAGGGAACACTCCGCTTGCCGACGGAGAAAACCGCAACAGCACTACAACCAGCAGCAGCAGCAGAGTAAAGAAAGCAACTCCTCTTACATCGAGGTCAATTCCCAATACAAAGACAAAATTGTAAAAGGGACTTCTCTTCTTAATCTTGTTAACAAGGATTTTGCAGTCCCTGGCTACAGCAGTTATCCCACCTATGATGCAGTACAAGCTCTCGACTTTTTGGCTGGTAAATTTATTATGATTTTCTCTTGTTCTCTATTTTCGAAATCCCTCTTTTCTACGTCTTGTGTATTTAATGCTGTTCTCTATTCTCGTTTTGTTCAGGCGGCAAGGAGGGCATGGTACCATTTGAAAGAAGAAATACTGCATTAGGTTATGAGGCGGATAAAATTTGTGTCTTTGATGCCCCCGCTCTGCAGACTGCAAATATGGGCAATTCCTTACTTTGCTTTTCACCCCAAGTTGATGGTAATATAACGAAACCCAAGCTTGTGCATGAAAGAAATTATATGGATTCCACAAAGGAATCTTCGCTTTCTTCTTCTTCTGGACTGGTTTCATCAGTACGTGATAACAGCTACTCCAATTCAGATTCCCACGAGTACAGCGAATCCTGGACTTTCAACAAAAGTTTTGAGAAGGATATGACTGTAAACGGGCATTTCATTGACTTTCTAGGAGTAGGTGCCACATAGAGAGAGAGATACAAGGACTCCAGTGCAGTTGGGTTGGGTTCAATCCTGTAGAAGCACCCATGATTTCTCATTTATGTACAGAAAGAAAAAAGAAAGAAGAGAAACCAAACACCATTTACACTCAATTTTGTCAGCAGACTTATCCATTATTAGATTATGCTGTGTCTGTGAATAGAGACGCAAGTTGCAACAGCAAGACCGTTGAACTACTTTAATGGATGCTCATGCTCCTGGTATGTATTATGGAGTAAAAATCTGTGCATAGTAAAATCAAAATTTCTCAGAAGCATTGTTTCAGGAAAATGGGCATGGATCATCGCTAATGCTTCTGTATTGACTATTGATTTGTATGGGTAAATTTGAAATGCCTTTCCATTAAGGAATACAGTAAGAAATCTTTCTTTTAAACTGTGTTATCATAAATGGGCTTTAAACTAACGACACACGATCCTTTCAAGATCTCTTTTATCACTCTTTCAAAGCTTCTACGCAGGTTCGCTTGCGTTCATGGCTTCCAGATGGGTTGAATGATTGAAGCCTATGAATGTGGCCAACCATTTTCTGTTACACGCTTACCGTCCCTTGGAGCTTATTCTAAAATAGCCCAACTACGTGGCAGTCGCTGAGCACTTTTTTTCTGCTTTCTGTTTCACAGACCATACTGCTGGATTCCACTTAAAAATAAATTTCTGTTCTCCCTTGTATTCAAAACTATTATGCTAAAAACAGCAATTCAATGAACTTGTTCATGAGAGTTTGATCAAACAGTATTGTAGAAGTGATTATGAATGCTTAAAGTATAGCTAATATATATTTGCCATGGAATAAATGAGAAAACATGTGTATTAACCTCTGATCTAATCAGGGTTTGGGTTTGATATTTTTCAATCTCCTTTCCATTACTTTTGTTTTTGTATTGAGAGCAAACAACTGAGAGCAAACAATTCTTGTTGGTATCAAGTTTTCACAATTCAGATTGTTCAAATTTTTGTAATCAATGATCACATTTCATGATCCATCATAAAAATAGAAATAAAAAAAAACTTTAAAATAAAATAAAATTGACTACCATTTTGACAATACTGCAAACCATTATTGTTTACCACAAGTTTGGCAATTATAGCTGCAGTCTGCTATAAAAATCCTAAAGAATTAACAGATTGCACCGACATATAACAGTAATGGTAGTCATGATAACATATTGTTATTTTGTAGAAAATGGTGCTTCCAAATACCTAGTTTTGAGAGTGTAGAATCTCTGCAAGCTAAGACGATAAGGTAAACTGGTCTGCGCATAACTTATTCTTATTAGAGGGTTTTATTTGTCTGGATTGCAATAATAATTTACACTAGATTTACTAAAAAACGCCAGTGAGAAAATTTCAATGTGTATGTTGTAACAGGAAAACGTTACACAGGCTGATATCGATTGAAATTGCAGTTCGATCTGTAAGAGAAATCAAGTAACGCTCATATGGGTTGTTTTTGAATGTCTCCTTGTAAGCTTTTCATTGAAGAGAACTTAAGCCAGAACTTATCGGGCCTGTTGACCAAGAAGGCCTCGCTATTGATTCTTTTGAACTTAAATTTCAAAATTTTCAAGGATTTATTGATACATAAAACGCTACCATGCAGTCATTTAATTATATCTTCTTCGTCAACTCAACAGACACTTCAAAAATGTTTTAAGCCGCCTCTAATGGATACTATTATAGTAAAAAATGTTTGTAAGCAAATATAAAGGGAAACACAAATAGACATAACATAATGTATAGAGAGCTTGTTAAATAATCAGGAGATATTTTTTATTTTTTGAGTAAACATAATGTAAAGAGAGTTTATAAATAAGCAAAGGCAATTTATCATGGAGGAAAAAAGAAAATTAGAGCAGAGACTAAATCGCTTAACTAAGACAATTTATCATGGAGGAAAAAGGAAAATTGGAGTACAGAGTGAGCATTTTGCTTCTTATTGTTTTATGTTTTAGTCAATAACAAAATCATACATCACCTCATAGGTGACATAGGGCTACTATGAAAACATATCCATAGCTCTACAATAGTTGCAACATGCCTTTGTCTCGAAGAAACTTATGCTGTCACTTTCACTTGCAAAATGAATATGAAAATGAATAATGCGATGATAAACAACCTCTCTAACATGTTTACAATCAACTTATGCCTTTACCATAACGTCCCAACATTAGAAAAGGAAGATCATATGCCAAAAAAATAAGTTGAAATTCTAAAAGCTCTTCATATTCCATGTTTTGCCTTAACTATGATGATTTTGCCATTTGTCCTGGTGTTTTTGAAATCATTATAGTTGAGACAATTGTCACAATTGAAGACTCTTTTTCTACTTGCACAAATTGGGGATTTCTCTCAAAGTAGTTTTTCCTTAACTCCATTTGGACATTTGCACTTTAGTTTCAAAGTATCTTGGAGATACTCTAGATCATCCTAGACATAACTTGCTTGAGTACAATCCCTTCTCCATTGTAACACACAAGAAAGAAATAAACTCTGAAAGGAAAATGTAGAAGGTACCCTTAGACAATAACACCTTCAAGTTAACTTGGTCATCAAATTGGTATGAACCAAATATCATAGGTTTCTTTATTGATCCAATAGAAGGCAACAATAGAACTCCATGCTCATTACCCTTTATGAGAGTGTAATCCTTTGGGCTCATAAAGCAACTTAGAACCTATGCACATGTAGTCCTAAGTAAAAGCACAATATTGTGTCACACTTTTCTAAAGGAAAAATACAATAATTTTTTACTTTTTAGATTGATGTAACTATAATTAATACACATGTTTTTAATATTGAAATGGTGTAAACTAATATAATATAGATATTTTAGTGTAGTTATGGTTTTTTGAAAAATTGCCAATACTATTGAATTGTTAAAAAAATCAAAAGTGAGGTAGACAAGACATCAAGAAATTTGTAAGAAGTTTTATTTATGCGACCCCCCTCATCCCTCTCTCCCCCCAACCCACCTTATCAATAAATTTTTAGTTTAGTGCAATTGAGCTTTAGTTAAAATGAAATCTCTATCATCTTTGTTTTAGTTGGAGAGTGTTAGCATGAAAATTAGAATAAACCAATAGTATTAATTAAAAAAAAACACTAGTCTAATACATGCAAACCTTCATTTGAATGTCAAAAGGATGTGCTCATGATTTCAAAGATATGTGGGTGCTCTCATTTCATTGGTGTAACAATAACATTTGTTGAATTATAAAATTAACAACATAAAATTGCATTAAATAGTTGATGGATGAAAATGATGGGTTTGAAGATGCATTCATAGATTTTCAAAAAGAGAAATGGATGACTCGAATTTGATCATAGATCATGAGTTTGATCGATCATTGAGGGAGTTAATGTGGAGAGGTGGCAAACATGGGTGAGTTGCTAATTAATTTAATTTAATTTAATTTTGTACTTATTGAGTTAACTCACTTGATGGACTTGTTAACTCACTTGATTGATGAGTTAACTATCATGATTTGTTAGTAGGATTGAGTTAAGTGAATGCATGCTGAATAGATGAGTGAGTGAATCAATTTGATTGGTGATTTAAGCACTTACATGAAGGAATTTTGGCTAAATGAATGACTAAGTTAAGTGGTATAATTGATTAATTGATTGATTAAATTGATTAGTCAACTAATTAAACAAATACATTAACTAATTTTAATTAATTAGTTAACTAAATGAGGTGGATTTTGAGGATCTATCATTTATTTAATGGATAATATAAGAATATTATATGAAATTGTAGACACCTAAAAATGAATAATGCATTTTCATCTTCTCATGTTATCATTATCCTCATCAATTCTTCTATCTATATAAATTAAATAATTATTTAATTATTTAATTAGGCTAATATACCTTCTTTTCATTTATGATAATTAAATAATTTTTAATTGTTTAATTATCTTAATCTTTTTGTTATCATATCTATATTAATTAAATATTTTTAATTATTTTATTAATTCATCATTTAATCATTTCCCCTCCAACATTAATTAAAATAAAATTTAAATTATCTTTGGTCCACTATAATTAAATTATTTTTAAAAATTATTTAGTTAGTTAACACTCCTCTTTATAATTAGATAAATTAAAATAGTTTATGTAAAATTAAGTCTTTTCCGCCTAAAATAAATAAAATATATATTTTATTTATTTCCCCAACTACACTATTATGAATTAAATAAGTTTAATCTTATATATTCCCTAAATTGTATCTCCCACTCCATCTTAATTTTTCCTATTCATTGATCTTTCCAATTAATCTCCAACATTGATCAAATATCAAGTGAAGCATATAAATAAAAGCCTTCCTTCATGCATTATCCCCTAGAGATCACAAGAGTACATTATCAAGAGCTAGCATTATCATTGTCAATCATTATCAAGCATGAGTATCATCTATCAGCTATCTTTGAGCATATATCATTATCTTGGCTATCATATTATCATTGTGCTATCATGGTTATGCTATTTTGAAAAGCAACCCACATATCAAGCATTCAAGTTACTATCAAAGTAATAATGGAGAAAATCAAGGTCTTTGCGATGGTATAATTCTTTATTATTTTATTTTATGCATATATTTTGGGCTTTATTGAGTGTGAATTTGGTACTTTCATTGTATTATTCATATTTTACATAATTCACATTTTCATCATCCACATTTTGGCACATCTGGTGGGACTCACTTCCCTAATTAGTTAATAATATATTTTGCAAGAAATTTAGCTTTTTGAAAGTTACAAGTACAAATTTGTATATTTAATCTATTTTGTTACACGTTTGAGCCAACCTATGGTGCATTTGAGCCAACCTGTTACACATTTGATCAATTTTTTGGCATATTTGAACCGATATGTGGTACACTTCATACATATATCCCAGCCAACACTCAATTTTTACATTTTTTCTTAGATTTACACATTGAGGTGATATACTACACATTTGATGCAAATTACTACGATATGATCCAATTTACTACACATCTAATTAAAATTACAACATTTGATGCAATTTATTGCACATATGATTTGACTTACTACACATTTGATCCAATTTACTATGCATTTTATTCGACTTATTACATCATATATGATTTGTTCTACTATGTATTTGATTAGAGCATAGTGAGGAATTAAGAATTGATTTCAATTCATTTTAGATCTTCAAATACTTGATTTTTTTAATATTTCTAATAGGCTTGATCTATAATCTAACCCCATATAGAAGATTGTAGCATTGTAAATTATCATCCATGACAATTTCACCTTATGTTTTGTTCCCCCTTAAATTATTGGACCTAATTGAGTATTTAATTTCATAAATTATGCATTATATGGCCTATTTTTGACAATTTCCAAGGAATTGCAATAAGGAATCAATTGCATCTATCTAAGACCTTTCCCCCGACACCTAAAATCTAAGAAAATAGGGCAAGGATACTCATGCCTTGGGTATGAGTGCCCTTTTATTTTGGCTTCAAATTCAAATATGCTTGTGTTGGCAATTTAATATTTACAATTCAATTATCTAAAGTTGTCTATCGAGATTTAATTTTTGGGAAATTGAATAAATGCCTATAAATACCTAGTTATTGCATCATTTCAAATCTATCAAGCAAGAAGCAAGAAATTATTGGCAAATTTATTATCAAGAGAATTCAAGAGAAATTCAAGAGCAACATTTCAGAGCTCAGGACAAAAATCTAATTTTGTGTGAATTTTTTTTAGCTAGGAAGATAAATATTTGTTGATGATCAAACCTTGGCACTCTAATTTCAACCCTGTTTCTAAAACTTTTAAAAAATTCCCGATTTGGGTAAGATTTCCTAATCTCCCCCTTCACCTTTGGAATGAATCTCTTCTAGAGGAAGTGGGTGATGCCCTTGGTGATTTTTTGATGGTGGATGATGAATCTTCTGACATTCTTCATTCCACCTATGCTCACATACTGGTTGAAATAAATGTTTCAAAAGGGCTGTCTGTTGAGGTCCTACTTAAATCTTCTAAAGGTTCTTGGGTCCAATCTTTGGATTATGAAGGGATACCCTTCCAGTGTAGACGATGCTTCAATACTGGACATGTTGCTGCACATTGCAGATTTGAGAAAAAAAAAAGACAACTACTTGGTGGAAAGGTGTTGTTGACGTCCCTTTTGGCACAACAACATGCAAATAGAATACTGCTACTCTGTTTCTCCTGAAAGAGAAAGATAACACATGGATATCTTAGCTCCCAAGGTCTTTGTAGTTGGTTCTTAACTGTGCTAATGTTGCTCAATTGGTCAATGTAACAGTAATATTCAAGGGGCCTACTGGTGTTGAGCTTCTGGATTGTTATGAGGTCAAACATAAACTTAAACCTACTCTAACTAGGGGTTTTAAATAAACAGAAAAAGATAGATCAGAGCTTTGGAATAGAAAAGAATGGCAATTCTTTTAACTTAACCAGACTTGCTACCTTTCAAGGAGTTTGTTAACTAAAACTGTAGAACAAAGTAAAATTGTGATTGACACAACCTCTTTCATTCACAGTGTTAATTCAAATAACATATTTTAAGTTATCATTTAAACAAAACATAAAATAAGACTTTAATCCTTGAAAGATTCTCAAATCAAATGATTAAATTAAAACAAATATCATTCAGGAACACAACATGAAATAGATTAAATTCTAATTGCTTCTACTGTTAGTGAAACAGATAAGCAATATTTACAAAACTGTCACAATCACCAGTGTACAGAGAATCTATGATTCCAAATTGTTTCCAACTACACTAAGAGAACTTGGGAAATAAATTACAGCCAATACTAAATCTCACTACTAGACAAGAAGACAAAAGAAGAGCTCTCTCATTACTAAGAATCAAGATGCAACTCTATCTCCTTCTGTTAACTGACTAACTCCTAGATTTTCTTTTGACTATCCGTTCTAACACTGTATCTTCTATTTTCTCCCTTGGTTCTCTCTACCTCTAACTGTCTAACTATAGAAGTTCTAACTCTTTTTTTTTTTTCTAAATCCTTCTAACTCTTTACAAAGAGGCAAGAATGCCATATATATACAGAATGTACCAAAAGAATGTGCTGTCCCCCTACATTAGGGTTTACAAAATATCTGCTTCCAGGAGAGTCGGCTCTCATATTTTTTTTCTGAAGAGAGTCAATCCTGCATTCAATGTGAAACCCTGCTGTCCATGCTGATGACAGCTTATTCTGGGAATGATCTGTAGATCTTTTGCGGCTGCAACATTAACTCTTCTGTCTCCATGTCCATCTTTGAACTCCTTCACAGAGCTGCCTTGAATGCTCCAAAGTATCACCATTAATACTGGCCTGCCTCTGCTAGTGATCACTATAGCTGTCCCTGTGACTCAAAGTTTCTTCACCCTTTTTCATGTTCTCATTCATGTTTTAGACTTCTCTACTCGTTGACCATCCTCTGGAAGCATCATCGGGCCTCCCTGTAGACTTGAATATTTCACTCGAGTAGATCCATCACCTTTAGATCTCAGAAGGAATCCATTTCGCTTGCATTCTGTTGGTCTTCCCTCATGGGAACAGTTAATCGGTCAAATTGTCGCCAGTCAGTCCTCTTAACCTCTTCTAATTGGTTAGACATACACCACGCAAGCTTCTCGGGTGGTCAAAGGTGGTTCGAATGGCATCACATGTCGGTGAGACACTAATCGTGTCTCGCCGATGCGATTATATTGCTTTTAGCAACCATCGGCATGACATTAGACAGTTTGCAAGATGTTTCGGTGAGCTGTGACCTCATGGAAAAGTCTTCTTCTCTCGGCAAGCACACCCAGGTCGGGGAGACTTTATCGTGTCGGGGAGACTTTGCCCCAAACTCATGCCTTGTCGCCGAGACTCCAACATTTCGCTAAGACCTTTCTCCGAAGCTCCTTTGTCTCAGCGAGACCATCACACTCGGGGAGACATCTCCCCAAGTCCATCTTTGCTTCTCCAAACCCAAGTCCCCCTTTCCTTTCGACATGACTTCCTTCTTCGCCAAGACCTTATGGCGAAGGCATGATCCTTTTCTGAGCTTTATTTCTTTCGGTGGGGTCCCCTTTCTATCGGTAGGACATCACATGGTCAGGGAGACCTCTCGCCAAACTCATTTCCTTTCACCGAGACATCTCTATCGGCGAGACCTTCTGTAGAAGCCACTCCGTTTCGCCGTTACTGCTTTACTTTGGCAAGAGTTTACCCCGTCGGTGAGACATCTTGCCGAAGCCACTTTTGTTTCTTAGTGAGCTTCCTTCGTGTCGCTGAGACCACATTTCTTTGGCCAGACATTATGCCGAAACCACACCCTTTTCTTGACCTTCTTATTTCGGCGAGACCTTTTGCGGTCATACCGATAGACCTACTTTTATGCTTTGTCGGTGAGACCCGATGCACTCGCCAAGACTTCCTCTCGAAACAAAAGTTTCTCACTGAGATGCATACCCCTTTATCGACGGTCGGTAAGACCTCAAGCATTCGGCAAGACTATACACTAAAGAAAGAACTCTTGCCGAGGTGTTTGCTCGTTGTGCGGTAGTCGGTGAGACTTCATGGTGAAGGGAAAATCTCATGTCGATATATGGATCCCCTTGCCGCCAGTTGGTGAGACATCTAGATCTCGCCAAGACCTTTCTCCGAAGGAGACTCTATGCCGATGGGAAAATCTTGGTCGCCGAGAAGATGGTCGATGTCTTGCCGATACAAAATCTGCATGTGAATTCCGATCGGCGTGACCTCCCTGTGGTCTTGCCGATAGGCAACACAGACGTACGTTGACAGAATGCACTAGTAGTCGGCAAGATATCGGCAAGGTCTTGCCGATTTTCTTCTTAAAGGAAAATTGTGACCAACTGGACTGAGGAATGCACTCCAACTAAGCTCCCTTGGAAAATATCATCATATGCACGATCCAATCCTGTGAAACAAAATCTCCATTAGTCCTCAGAAGCACATAAGGTATATTATCATAAAATAGACCATTGCTTATAATTATTTCATTGAATTCCTAACAAGAAGAAAACCGACTTAGGCCAAGATAGGACCAGAATTAGATTAGAACAAGAGACAAATCAGGAAGAAAACAAAAGCACTCCCACAGAGGAAAGCAAATAACAGAGGCCAAGAAAGAAAAAAAGAAAGAAAGGGGGACCCATTTTGTTCTAGAATAAAATGGGGTGGTTATGTAGGGCATAACAAATGGCGACTCGGTTGGGAAAATGGTTTAACCATTTTCAAGAATCTGAAGGATTCAACTACCTATAACTCCTGGCTCATGAACATCACAACTCCAGTTGGGTCAGTTTTAACAACCAAGGTTGAGCTAGAATCTCAAATGTAAGTCAACATTGGCTACCCTTGAATCTATGTGTGTGCTTGATTGTGCATCACTCTTTTGTAAAGTTTTCCTCATATTTTGGACAACAATGTGCAAGATTTGAGCTACATGAGTTGATTTCCCTTTGTGCAATGATATCACGGGCATTGCTCTGTTGCCAGTCAGGCGTCCATAGCCCCGACGAAGATACCTCTAGTTTCCTCACAACATTGCTCTACTACCAGTTAGGTGTCCATAGCCCCGGTAGAGATACTAGAATCACCCATTCATATTGAATCTTCTTTCTCTTTCAGATAATTCTTCTCTCTTTTTTTTTTCATAGAGTTTCAGATATTTAATTTAATTCCTTTTCAATATGTCAGATATTTAACATCTAATCTGGGTTGAAAACTACCATGGACCTCATAACAACACTTGGAAATTGGATTTTTCACTCAAATCTTACAACACTGTTGTTCTAGGACAAATATACCATTACAAGAGGAGATGATCTTAATGATTTGTGACAGATTCAGAGGGAGTCAATGAAGGCTATTTACTTTGCACCTTGTTTTCAAAACGTTCCACAACTCTTATTGACAATGGGCATAAAACAAAAGTTTAGGACAAAATCACCCAACCAGAAACCCTAAAAATATCTAAACCACCTCTCTCCTAATGACCATAGTATACTTTAGATAACAACCCTTAGTTTCAGATGGAAAGGACAGATCAACCCCAAGGAAAAAAACAAAACAAAAAACCATAGAACAAGGGAAACAAAAAGACAAAAAGGAAAGACAAACAAACAGTCAACAAACTATTTACAAACAAAGAGTGAATTAATTACATGTAGAACATAAATTAACAAGCTTTATGACTCAAAATAATGCTTGAGAAACTGCCCATTGACAGGTAAGGGAACTGGTTCTCCAGTTAAGCTACTCAATTTGAAAGCATTTTCCCCCAGGATCTCAACAATCTGATAAGGACCTAACCAAAGTTTGTCAAATTTCTGGTGACTGCCCTTCTTTTCACTGGCTTTATCCCATAACAATACAAGGTCAGATATCCTAAAAGCTTTGATTTTGGCTCTTCTGTCAAACCAACATTTGACAACAGCCTGGTGCTTAAAGAATTGTTGCAAGGCGACATCCCTCTGTTCTTCTAGTTTCAACAAAGCAGCTAATTTGACTTCTATCCTATTGTCATTAGAGTATAATTTATGCATGAACTCAAGGATGGGTATTTGCAGATGAATAGGGAATACAGGCTCCTGGCCATATACCAACTTGAATGGTGAGGTCTTTAAGGTAGCCTTAATCCTAGTCCTATCTGCCCATAATGTAAATCTCAACTAGGTGTGCCAGTCCCTAGGGTTGTGTTCTAACAGTTTTTTATTTACCCCTAGAAGGTACTTATTGGTTGACTCTGCTACTCCATTACCTTGTGGGTAATAATTTGAAGAATACTTCAAGACAATCTTGTGATCATATACCTAGGAAATAAAATCAGCAGAAGAAAAGGCAGAGCCATTGTCACATACCAAAGCGAAGGGTACCCCAAACCTAGTGGTGATGCACTCGGTGAGGAACTTGATGACCACCTTTGTTGTGCTATTCTTGCAGGGTATAGCCTCTGTCCACCTCGTGTAGTAGTCAATAGTAGTCAAGATAAACTTGTGTCCTGTAGAAGAGTTTGGGTTAATTACCCCAATAAAATCTAGTGCCCACTGGGCAAAAGGCCTTACCTCGTAGACGAGTTGCAATGGCATGGCCGCATGGCGTTCCCTTGATGCAGAAATCTGACATATGTGGCATGTTCTCACATGTTGATGGCATCCTTGAACACACAGGGCCAGTAATAACTAGATTAGAGGATCTGGTGTGCCAAAGAATCTGCAGAACCATGACCTGTGCCATGTTTCCCGTGAAACTCAAAAATCACATGCCTTAGCCTCTTACTAATCAAGGCATCGTAGGTACACTCCTTCAAAATTATTCCTATAGAGCAACCCTCCTTTGAACATATAATGAGAGCTCTTCATTTTCAAGGCTCTCCTTTGAGTTGAATTCATCCCTTCTGGACACCGATTGTTGAGCATAAAATAGACGATATCAGCATACCAAGGGTCGCTGGAGAAGGACTGGGTTGTGTATTGTTGACAGATGATGTTGCCGCCAGCGTTCGCCATGGACTGAGACAAGCCTGTACCCCTGACTAATTTCATAGGGTGTATCTCCAGATCGAATTCTTGCAAGATGGACATCCATTTCCCTCTTCTTTCTCCTAGCTCGCTCTGCATAAGTCGAGACTTCATAGCAGTGTCAAGAACTACAACGACGACTTGGCTTCAAAGGATGTAATGTCGAAACTTCTTGACAGCCCCAACCAGTGCAAAATCTTGCTTCTCGAGGGATGGGTATTTGATTTCAGCATTCTTAAACGGAGAGCTCATGAAAGCAATCGGTCTCTCCTCTGCCTCCTCTCGTCGTTGAGTTAAGACAACCACACAGGAATTCTCAGAAGTAAAGGAATAAATATAGAATGGTTTTAAATAGTTGGGGCTAGTGAGAACTGGAGCTTCCGAAATGGATCGCTTGATTTGTGAAAACGCGTCCTTTACCTCCTCAGTCCACTCTGTTTTGGCATCCTTCTTCATCATTTCATTCAGTGGTTTCATGATTTCAGCAAAGCCTGTAATGAATTTTCTCACGAAATTGATCTTCCCGAAGAAAGACCTCATTTCTTTCTTGCTTCCTAGCCTGGTGATCTTCAGAATGGACTCGACTCGATCTAGATCGATTGATATTCCTCTTTCAGAGATCACGTGTCCCAAAAGCTTTCCCTCTGAAACTCTGAACATGCACTTTCTAGGATTCAAGGAGACACCATACTGGATGCATCGTTCGAGAACCTTGGCCAAGTCCGCAGCATGGTTCAGTCGATCTTTGGAGAATACCGTCAGGTCGTCCATATAGATGATGATGCACTTTCCAATCAGATCCTTGAAAGCTATGTCCATTGTGCACTGAAAGGTCACCCCAACATTTATTAGACCAAATGGCATCCTTTTGTATGCAAAATTTCCCCATTTCGTAGTAAAGGTTGTCTTCATCCTATCTTCACAGTTAACCATTACCTGATTGTATCTAGAGTAGCCGTCCAGGAATGATATCATCTGAGATCCATTGACTGTCTGCAACACTTCATCCAGAGAAGGAAGTAGGTAATTATCCTTTTCTGAAGCTCTATTTAGATTTCTGAAGTTCTTCTTGCGGATTGGAACTAGGTTAGCCACCCAAGTTGAATGGTGCACAGGGAAGATTATCCTTGCAGAGAGCAACTTCTGGACCTCTTTGAAGATCAATGGTTCAATCAAAGCATTGACAGGGCCCTGCTTCTGTCGGAAGGGCTTAGCTTCGGGCTTCAAGGGAATAGTGTGAGCCATAACAGAGGCATCAAATGTCTTTAAGTCTTCATCTCCCCAAGCAATTGCAGAAATATCTTTCTTAAGTGCCATCAATATGTCTTTTCTGATTGCCTCAGGATAGGCTTTCCCTATATAGATATTCCTTTTAGGACCAAAATAAGCTAAGTTAACAATCTTGTATTCACCTCCTCTATCTCCAGTTGATATCTTCTCCTGAGCCCTTGGGTCTGAATCAAAAATCCTTTCTAAAGCAACCATTCCCTTGGGAATGTTATTACCTTTTAGATTAAGGACTCCTTTTGTATCACATTCTTCAGGGTTCCAATCCCCTTGATCCCTGTTGGACTCATCAATAATTTTCCCCTCAAAAACATCTGAGCTTGCTAAGAAATCCAGAATATGTCAATCATCATCAAAGACTTGAAAGTCCGTGATGTTGTTAGGAACTACAGGGGTGGAAATTAATTCCACTGAGAATTTCTTGAGCTTGGAGCCTTGCATAGGTTCCAGGGTACTTGCAGCAATAGCCAATGAATCAGCTATCTAATTTTCTTCTCTAGGGATTAAGCTAATCCCAAAGGCATCAAAGTCTTTGATTAGGTTCCACACCCAATTTCTATAGGCTTCCAGCCTTTTATTGTGACATGTATATTGGCTGCGCACTTGCTTGATAACTATTTCTAAATCTCCTTTGACCACCAAATCAGTGACCTCCTTCTTATGTGCAAACATTAATCCCTGTGCCAAAGCTTCATACTCTACTACGTTGTTAGTACATCCAAATTGCAACCTGTAAGAAGCAAAGAAAGCTTTCCCTTTCGGGCTAGTTAATACAATTCCAACACCACTACCTATTTTGGACTTGGATCCATCAAACATGAGGGTCCACAACTAATCACGGGTTGGAGTTGATTCTTTTGAAGTTGTTATGGGTGCTTGAGTTAGATGAGTCACAATTGGGGCTGCTTGATCTTTTGCATCAGGTATAGGGAAAGGATGCTCTGTAAGTTCTTTGGATGCACTCTCCAATTCCTGCTCAGTTATATCATCTGACTTGTGGCTATCCTTCTGGCAGCCACTTGTGTCTTTGGTTAACCCCTTGAGCTTTGGTACATTTATGAGGGCAGGGGTATCAGGCAAATCTTGGAGTTGTTCCACATAAACATGTTGGTTTGGAAACGTAACTGAGTCAAGTTCGATTTGAGAAGGAATCTCCTTTGAAAGTATTCTATCCCTGGTTAACATGGTTGCTTCCTTGGCCTCAAATGAGAAGTAGTCTGCAATGGTCTCAGGGTGACTTGAGCTAGCTTCCTCAGCTTGGGAAATATGATTTAAAATGTCAATGCAGGGTTGACAAGTCAATTCAGAGTGATTTTGGTAATGCACCCTGTACCAGTTAGGGAGAAGAAGACTCTGTAGATTGGTATCTTCCCCTGAGACCAGTTGGTCTTATTGTAGCTTTCTAATCAAGGCATGTTGATTTTCATCAATCATGGCGTTAGGGAGTTTTTGTATTGACATGTCTTTAGAATTGAGAACCAAGAAGGTTAGAATTTCTTCTCTTTTATAAACCCCCATCTCAGTCTCAAAGTAAGCTACCTCATTGGGAAAATCATACTCAATGATGATATGCTTGAGGCGAGGCTCACTTTCAATCCTAATCTGAGTAGGAATCCCTCTCCATGGTAGCCACATATGTGAAAAGTCAAGGGAAAGATATCCCCCTAGACTTTTCATCAAATCCCTACTCACCAGCATACCATAGGTCTCAAGAATGTTTGCTACTTGAATGTCTATGTTGGTTAGGATCCTAGGGTCTGACCCTACTTGCACATGTATGTTTCTTAATTCCCCCACCACATTAACCTCAATTTTGTCAAGTTGAATGACCTTCTTGTTGGTCTGAATGGGGTTTAATCCCAGCTTCTTGCATATGGAAAATGACATAACATTGCCTGAAGCCCCTGAATCCAACAAACAATTATGTAGGTTCTTGCCACAAATTCTTAAACTCAAAAGAAATGGTGGAGTACCTACCTTGTTTCTGTACAAGGCTGCATTAACGTCCCCAACAGGTTCCACCTTGTTCTTTCCTTTTGATTTGCTGGCTTGCTCCAAAGCTTTCAGCACTATCTCCCTTTGAGTAGGGCACCACTTTAAGATGTCAAAGTATGACAAATAAGTTTTCTGTTTCTGTATCTCAGAAACAATATCAAATTCTGTATTACAACTAGCAGTACCTTTGAAAACACCAAAGGAATTACCCTTGCTATGGAAATTAGGTGGGCCTTTTGGTGGAGGAGGATTGTTATCAGCACTTTGATTTGGAGGTACCATGTGATTAGGAGGTGCTGATGTAGTGAATGGACCCTTATTCTGATTTCTCAGGAAGTGTTCTCCTTTTGTTTGAAAGGCTTGGGCATCATATGAATCTTCCTCTGGTTCATTCTCCTCTTGCCTTGGAAATGAGGGCTCTTCTTCAAAGAGGTCATATGCCATTGCAGTATCTACTGAGTCACCTCCTTTGTTTGAATTCCCTTGAAATATGTGGGCATCTTGGTGTGCCATCTTGACAACTTTCTCCATCTGAGGGCAGTTTACCTTAGAATGGGTCGCAGTATCATGCAACCTACACCAGTTAGTCATGAAATTAAGGTCGGCCACATTTGTAGTATGTGATCTCTCCTCATTTGCTTGATAGTTGTGAGAGACTCCACCATTATTGGACCCTATATTCCATTGCCTGTTGTTGTTTGGCCTTTGGTTATACCCTCTGTTTTGATTTTGATATCCTTGACTAGAGGAGTTTTGGCCTTGATACCCCCTTGGGTTGTAATTGTTGTTATTCTAATAAGTACCCTGATTGTTGTTGTTTTGATTAGGGTAGTTACCTTGGTTTTGGGAGGGGTTCAATCAAAGCTGAGCCATGTCATTTGTAACTTGAGACAACGTTTTCTTCAAGGTTTCTACCTCATTTGTAAGCTAAACTGTCTTCTCACTTTCCACACTCTTAACAACAGGTGGCTGACCACCATGATTTGGTGTTCCAACTTGGTTATGATGACCCTGAGAACTTTGAGGAACCTGTGATTGTGGAAAGAGATTAGGAGTTCCAGTAGCAAAGAATGGAACAGGTGGTTGGGTTTGCAATTCAGACATGGGTCCATAGTGGGAAGGAGACATTCCTGGGACAGTATTGAATAAGGGAGTTGGGCTATGCATCTAATATCCTATTGAAGGGAAACTTCCCCCCAGGCTTCCTTATTGAAAACTGATTTGTTGCTGCAGCTTGATAGCTAGATGGTAGACTTTGGATAGGGAATCAATATCAGCCGGCTGGTAAGTCCTTTGCAAGAATAAGCCTAACAAAGGGTCTATAACCCTAAAGTAAGCTTGAATGGCATTGTTCTCAGTGACTAGATAGGGATCTTGCAATCTCCTATACATTCGCTGGAACCTGGTATTGAATAAAGGCAAGGACTCACTTGGTTCCTTTCTGATGGTAGCGAATTGGTGGTATAAAAGAGCTAGATCCACATAGACCCTGAACTGATTAATGAAAGCATTTTCCAAGTGTGTCCAAGTCAGAATAGAACCTTGAGGAAGATTAAGGTACCAATTGTAAGCCATATCCCCCAAGGAGTAAGGGAATAACCTACAGACTACATCATGGTGAGCTATCTGAGCTCTAGTACAAGCATCCTTGAAAGATTGTATGTGCTCTTCAACACTCCTTGACTCACCATGAATATACTTGGGGTAGAATTTCTCAGGGTTCTTGGGCATATCGTGAAAACCTCCTAGAATAGTCCCCAATGGAGAGGGATTATTCTGAAAGAACGCCATTGGTAGGGTGGGTTGAGCCAGCTGTTGTATGGGTTGAACCAACTATGATGACAATTGAAATGGATGTGATGGTGGATTGATAGGTACCCACTGGGGTATTGGTGAAAAGCTTGGTGGAGTGAGCGGAGCTGATAAGGGTGGTATGATAGTTGCCCCAGTCTTGTGACTTTTGTGTCTTATTGGGGTCTTGAGTTCTAGGGAAGGTGATGGATTTTCAGTTGAACGAAGAACTCTGTGGGGCCTTTCTGGGGAAGAAAACCCAGTTTTATCCAGTTTTCCCTTCTAGGCCCTCCTTCTAGCGCCAGTCTCTGTTGACGTCCCTTTTGGCACAACAACATGTAAACATAATACTGCTACTCTATTTCTCCTAAAAGAGAAAGATAACACATGTATATCTTAGCTCCCAAGGTCTTTGTAGTTGGTTCTTAACTGTGCTGATGTTGCTCAATTGGTCAATGTAACAGTGATATTCAAGGGGCCTGCTAGTGTTGAGCTTCTAGATCGTTATGAGGTCAAACATAAACTTAAACCTACTCTAACTAGGGGTTTTAAATAAACATAAAAAGATAGATCAAAGCTTTGGAATAGAAAAGAATGGAAATTCTTTTAACTTAACCAGACTTGCTACCTTTCAAGGAGTTTGTTAACTAAAACTGCAGAACAAAGTAAACTTGTGATTGACACACAACATCTTTCATTCACAATGCTAATTCAAATAACAGATTTTAAGTTATCATTTAAACAAAACATAAAATAAGACTTTAATCCTTGAAAGATTCTCAAATCAAATGATTAAATTAAAACAAATATCATTCAGGAACACAACATGAAATAGATTAAACTCTGATTGCTTCTACTGTTAGTGAAACAGATAAGCAATATTTACAAAATTGGCACAATCACTAGTGTACAAAGAATCTGTGATTCCAAATTATTTCCAACTACACTAAGAGAACTTGGGAAATACATTACAGCCAATACTAAATCTCACTACTAGACAAGAAGACAAAAGAAGCTCTCATTACTAAGAATCAAGATGCAACTCTATCTCCTTCTGTTAACTAACTAACTCCTAGATTTTCTTCTGATTATCCATTCTAACACTGTATCTTCTATTTTCTCCCTTGGTTCTCTCTACCTCTAACTGTCTAACTGTAGAAGTTCTAACTCTTTACAAAGAGGCAGGAATGCCATATATATACAAAATATACCAAAAGAATGCGTTGTCCCCCTGCATTATGGTTTACAAAATATCTGCTTCTAGGAGAGTCAGCTCTTAGATTTTTTTTTCTGAAGAGAGTCAATCCTGCATTCAATGTGAAACCTTGCTGTCCATGCTGATGACGACTTATTCTAGGAATGATCTGTAGATCTTTTGTGGCTGCAACATTAACTCTTCTATCTCCGTGTCCATCTTTGAACTCCTTCATAGAGCTACCTTGAATGCTCCAAAGTATCACCATTAATACTGGCCTACCTCTGCTAGTGATCACTACAACTGTCCTTATGACTCAATTTCTTCGCCCTTTTTCATGTTCTCATTCATGTTTTAGACTTCTCTGCTCATTGACCATCCTCTGGAAGCATCATCGAGCCTCCCTGTAAATTTGATTATTTCACCTGAGTAGATCCATCACCTTTAGATCTCAAAAGGAATCCATTTCGCTTGCATTTTGTTGGTCTTCCCTCGCAAGAACAGTTAATCGGTCAAATTGTCGCCAGTCAGTCCTCTTAACCTCTTCTGATTGGTCATACATATGCCACGTGAGCTTCTTGGGCAGTCAAAGGTGGTTTGAATGGCATCGCTTGTTGGTGAGACACTAATCGTTTCTCGCCGATGTGATTATATCGCTTTTAGCAACCATTGGCATGACATTAGACAATCGGCAAGACATTTCGGCGAGCTGTGACCTCATGGCGAAGTCTTCTTCTCTCGGAGAGCACACCCAGGTCGGGGAGACTTTATCGTGTCGGGGAGACTTTGCCCCGAACTCATGCCTTGTCGCCGAGACTCCTACGTTTCGCTAAGACCTTTCTTTGAAGCCCCTCTATCTCGGCGAGACCATCACACTCGAGGAGACATCTCCCCAAGTCCATCTTTGCTTCTCCAAACCTGAGTCCCCCTTTCCTTTTGGCATGACTTCCTTCTTCGCCAAGACCTCCTGGCGAAGGCATGATCCTTTTCCGAGCTTTATTTCCTTCGGTGGGGTCCCCTTTCTATCGGTAGGACATCACATGGTTGGGGAGACCTCTCATCGAACTCGTTTCCTTTCGCCAAGACATCTCTATCGGCAAGACCTTCTGCAGAAGCCATTTCGTTTTGCCGATACCGCTTTACTTCAACAAGAGTTTACCCCGTCGGTGAGACATCTTACTGAAGCCACTTTTGTTTCTCAGCGAGCTTCCTTCGTGTCGTTGAGACCACATTTCTTCGGCCAGACATTATACCGAAACCACACCCTTTTTTCGACCTTCTTATTTCGGTGAGACCTTCTGTAGTCATACCGATAGACCTACTTTTATGCTTTGTGAGCGAGACCTGATGCACTCGCCAAGAATTCCTCCCAAAACAAAAGTTTCTCACCGAGATGCATACCCCTTTATCGGTGGTCGACAAGACCTTAAGCATTCGGCAAGACTATACACCGAAGAAAGAACTCTTGTCAAGGTGTTTGCTCGTTGTGTGGTAGTCGGTGAGACTTCATGAATTTTCCGAGACTTCATGGCGAAGGGAAAATTTCCCACCGATATATGGATCCCTCTGCCACCGGTCGGTGAGACATCTAGATCTCGCCAAGACCTTTCTCCGAAGGAGACTCTATGCCGATGGGAAAATCTTGGTCGCCGGGAAGATGGTCAATGTCTTGCCGATACAAAATATGCATGTGAATTTCGATTGGCGTGACCTCCCTGTGGTCTTGCTGAGAGGCAACACAGACGCACGTTGACAAAATGCACTGGTAGTCGGCAAGATATCGGCAAGGTCTTGCCGATTTTCTTCTTAAAGGAAAATTGTGACCAACTGGACTGAGGAATGCACTCCAACTGAGCTCCCTTGGAAAATATCATCATGTGCACGATCCAATCCTGTAAAAAAAAATCTCCATTAGTCCTCAGAAGCACATAAGGTATATTATCATAAAAAACACCATTGCTTATAATTATTTCATTGAATTCCTAACAAGAAGAAAACCAACTTAGGCCAAGATAGGACCAGAATTAGATCAGAACAAGAGACAAATCAGGAAGAAAACAAAAGCACTCCCAAGAGGAAAGAAAATAACAAAGGCCAAGAAAGAAAAAAAGAAAGAAAGGGGGACCCATTTTGTTCCAAAATAAAATGGGGTGGTTATGCAGGGCATAACAGGTGCTTCTCAACAACATTATATGGTTGAGAAGAAAGCTAATCAAAATAGGAGTTTTTCAGAGGTGGTTGCTTCTGAATCACTGGGTCTTGGGATGCCCCCTCCGGTCATCTCAAATGGCGGGGTCACTAAGGCAACCCTTATTGAGTCATGACTGCCATTTCAGGTGAAAGTGCATCAACTTCCCTATCTAGTGGCTCTTCAGAAAAGTCTTTATCTATGCAAAGGAATCAAGATGAAAACCCTAATAATTTGGCTGCTAGCTTTCATCTTCATGAAAGCAGCGAGCTGGCATGGCATGGTAAGGTAGCGCAAGTGGAAGAAGGTTGGATCACAGTTAAGGGAAAAAAAGATAAATCCTCTAGGCCTTCTTTCGACATGAGTCTTTGCTCCCACAAGAAAAGTGTAAAATGTAAATCTTGAATGGTCTTGTTTTGGAGCTAGTCTTTTTCACTGGCTGCATGCTATCTTTTCTACAACCTTTCTCTTTTTTGTTAAAGGGTTCCAGGTTCCTTCAAAATCTATTTTTTCCTTTATAAAAAACATTTCAGAGCATTATTGCATCAATTCAAGATCCTAGCATCATGTCCTTGATTCTATGTGAGTTTATGTGTGTTCATGTTATTATTATTTTGTGTAGGCTAACACTTTTGTAGGTCTCCAAAGCATTCAAGTAAGCAAGATCAAGACCTTGAGGTGATGTGCATGACTTTAGTCCTTCAAGGAAGCCATTGAAGAGTGGTGAGTTGCAACACTTTGTGATTTCATCATTCTTTCCTATTCATTATCCATTTATCATTGACATTACCATTGTGGAATTGGAAACACTTACATGTGGTTTGACTAAGGCAAGCCCCTAAAATGGCCCAATATTTCTTCTCTTTTTGAATGTGTAGATCTTAGGTTTGAAGAAGATTGAAAGGAGTTTGAAGATAAATTATTCGTTGTTGCGTTTGAATACCTACAACTTATCAACCCACAAAAAATCAGTTATAGAAATATGCAATAGTGTTCTAATAGATCTAAAAGCAGAAATCTAAACCTCAAATCCGACATCAGAGGACCTCAAAAATACATCTAGAAAAGCATACAAGGACACTCACACCTTGGGAATCTGTGTCCTCCATTTTTGCCCCAAATTTCAATCACAGGTACATAGTGTCTCGCTCTACTCATTTTTGTTATCTGGATTTGTCTGTGAACTTCTATACTTTCTATATTTACATCAAAACAACAAATTGCACTATTAGCCTAGTTATATCATTGCATTTCATTATTAGGACATTTTCAGATTTGGTTAAGGGCTAGTTGACTCACCTATCAGGCTATAATTTAATAACATACCTTATTCAAATCCATCAAACCCTCATTCAATTCTTGCATTTTCAATCCATCACATCTCACCCCTATTTTCCTAACCCCCTTTAATGAAATTTGGGAAAGGTGTCAAACCCTAAGGTAAAAGCCAAATGGGTCCCCTTTCCGCATTGTTTCATTTTGGTGAAACTGACTTGTTAACATTATATATGTAATGTGTTATACTTAAATAACACCAAATAAATAAAATATGACATTATGAATAATAAATTAAAGACATAATCAGTCAACTATTTTCCATCATAACACAATATGTCCAAAAATAATAATTTATTTTCATTTCCAAATGTCAATTTTACAAGTTACATAGTTTGACTTAGGCCAACATCCCCTCTTAGTCAACTCATGTTTACATCATATAGTACAAAGTACAATAATAAAAAATGGAATTCCATGTGATTCTTCTTCAATGCTAGCCACATTTGGTGGATGAGAACATGGTTCATGCACTTTTCCACCAAACCATAAAGCTACGCTTCCCTGGAATTCTTCTTACTTGAAGAATACTTAACCCTGCACAAAATATTTAGTAAGATAATGTGATATGGAAGGTGGAATATGGCGCATTCCTAACAACTACATGCATTTCTATCTACATTTAGAACATGCAAGATCTATGTTAGGAAATGGAAAAGAGTTACATCATAAAAATTAGACCATTCAACATAATGGACTACAAATGCTTGGCCAAGCATATGTTGTATACAACTAAAAATAATAGATTTTGGAAAAGAAAAACCCATATTATCTGTTAACCCATTTTTGGAACCCATTCCAGAAGGTAGCCTCCCACATACATAAGATAATGTACATATTAACCAACTTACACAATTTACAAATCATTCAACCTGGTTTCTAGTAGTTTTTACAGCCAATCTTTTCATGATAAAGAATCGAACAATCTACAACATAGTCTATGTTTGTCTCATCTTGGCTATCCTGGTTCAACAAATGTATGAAAGGAACTAAACCAAATTTGATAATAATGCAATCAGTCAATTAAACAAAATACATGTTTCATTTCATCAATTATGTTAAGAATATCACAATACATGCATCAACATATAGTTTATCAATATTTCCTTTATTCCTTTCTACTTGGAATGAAATCTTCATTTTTCAGATAAAGAAAATAAATCAATTCTAAAGAAGGTATACCACATGTATGTGTAATGCATAAATGGAATATTTATGCATGTACACATATATGGCCTTCTATTAAAAAAAGTGTATGCGTATACATTCTTTGAAAAAAAAGATCCATTTTACATATAGATTTCCATATCCATAAAGATATCAACTTTCATTAGATACACAATTAGATTCAAATGAAATATAAAGGGCAAGAAGTCACTAGACTTTTATATGAATAAGAATTTCAATCAAAATGTCACAAGGTCGTTTTACATAGAAAAAAATTGTAATCAACATCATAATTAATCTATGTTTAATCACAATCTAAACATTCCAATCTGAATTCTCTAGAGAAATCACAAGTTATTCTTATTCCATTATGATCCTTACAAATTTTCTATTTCTAAAACCAAGTCATTGAACAATCAATCAAGGAATTTTATGTTTGGTTTAAAATTGGTTTCATCCCTCTTCGCTCATTGATAAGAGTGTCATTTTATTTTTGATTAGAGGTTGTTATAGGTAATCATATACTATTTAGTTTTCTATTCATTCTTTTAAACCAACGTTATCAATAAAGAACAATGTAATTATTGTCATTCAGATTAATTCATCACTCAATAATATTCAAGATCAAAATAACATTATGATAATTGCTTTGTTATTATTATCCCTTTATACATTTATCACAGTATAGGTCAATATGCATGCTATCACTAGTATGATAAGCATGCTATCGATCAACTTTAAACTATCGTTCATATAACAGAGGCACCATTTAATCTAGAAAAGGAATAGTGTAAGTTTATCATTTGATACCATTGGTTAACGACCCAATCGAATGACTCCAGAGTATACATACATATATATATATGTATATGCATACACATCATTTTATGTCTTGAGAAACTTGAAAATATCAATGGGATTATTAGCATCCCTTGGCCTATTAAGGCTTTAAGCATAGGCGATGACATCAATAATATATCATATGCAACATTCATCTTAATACCTTTTTAATTAGAACATTATCGATCATTTTGTGTTATCCTCAAACTTGTAATGATAGAAATCGTCCAACATCGAGCTAAAGCCTACAATGATGGTAGTCGTTTGACATTATGCTAAGGAAAAGCGATAGAATCATTTAACAACAAGTATAAATATATGAACGATGGCATCGTTCGTCAAAAGGCAGAATGACAATAGTCACTCAAACATGCATTTACTCAAAACGATGAAAATCATTCTCCAACACACATTTAAACTAATGTTTCACATTCAAACATTTCGGTGGAATGAAATTAATTCGTTCGACTGATTTTATTTCAAAAAGGAAATTCATCACCATATTTAGTGATTTTACGAGCATACAACACTCTGTTTGCAAGAAAACAAAGAATCTGACTCTTTGTGGGTTCTTTAACTCAACACACAACTCCATTCGAAGCCATTAAGGAGTCGTCACCCCACTTGAGGGTTTTTCCAAACATAAAGGATTCTTATGATGGGTAAGACTCATTAGTAGAAACAAGAATATATGGTAATGGCTGCCTGCAGAGAGGTAGTATGTAGACTAAGACCCAACTATGGGAAATAATGAGTTTGAGTGGATCAAACTATAGCATAAAAATATTGAAACATAGCAAATGAATGGTGGTTTTTCCCACCTCACACAATGAATAATGGAATTACTTGGTTCAACTTACACATAAAATAGGTTCAACCACAAGGTTTGCCAACGATTTAAGGAAACTGAATGCATAGACATAAGAGAAGTCAAAAACTAAACGTTCGTTACTCTATCGAATATGGTCGATGTAAGAGCAAGAAAAGCTATCCTTTTTGCAGAGAAGGAAACAACATTTAAACCAAATTAAGAGCTTGAATTAATTGGACTTCTTGCTACAAGTATATGGTAATTTTTTCTCTGTTTGAATATGGAAACAACACCTCTTCCTAGGTTCGCTCCTTTCTTCGTGATCTACCCCAAATCTTCTCTCTCTATTTTTTTGCTAAAAATCCTTCCCTTTCTTCAAAATAGCCCAAACTTGACCAAGGATTCCTGCAACTACTAAAATTGGAGGTGGTCTTTACTCTCCCACATTTTCCTCATACTTAGCTCCCCACTCCTCCATGCTTTTTGAGCATAAAATCTCTTGCTAGTATGGGCGTTAGTTAGATTTCATGGTGTCAAAGGTGTTATTATTGTTTTCCCATATGATTGATTAAATTGTTTCTCATGTGTTATCCATTCAAACTTTCTAAATTTCATGTAAAAAATTCTATTCAACATTTCAAACAAAGAGTAAACAATTTACCACAATAATATATGTATATATATATATATATATTTACATATATATTCACCATTTCTTTTCTTTTTACCTCTTATAAGGGTTTTATTTTCAAATTTAATTGAATCCTTCACTCAAGAGCAATTAATATGTACATAAAAAATATATTTCCAACACCATTACTAGTATGAAATTAGCATCGAATGGACAAGGTAAAGAAAATGCTCCAATAAATTTGTTTCCATAAGCTTACCTAATTAATCATATACACATTTCACACAAGTACAATGATATCTACCAAATTGAAAGTTAAATGCAGATGTTATGATTTTCAGTGGTGTGTGCATGCTTTAGATTCCATCATGCTTACCAATCGTCATCCAGCTAAATACTCCTACCTCAACCATTTTCTCAGTCTTTAACTTGTTCCTAAATTCACACACTTGCACTTGCAAAGTTTCATCAGTAACCATTAACCAATGCTTGAAACGAAAATATTCCATTATTTATCATAGCATTCATCCTTCATATTCAACCACATGAATATAGATATATTTCAAATAACATAGAAATCTTAAATTTATCACAAGTCATAATTGATAAATTTCATTTTCCATAAATATTTAATTAACTTACATTATTAATTGTAAGAAAAATTTGAGATGTGACAATATACCTTCTTAAAATTCACCCTAAATCTAGGTTTTGTAGATCATTGTTTTGCATTTTTATTTAGGGTTTCATTTTTGCAACATAAAAAGTCATAAAAAACAAAAATATTGCATTCATATTGCATTGAAAGTTGTAACAGGGTTTGTTTCAGTCCTCTTAGATCAAATCTACATTCAATTTGCATTCATTAGATCATAAAATTTTGAAATTGTGCATTGTTTCATTTAGGTCAAAAAAGTGAAAAATTGCATAGTTTTGTTTCAAAATTACATCAAATCATCATTTTTAGGACTTTGCATCTTGGAATTAGTCAATATTTGCATCTTGTATCTAAAAATTATATTCAAAAGTTGTCATTCATATTTCATAGATTTGCACACTTGCATTTTTCATTCCCATAGTCATAAAATTAGAAAAATCTAGAAAAATATTCATTGTCAAAACAATCTATGCACAAAATTGGGAACCTTAAACAATAACAAACATAATCAAACTTTGAATTTCTAGTCACCCTGTCTAGGACACAGATGCTCTAGATGCCTATGTCCTAATATTTTTGACTGAAATTTGAACCAAAGCTATGTTTCTGTGTTCTCTACTGGATTCTACTGTCTAAATTTTATTTTTGCATTTCAAAATTGTCATTTACTTTCTGCATTGTTACATGCTCAGTGCATTGTTAAATTCACAATCCTAAAATTAACAAAATATGGAAAATAATTTGTTGTCAGAACTATTTTAATATAGATTTGAGAACCTTAACCAACACCTTAAACAATAAAACTTTGAAGTTTTTGAAACCCTACCTAGGACACAAACGCCCTGGGCACCTCTATCCTACTTTTTAGGGCCCAAATTTCTATGATAGAACCCTCTTAGGGGCCTTTTTCCAAATATGTTATCTATTTTCTAGTCACCTATTACATAATAATCTAAACCTTAGTATAAGAATTGTGTCATCATGATGGATCAATGTTTTGGAAAGTTTTCAACCTCTTTGAAATCCTTGGTGGATGTTTCAAGATGTGTGTTTAGCAATAAACCTAATTTTGATAATGATAATCATGATACTTCATCTCCTATTACAAAGTCTTTTTTAGGTTCTAGGTCAAGATGATGAGAGCATACATGAATTCATACAAAATTTCTTGTGTAACCTTGAGAATAATATAACCTTTTATCCCTCAATGTAATGACCTAATACCCCATTACCAACAACATCTTAGACCATACCAAAAACTTGAAATTTTTACTCTTTTATACCCCAAAAGTGAGTCACAAAGTATACATCAACCAATGCACATGGAAGCACCTATCAATAACAATCACAAGGAAAGCACATCAACCAACCCTCCATTATATGAGCATAAAGTCACAAACACACCCATCAACTTAGAACAAAATTATGGGTAAGGATTTCAGATTTTGAGGGAACAAGGATCTGACATTAAGAATGAACATGAAGTCTAATCTCTCTTGGAACAAAAACCATATGAAGATACTAAAGGACTAAGTTACCAAGATCCTCCAGCTTTACAACAAGTCATTGTCCCATCAACCAGGAAGTATAAACTTAAGAAGTCACCTGTCTTGCATCCTATAACCAAGACTGAAAGAACCTTAGACACACTTCTCAAACTAGGACACATTACATTACCACCTATCTATAAATGAGAAGATAAGAAAGGTAAGAGTAAAAAATTGTCTTATTTTGCATATCATAGAACACTTGAACATCTTATTGATGAATATTGTACATTAAAGAAGAAATTAAGAGAATTTGGTCCTTATGGGGATCAAATTGAATGTATAATCTACTAACATTCATTGTTCTTGACTCCTTTCCATGTGGTAGTTGTAGTGTCACAATATTCTCACTACCATTCATGAGGGTATAAATGAGGCTTTATGCAATCATCTTTCATCTTGCAAGGAGCAACGTATCACAATATATTTTGGCTCACCTTTGTTGTTACACTTAGGGGGAAAAGGGGTTAGGTAGCCTTTTCCTAGGTGCATTCCTTCTAGCAAGGGATCCCTCTTTATCTCCTTAAAACAATAGTGTAGAAAGTACACTAATATTTTAAGGTGGGGCATATAGTCCCCTGCTCATTGTTTACATAAGAATAGTCTCTTCTTGGTGATGACAACATATGTCTCATAGGAAGTTTGACTTTGTTAATCAAAGTGTGGCTTTCTTATTCTATATGAGTGTCTCTTTGGTGGTGATATTGGGCTTGATATCCCTCAAGAGTGTGACCATTCTTGGTGTATGGAATTCCCTTTGGTAGTAATTCTATGGCTAGTATTCCCTAAAGCATGAATTTATGTTTCCATGAATTATCTCTTGGTGGTGACGTTATGAGTGATATCCCCTAAGGTGCGACCTTTTGTATGATAAGAAAAGCCACTTTTGTTACTTTTAGCATCTCTTGTGGTGGTGTTGAAACAACATCCCTTGAGATTTTAGCCCTATCCTACTGTCATTTTTTATTATAGGAGAAATAGGTTTTGATGGGACCATGAAACCTATTACAAATGGTTTTGAAGGGATTCATAACCCTGTCCAAGACAAGCATGTTGAAAATAAGATAAATCACATACAATTAGTAGCCAAATAGCAACAACAGTTAAAAATAAGACATGACTACACAAGCTGCAATAGGTAAGAAAGAGAGGGACCAATTTCCCAAACACCCAAATTTTAACAAGGACTTGGAACCCTTAGGTAGACATGGAACCCACCTGCATCATAGATACACTTAAGCACTACATGAATTATCCAGGCATTAACAAACCAATCTCTTAGAACATCGAAATGTGGGCCCAAGAACACAATGAAACCCCACACAGCTAAAATATGCAAAACATTAGCTTCTATGTAGCACCAATCCACACACAAGGCGTCAACAAACCAACTACTCATAACATCCAAATTTGAGCCCAAGAAATCAGCTTCTGTGCAACACCAATCCACATGCACAACATCAGCTTCCTTGCAACACCAATCCACCTGATCAACCAACCCAACATCCACCTCTAAAGGAGAGGAATCCCCTCTATAGGAGAGGATGAAGATAAATCCCTTACCACCAAAGCCACAACACTCCAACCCAAACAAGGACCACCTCAATAGGAACCAAAATAAGGGAGGAGATCTTCCCGCCAACCTGACAACATCCATCTCCACCTCAATAGAAGATGGTTCCACCTCAAGAGGAACAATCTCCCCCTCAATAGGAGACACAAGATGAGAAACCTAACCCAAAGGAACTTCAGAAGAAAGGGATAACCCAACATCCCTTAGCATCACAAGCTTTAGGTACTAGCAAGAAGAAGCAGAAAAAAAAACAATCAACTCACAAAACTGGGTCCAAAGAATAGACAATAAGCATATCCCAGCCACAAGTAATCTAAAATCAACTAGAACATAGATCAATAACTAAAAAATGTAGAAATCCTTTTTTCCAAAAAACAATAATACCCCTTTTTTCCTCATAATCTTCAAAACCACAAAGGAGGCCACAACAACTTTGAAAAACTACAAAGAATACTGGGTTAAAAGAGAATCCGACATCCAGACATTATGAAAGAAGTCAAAATACAACAGCCTGTAATCCACTAAATGCTGCAGAGAGATCCCAAGATGGCAAGGGGAAATAAGGCAAAGAAGAGTCAGAGAAAAATCCAGAACAAGAAGCATACCATCCACCCCAACACGCCAGTCAGAGATAAAAAAAGGAAAAACCAAAGAAAAAACCCCTACAAGGGACCCAAAGCACACACCAAGAAGGCTATCTCATAGCCCAAAAGTAGCCCAAGCAGCCAATAGAATGCTAGGAAGAAAACTAGCAGCACCAACACAACCAGTTGCACCCCATCACCATAGAGAAACCAAAAGCCAACTAGATACAAAGTAGTAGAAACCCCATAGTTTTCCATCCACAAAAAGCAACAAAGAGAGCCTAAGGGGTCAAAGGGGAACAAAGTAGAGAAAAATAAGTGAAAAGGCCAACACAAGAAGCACCCCATCCACGCCAATGCACTGGTTAGAGCTAAAGATAGACCAATCCATCGATAAAACCTCCATAAAGGGCCCAAAGAACCCACCACCAAGGCTAACCTGTAGCCCAAAATAAGCACAAGCAGCTAGCAAAATGTGAGGAAGCCAAAAAACAACCCCACCCAAGCAACCAACCACATCCCAACAACACAAAACAATAAGGCATCTGAAACCCAAAAGCCAACAAGCTGGAGTGAGTAATAGAAAAATCCTAGGAGGGCAAGGGGAAACAATATAGAGAAGAGTTAGGGGCTAGGCTGAAACAAGCAGCATTCCATCTGCCCCAACACGTTGGTTAGAGCTAAAGATAGACGAAACCATTGAAAAAACCCCTGCAAGGAGCCGAAAGCACACACCAATAGGGATTTCCCACAACCCAAAAGCAACAGAAGCAGCCAACAAAAAGCAGAGAAGCAAACTAGTAGCCCCTTCCATGCAACAAGCTACAACCCAGAAACCTGACCGCCTGCAAGCAGTAAAGCAACCAAAAACTAGATACCAGCCATCCATGTCATCATCATCTGGATCAGACTCTCCAACTCCCTCCCCCTCTGAATAATTCAAAACCCCACCCCCACGACTCTTCCCACTCTCCATTCTCCTCCCTTTGTTAATATCCTAATGTCGTTGTACACCTCTTGAGGTGAGTTTTTTTACACCCCATGAGGTGAGTTTTATGTGCCCCCTGAGGTGAGTTTTGTTGCACCTCCTAATGTGAGTTGTGTTGCACCCCTTGAGGTGAGTTTTGTTGCACCCCCTGAGGTGAGATTTTTCAAGATAGTTCATGGATTTAGCATAGTGGCTCAGCTTGTTGCGTCATGAACTTGAGCACCCCCTTTTTAACATGGAAACCTAGCATAACACATATTGCTTTCTAGTAGAGCCATGTATTCCATGAGTGATGTGTATGAAGTTAGTCCTCATGGGAGCTAACATTTATTCGATGGATGACATTTGGTATTTGAGACAATTTAAGATTGAGGTATCTTTACCTTATTGATTAAAATATTTTAAATACTAACCTTGTTTTTTGATGTGTGCCTTTTTGTGTGTCTTCTTCATGTTTACATCGTGTTTCTTTCCATTTCATTGTTATCTTTATGTTTCATTGTGCCATGTGTTTTCGTTGTGTATGCTTCATGTTTTTTGACATGTATGTTAGTGTATGTTGTCTTGCTGCATTTCATACATATGTGTGTTCCTTTGTTCTTATGTTTGTTTTTTGTGGGATCTTGGATATTGGGGGCTTGATCACCTCCATAGATCCTTAGTCATCCCATCTCTTCAACATTTGGACAACTAGATCCCTCTTGACATAAATTTTCTACTTTAGTGTGTCTGAGTGTAAGTTCATACTCTCACTAAAGTGGGGGTTAAATGTAGTATTGTAAATTATCACCCATGACAATTTAACCTTATGTTTGGTACCCCCTTAAGTTATTGGACCTAATTGAGTATTTAATTTCCTAAATTATGCATTCTATGGCCTATTTTTGACAATTTCCAAGGAATTTCAAGTGGGAATTAATTGCATCTATCTAAGACCTTTCCCTTGACACCTAAAATCCTAGAAAATAGGGCAAGGAATGTTTTGAGAAGGTGAGAAGATGATTAGTGATATTCCCTACCATAGCTTGAAACTACTTTGTATCAATATCCTCAGGGATGTATGATGAAGATAAAGCCTTATTTAAGATTTCCTTATGTGCAGGGGATAGCCTCAATAGTTCTAAGATAGAAATATCCACAGGGGTCTTCTTAAGCTGATCTAGGGGATTGTACTTGCTAGGGTTTGATGTTGGCAAAGGAGGTTGTGCCCTATATTGAGATGTGACTCCTTGGATGGTGACTTTTCCACATCATGTGGTGACTCCACACTCTGCACTAGACCCTTTGATGGTGATGATGGTGATGACACTATCATAGGAAGCAACTACATTGGAATAGGTATGCTACATGTTTGTGTAATCCTTACCTTTTCCAGTGTTCTTTCCTTTTCTATGATCTGGCATAGGGTTTTTGTATATCTTAAGATCCTGGTTTCTAGATGGTACCTCAACAGATATGTCTCCATTCTTGATAAGATCTTAGATAACATTTTTGAGCCTCATACAATTTGATGTTTTGTGTCCTTTGATTTTGTGAAAGACACAAAGATCTTTTTCATTGTACCAAGATGGTTTATCCTATGGTTCTTGGTAGTTTTCAAAATTGGGAAGCATTATCAGGTTTGAATCTACCAATCTCTTCATGATAGTCTCAATAGGTTCTGACAACTATGTGTATTTGCATTTTGGATAGTTGTTTTTTTTGGGTGGTTGTCTTTGTTGCATTTTAGTGTTATTGATCTATTTTTTTTGTGGTGATGTAGTTTGTTGCATAGTTGGTTGAACATTAATTGTTTGATTTTTTTTTGGCCTAGGAGCACTTAGGACCACCTTAACATTTACCATTCCATCATTGGTCACTTTCTTGTTCTTAGCCCAGACACGAGACTTGTTATTTGAACTGTTCGATGGGCGATTGTCTTTGCAAGCTTGAGTATTTACCTATGAGATTAGAGCTCTCTCAATGTTAAGGGCTCTAGGGATAAGCTCATCATAAGAGTTAATGCATTGTATCTTCAAGTGGAAGGATAGATCTGGATCTAGATTTTCTATGATGATCTCCACTTGTTCTTCATTGGGAATTGGGCACTTTCTCTTACTAGTCCTTTTCCTCCAGTGTTGCAAAAAAATGGTGAAAGATTCTCCTTTGTTTTGTTTGAGTGTATACAACTCTTCTAGGCTTATGTCCATGTCAAGATTAAAGGAGAAGTGATCTATGAATTTATCGGTGATTTCTTGGAAGGTTTTGATACCTGTAGGAAATTGAGAAAACCAGTCGATGGCTAGGCCTATCAAGCTTCGTGGAAAGAGGCACATTAAATATGACTCATTGTATGAGACCTCCATACAAATGACATTAAACTCTTTGATATGGTCCATAGGAATTCCTCTCCCTTTGTATTTATCAAATTTTGGGACTTCAAAATCAGAAGGGAATGGTACCATTGTGATGTTTCAATTGAATGGATAAGGACATAGGTTTTGTGTATGGGGCTTCTTTATCTTTCCCATCCATATATCAGGCATTTCTTGGGTTAATGCCCTAAGTTGTGATGTTACATTGTCTTGTGGGATTGGTGGAGGAACATATCTTGTGCATTGTGGGATGGCAGAATGATTGTACATGGGATTTTGATATGATGGGGTATCATATGGTGGGTATGGTGGTGTAGGATATTGTGAAGGTGATTGTGGTGAAGGAATATATGTTCCTAATGTGTTCGGGTTGATGATGTTTTGTTGAGGGTTGTTGTATAAACCTTGTTGTTGTTGTTGGACATACTATTGAGCTAGTAAGGCTTGCTATTGTTGTTGGGTTGCTAAGGTTGCTTGTTGTGCTTGTTGTTGTTGTTGTGATGCTAAGGTTGCTTATTGTGTTGCTAGGGCTACTTGCTATTATTATTATTGTTGTACTGCTAGGGCTACTTGCTATTGTTTCTACTGCTGTTGTGCTGCTAGGGTTGCTTGTTGTTGTGCTACTAGGGTTGCTTGCTATTTTTGTTGCTATTGGATGACTTGCTGATAAGCCTATTGTGCTTGTTGTAAATCTAATACATGTGCTTACAATGTAGGATCAATTGGTTGTTGGTACATTTGTGATGGGTTTTGGGTGTTGATATTTTTCATGGGTTGTGGGTTGTTGATGAGAGGTTGGGGGTTTCCTTGGTTTAACATTCCTTGCAAGATGGTGGATTGGCATGGAGGAATGTAAGCTTGAGGTCCCATTTGATTTTGCATGACGTGGGGGACCAAGGGGAAAGATGATGATGGTTCCATTAGATATTACAATGGAAATGGCACATTAGGACCTTGAGTCCATTGATTGAAAAGGTTCCCTTGACCGATGTCTTGGGGATTTCCTTGTTGTACTTGAGGTGGGATCAAGGTAGTACCTTGGTTAATGGGGTTTGTGACCAAGGGGTTTTGATTTGAGTTGGTGATGGTTGGGATGGATGTGTTTTGTGAAACCAAAATGTGACTGACGACTTAGTATAGGCTAGCTACACTTGATCCATGAGGATTTGAAGCGTATTTAAGCCACTAAACATTAGTCCAATAAGATCATTCAATGCAAACTAAACTAAGAATCCATTAAAACTAACATATTAAAATATGAAAGCTTCAAAAAAACCTATTCTAATCCATTGAAACTTATCCTATTGGGGGAGTGGTGTCACACTGATGTGGAATGGCAACCCTTTCCTAATGTTGTGGATAAATGAGCTTGTTTCGATTGATTCTATTGAAGAGAATCAACAAAACCGTTGAGAGATGTGTATGAAGACATGATTTAAAGCTATTTTACCATGATGAAAGCTATTTTAACATGATATATGCTAAGATGATCAGTATGGGTGTATGCAAAGCTATTCTAAATGGAGTTTAAGCTCAAAAGATTAAAAAACCTAATTTTAAAATGTGCTAAATGGATGCACCTATGTTACCATAGAAGTCATTAATGGAATATAAGCTAATATGATGCAAGAAATTAACCTAAAATTTATTTTAGAACATGAAATATGAGTGCAAGATGCAAGTGATTTTAATAGCATAACTTTGCTCTTAAAAGATGGATCCATTTTTCTCCAAATAGTGACCTATTTATAGGAGGACAAATGAGAAATGAAGGGATAAGATTGAAAAATCTAATCAATGGTAAAAAATAGAAGGAAGAGTGAGGCATGGATCATGGATTCCCATCAAGGGTTTAGGATACAAGATGGTATTTAATCAAGGGCTTACATTCATCCAAACAAACACACTTTCAAAACTTGCACAAGAAGCTTTGTTGAAAGTTTGTTATAAAAAGGAATATTCCCTTTTTCAAATGAGTGAAGAAAGAGAATATTCTCATGGGTGAGGAAAATTAGATATTTAGTTAATTAAAACCAAATTTAAATGTGCAAAGGGGAAGGAATATTCCATGAGAATATTCCTTTTTGGAGGAATGTGCGAAGGAGGAATATTTTCAAGGAATATCCCTTGCAAGTGGGAGAGTTAGAATTAATTAATAATTTGATCATTAAAAAAAGTTTCAATTATGCAAATTAGGAGAATTAAATGATATCCATTAAATAAATGATTTAATAAAAAGGGGATGTGATATGATATTTAATTAAATAGCTTAGGGTTATTTAATTAAATGAGAGGACTTTAGGGATTAAATTGGATAATTTGATTTATCCAATTTAATAGGATGAAATGTTAGCATGAAAGGGGATGAATTAACCTAATTAGGTCAATTATATTAATAGATGAAAATGATGCAACTAATTAAATAGCTAGGATAATTTAATTAATTAAGCGAAAAGAGGATGGGTTTTAGGATGAAACATTGTTAGTATATCAGACTCGAGTGTGAGATATCATTCAGGGCATTTTTAAGTGTCTAACTATAAAAGATATGTGAAGGAATTCCCTCTAGAGAGAAAGGATAAGACTGAAGGTACCTTGGTATCTTATTTTCATACTAGATAAGATAAGAGCTATTAGATCATTGATAGTGGCTGCTCTAACCATATGACTAGAGATAAGAGTAAGTTTGTTAAACTTGAAAAGTATAAGGGAGGAATTGTTAGATTTGGTGATGATTCAGGTGCAAAGATATGTGGAATAGGTTCAATTAGTTTTGATGGAAAGCATAATACTGAAGATGTTTACTATGTTAAAGGTTTAAGGCATAACCTCTTGAGTGTTGGACAAATGTGTAGCAAAGGATAACATCTTATGTTTCAAGATTATGGATGTGAGATCAAAAAAGGGTCTGAAAATATGATTGTTGCTAGAAGAAGGATAGATGGAAATGTTTATCAACTTAAGGGTGTTGATGGTGATGGTTTTGTGACTCAAATTAATGAAAGATGGTTATGTCACAAGAGGATGTGTCACATTAAATTTGATAATTTGGTAAGAATTAGTTCAAGTCAAGCAGTGAGATATTTTCCAAAGATTACAAAGCCCATAAATGTTGTCTACAAGGATTGTCAAATTGGAAAGAAAACAAGAAAAAATTTCAAAGGAAAGGAACAAAATTCTATCGGATTATTGGAATTGGTGCATATAGATCTTTATGGTCCTACAAGAATAAGAAGTCTTCAAGGTGAGAGATATTTCATTTTTTTTATTGATGATTATACTAGAATGACATGGGTTACTTTTTCTTAAAGAAAAATCTAAAGTCATAGATAGATTCAAAACATTTAAAGTTATGGTTGAGAATGAGATGGATATGAAGATAAAATGTTTGAGGTTTGACAAAGGTGGAGAATTCACCTCCAATGAATTTAATATGTTTTGTGAGAATCATGGCATAAAGAGGTACTTGTCTACCCCTAGGACTCCTTAGAAAAATGGAGTGGTTGAAAGGAAAAATGGGACTATTAAAGAAGCTGCAAGTACTATGATGAAAGAAGCTAACCTACTAGAAGTCTACTAGAGAGAAGCAATTCATCCTATTGTTTACATACTTAACAAAGTTCAAGAAAAAACAAACAACACAAAGACTCCCTATGAGTTGTGATATGGAAGGATCCTAACTGTCAAATACTTCAAAGTGTTTGGAAGCAAATGTTATATTAGAAGAAATGAAGAAAATTTGGGAAAGATTGATGCAAGGTTTGATGAAGGAATCTTCCTTGGATATTCTACTAAAAGAAAAGCCTCCCGACGTTACAAAAAGACATTAAGAAATATTTTTGAGAATGCAAGTGTCAAGGTTGATGAAGATTTTTAGAACTCAATGGTGATAGATGGATATGAATAGATGAGCTTGATTGTAGAGAAAAAGAAAAAGATAAGGAAAAGGAAGTGCAGTTTGAAGAAGAAGAAGCTTCGGAAAAGACCCCAAGAACCCCTAAGTATGTGCAGAGGAATCATTTCGAAGAACTTATCATTGTTGAAGAAAAAGGTGTATTAACAAGAAGGAAATATATTGAAGAAGAATTAAATTTGTGTTTACTTTCTGAAGTTGAAACTAAGACAGTGATTGAGGCATGCAAAGATAAACATTGGATGAAAGCTATGGAAGAATAATTGCTACAAATTGAGAAGAATTAGACTTGGAAAATTGTACCAAGACCTACAAACAAGAATAAAATTGGATCTAAGTAGGTGTTTAGAAACAAACTAAATGAGAATGGAGAAGTGGTAAGGAACAAAGCAAGGATTGTGTGTAAAGGGTACTCACAAGTTGAAGGAATAGATTTTGAGGAGACATTTTCTATGGTGATATGATTGGAAGCTGTTAGGATGTTTTTGCATTTTATAGCACACACAAATTTCAAATTTTATCAAATGGATGTAAAGTTTTCTTTCTTGAATGGAGAATTGGAAGCTGTCGGGATGTTTTTGGATTTTATAGCACACACAAATTTCAAAGTTTATCAAATGGATGTAAATTTTATCAAATGGATATCATGCATGCAATTTTTCTTGCGGCTATATTTTAAGATCCTAGAGATTCACATGTTGTAGTAGTGAAGAGGATACTTAGATAATTAAAGGGCACTGCAGATCATGGCTTGTGGTATCCAAAGGATACTAACTTCACTTTGAGTGCTTACATAGATGTAGATTGGGGTAGTTGTGTTGATGACATGAAAAGTATAAGTGTTGTTGCATTCTTTCTTGGAAGTAGATTGGTATCATGGATAAGTAAGAAACAAGATTCAATATCATTATCTACTGCAGAGGCTGAGTACATTGCAACAAGATCTTGCTGCACACAAGTGTTGTGGATGAGGAAAATATTGAAGGATATTAGAGTGGTGTATGATGAGACTATTTCTATCTTCTGTGACAATACAAGTGAAATCAATATTTCAAAGAACTCGATAATACATTCAAGAACAAAACATATTTCAATTTGGTATCACTTTCTAAGAGAAGGTTTTGGAGAATGAAGTGAAGCTTGAATATTTACAGGTACAAAGGATCAAATTGTTGATATATTCACTAAGGCTCTTCCTAAGGGTACTTTTGAGTATCTCTAGGAGAATTTGGGGGTTATTGATGCAGAGTGAGCAGGGAAGTACACCAATCTTAGATGGTAGAGGTTCTCTTATGAATGCTTCTCTCAAATACTCTTATCAATACACCACCAAATCACTATCCCTCTATAAGGAAAACTAAACTCACCAAGGGTCTTTGAATCTCAGACTACTAAGAGGATTATAACCACTTGGAACATTCTCTAACAGACCAAAATCAAAACACCATAACCTGATTAGCACTTAGGAAACCCCATGAGTTCATTTCTCATACTATTAGGCCTCTCTACCCTTAATTGCTTGTAGCACTGCCCGATAGGAAAGTCTAATTAAATTTCACCCACAAGCCTATATCAGGTGAAAACTACTATTTTTAGGAAACCATAATATGCCTCTACAAGACCTCAAAGTCTTACTTCTTGGCAGTCGATGGAAAAGCAACCATTGACCAATCTATCGCTATCCCCAAGAGGCCTAATTGATTGAACTTGACTAGTTTTTAGTTACCTAGGCTCTCCCCTTCTCCCCAAAGCCTTGTTCCAAACTCCTACAGGATACTTGCAACCATTCCAACCATTCCTAAGTTCCACCTTGAACAAAATATCTCAAAACAAGAAAAACTCAAACTTTTTCTTTACAAGCTAGGCCTGTCACATGAAGATGCTAGGACTAGATCAGTTTGTAATCTCCTCCACACAATATTCCATTCTCTAGAACCTTGCAAAAGTGAAAATAGACATAAAGACCTTCCATCCCACAAAGAATTAGCAACTTTACACCATGGGAGTGGAAGATAGAGGCATTTTTTGGCCAAACCCTAGTTTTGAGGGTTTCTTGACTTGCTGCTACTAAAATGAAGATAAATCCTCTTATACCCAATTAAAATTCACCAAAACACCTTCAAATGAAATATAACACTCTCCTCTTTCCAACCATAATAGGGTTGAGCTTGTACAGATTGTACATAGGCTGTACTATGCAGGAAAACAAAGAATTTGTATGAAAAATTTCTAGAAAATAGAGTGTATGTGCATTAGATCTCCAAAATTCTTGAACATCAACCATGCATCAAACAAAAGAGGCTTATTTCAATCTTTCCCACACCTACCCAATGTCCTCCAACAGAAATTTGGATTAGGTGGATGTTGTTTTTCATTTAGACCCTTAGTTGCCTAGTTAAGGCAATTGACTACTACTTCTCAAAAGCCCAATTGAAATGAGGCTTCAAAGGTGTATTCAAATGTATAAAAGACACCACAAACACTTAAAATTTCAAGGAAAATCCCCTCAAGCACCTGGGTACATCAAGGCACTTTGAATCTTTAGTTTTCCTAGATGAACCAAGCTTACATGGTGAGGAAGGAGGCCTTGTTCATACAACAAGACTTGACTCCAAATCCAAAACTTGTTACAAGACATGAAAGATGGTTCTTGGAACCTTATTACATCTCAAAATTCTTGAAAAAAAACAAAGAAAACAAGCAATACCTCCAAGAGGCATGGGAATCCCAAGGTGCTCCTGCACCGGTTATTTCCCCTCCTTTGAACTAGATGCATAAGGAGATGCATTAGTCCAGTGGATCTCAAGATTAATTCTTTATTTTGGACTAATATTTGTGGCTACCTCTCGGTGGGAGTAGGTAGTTGCATTTTTGTTGTCAAAAGAGTGTGTGTTGTCATTATGCAGGGGTAGCTGATTTGGTACAAATTGGTGTGTCCTAAGGGAAGTATTTATAGAAGTAAATGAAAGATGTTGCAGAACAATAGTAAGAAGGTTGATTGATGTCAAAGGAAGAGAATAAACAATACAAATACTATGCCATTTTCCATTGATGTGAAAGGGGGAGAGAAATTAATAAGTCATTAAGGGAGAGAGAGATACAAGATACAAATAGGGAGAGAACACTATGTAAAAGATAAATTATTTAGGGCGAGATGGAATATGAAGAGTTGAGTGAGTTGGTATTCAGAGCTATTGTGTCTTTGATGGTTTTTCACATCATGTGTTGCCTTCAATAACAAAGGGAGAGATTGTTGCAAGTATGAGAAATTAGTGTTATCATTGATGTCAACAATCTTGTGTTGTCATTAATGTCTATTGTTGGATGATATTTTTGCAAGAGTGTGAGCAATAGATGCTTTGATTAGTTGCATTATGTTGTCATTAGTAAAGCTAATGATGCCAATCTCTACTGTTTCTTTGATAATATTTTGTCTATGGATGAGGAACTACTGAAGATGATGAGGATGTGTCTTCGGTGCTTGGTTTCCAAGTGCTTTTGAAAAAAAATGATAAAAAGAGGAAACAATGTGTTGCAATGGTGTTCTGGGTGATAGAGATGTGTTCTTGTTTTTTAAATCTTCATTTATTCTAGGTTGAAGATCTACACGTGTGATTTGGATATGTTGGTGTGAAGTGTTTAGAGGTGTTATATTCAAGAATTAGTATGTTGGATCATTGTACATAAGTTGTGATCACCAGTGTGTGATTGTGTATTATAGAGGTGTCTTGGAGAAATGTTTCTGTTCGATCTCAAAAATGTAGGTTACAAATCCTAAGAGGATGCTAGGCTCTATGATTTGATGTGCAACATTTTTGAACCAATGAATGGAGTTAACCTATATGGTTGATGAATCCCTACACTTCAGGCTCTGCTAAACCTAGGTGGGTAGACCTTGATAGCTGAAGCAGACTTAGAGTTGTATGACTTAATTAAATTTATGAATCTATCCACAATGGCATAAAGTGTGAAATAGATGGAGGATTGATAAATACTCTACTTCTAATGTGATAATTGAGAATTTATAATGTGAAAGTGGATAAGTAACGTATGAATGAAGTGGACTAGTGCTTTATTGGGTAAGCGGAGTCAATGAAGTTCTATAACAAGTGGCTAGAGTTGGTTATAATTCTAATTGCTTGGCACTTAGTTTTGTTTATACCTTATATAAATGTGCAAGAATTTGATTGATAGACTCTTCTTATTGATCCAATTGATCCTATTAGGTTACTGTGATTTATTAAAATGATTTTAATCCTTCCTTGAAGGAACTAATTAACAGAATCACATAATAGAAGCAAATGTGCATTGACAAATAAGTATATCCTTAATTTGAATAACAAGATAACACCAATGTGGAGACAATATGAAAATATTATCAATTACCTAACTCTTCTTACTAATCCAAATGTTATCCCAAGTTATTGTAATCAATTAAAAGGATTTTAATTCTTTGATAGAAACCAATTAACTTGACTACTGACCAAAATGTGTATCAACATCTTTTGAAGCATTACTTGCAGCTATCTCCATGATCACCATTTTCTCCAAATGCTCACATGCCTCATCTAGTGTTGATTCCTTGTTCTTGGTTGCTTCCAAGGCTCCCTGCAATATTAACCTCCATTCTTTCATCCATTCACTCTGGTCTTTCAAGTTTCCATCATCTTTGAATAATGCAGGCACCCCTTCCTTTACAACATCAACGAACTCCTTTGCATTTTCTTGAAGTTCATTATAGTATTCCTTGTGTTTTCTCATGATATCCTCAACAACTGTGATGGATCCACTATCAAAAGTACTTTTCTTTTGTATTTCCTAGATTTTATCCTGAATTCGGTCATTTATCCTTTTATGTTCCTGAATTGTAGCATAACTCTTGGAATGGATCACCTAAAACTTGTTCATCTGAACCATCAAGTTGGTGTTCCTTTTCTGGAATATTGCAGAGTGTGCATCAAATCTGGATTTACTCACTTGATCATGTACATTTGATTCTTCACTCTTATCCTTTGATTGGGAACCTTCTCCTTAAGTTAGTAACCTTGTAGATTCCTTGAGTGTTCCTTTGACCATGTCTTTCAGGAAATCATTTCCTTTGAGCATATTCTCATTGTTCATTTTGTACATGTCTCATTCCTTGATCAACATATGACTCTATGCTTTATTTAGTTTGGCTACATTAAAGCCAATATAAGTTGTGGCCACATGATTAGTTTCTCGTACTCTTAATGTCATGACATGGCCAAATACCTTCCTAGTGTGAATGATCACAGATTTCTTGTGTGGGAGATACAGGGCCCAAATCATGAGAGAGTTCTCATCAGGGTTATATCTCGATCTTGTCTATACTTTTGTAACCCCTTCTGGACTAAGATTATGTGTAGCACCATTATTATACAAGAAACTATCAAAAACAAGAGTTGAGTTTAAATCTAAACCAGAGAAAATCATTACACCAGACTCCTACAACAATTTCCTTCCTCTCTCTAGAGTCATATCCTTCATCTCATTCTCCACATCTAATTTCAAAGTATTCAGAAATTGGGCTTCATTGTTAGGTGTGATATCTATGACAGATTCTCTTATTGCTTTCCCTTTTCACTTGTAAAAGGATGATCTAAATTCATGAGATTTTATAAATTCATCATCAGAAACAAATGATTTATAGGCTAACCACTTGGTATATGTATCAGATCCTTCTTCAACCTCTTGTTCTCTATTGGGAGGTTGATACTCCTTAATTTTTAGTTTAGAAATTTTGTCAGTTGGACCTTGAGGTTCTTCTTCATAAGAAGATTCCTCACCAAAGGATAACATTTCTGCCTCTTCTATTTCCTTCATTCTTTGCTCCATCTTTCTGTTATACTCATCAATGGCCAATTCAACTTCCCTCTCTTCCATGTTTCTGATTATATCATCATGCGGATAGGGTATATGAACATATCCACCCAAGTTTACTTTCTTTCTGGAAAAATCAATATATCCCTCAGGATCAAATCCCTTTCTTGGTGGAGCCTTCTTCATATTGAAATGTGATAATTTATATAAAATTAGATCATACCCTTCCTTTAACAACACTGTAAAATTTCCAAAGCACAACATACTTGGCATGAATGATTATTTCTCATAGGCACTCAGATTCATAACACTTGAATAATCCATTTGTCTGACAATCTCCAAATATGCAATCCTATTTGACACTATTTTTGGTAGAAGAAAAGGTGTATCCTCAAAACCATACACCCTAATCATGGTGGCATCAACATAGCAATACAAATCACCCCAATTATGACCAATAGTTGTAGGTCCCTTGAAATATTTGGGCCTTAGAAATCTTTAAATCTCATCAATCAAAGAATAATCACAGGGGTGATTAAAAAACCTATACAATATCTTGACAAAATATTCTTCAAAATAAACATAGCTAGAGTTAACAAATCTACATTCCCAAATAGAAATCCACAATTGCACTGGTAGTGGCTGATCATCCTTATTAGATTGTGTAATTTTCAAGTCTTCTAGCCACATCCCTATCTCCTGTCCATAGTACAATATCATATGCATGAGAATGGAGTAATGTTTGAAGTGCAATGTGGAAGATCCATTTTTTATTGCAATTAACCTTGAGTTAATCCCTTTGAGAATGTGTGAGGCATAATTAAATGGCCTTGCATTGTGGCATTAAAAATCAACAACAATCACCATTGGCCCTATTGACATGAATTCAAAGGATTCAGTCCCTAATACTTGACACATTGAGAAATATGTGTGTTTTAAGTAGGGTTAAAAAAAACAACATGAAAAGGAGGCCCATCTTTGTCTTCAAGTCTCCATCCTTCCTAGGTCCGTGTAATGGCAATCTCCATCCTTTATAAGTTGTGTCCATTCTCCAATACCCCCTTTCCAAATCCTCATGTACAATTGGCTCATCACATCTGTCACTTAGGTTAAAAACTTCACAAAGTGTAGTCTTGGACACATGTATGAAGGCTTCAGCTTGCAAGTTCTAGATAGCTTTCAAGTCTGGGTTGTAATGCTTAGCCAGAAGTTTCATGAGTTCTACATTCACAAATACATTTGGAACAACCAGTTTTCCGAAATTGAAACTCTAGGGATTGCACACTAGTTCAAATCTATTTCTCCGATAATAGTGGAACATGAATAACTCATATCCTCTAACAAGGGTCCATGCATCTCATATATGTCTGAATTTGTATTCAAACCTTTCTACATAGGCATTTAGTTATGCAGTCCTTTTGGCCTTTGGCCCTAAACCGGGGAATTGATTGATAAGTTTTTGGTTCAATTTTCTTTCTTTTGTTTTGGATTCCTCCCCTATTTCAGTTTTCTATTTTTTACTTTTGGGTTGACTACCTTCACCCTGTTGCTTCCTACTCTTTTCTTTCACAAAACCCGTTCCCTCCATTTTTAATCCTCCAAGGCGACAAAATTGAATTATAATTTATCAAGTATACAAAATTTCGTAAGTTTACTTGTGAATCTCCGATAGCACTGAATTCTTTGAGTCCAATTTGATCTCCCATCCTTTCCATTGAAAATTATAGAAGTCATTTTTGTTCATTCTTCTTTCAATCATAGAATATTTACATAATGTTCATTCATGTAGCCATTAATGTCCACTTTTGAGAATGAATGCAACAGGTTTTTCAAATTTCACAATGTCAAAACAAAAAAGATTATATCAGTGAGACTCCTTCAGTTTTTGGCCAATCTATGTATCTAACTTGGTGCCACCTTTGTTTTATGCATTCATAATTGATCACCAGGACATAACTGAATTTATTTTCAATGTGGAGTGTCCTTTTGATTTATCATTCTTGGTTGGGAAGACTGAATATTTCTCCTACCGATACTATATAACTAGCCTTTCTCTTGTTTTTCAACTAACACTACTTCAGGGAGAAAATTGTGAAGTTTTCCTAATGTCAAAGTAGTCTGGACCATTAGAATTCTTTTCTATCATCACTCGGTGTCACTCTGATGAATACTGATCCTTTCCTATTACCATCGGCTTGACAGGAACCATCACTGTGAGAATAGAATGTTGTTCTAATGTCTTTAGTCTCCCTGATATGTTTCTTCCATCACTTCATTCATTTGGATGAGTCGGAAAGACTTTCCCCGAACTTCCTTCATCAGTGTAACCCATAAGGTTGGTGAGATTTGAGTGACTCATTCTGACTATACAAGTCTCTTTGATAGTTGTTCTCCTTCTTCGTTGGTGAAAGAAAATATGTTTCTCGCCGATGAGGCTTCCATTGGTGTGAGTCAAGAGCTCAACATGATTTTAAAACTTTGCTTCGATTTCGTTGTTCTTGTCGATAAGCCTTCATCGATGTAATGACAAGCATTGTCTTACCAATTATGCAATCTGTAGGGTCTTTGATCACTGTGACTTGATTCACTTCTTTCCGATATGCAGAAAACGTTCAGATTGAAAGGCTGTGACTTTTTGATCGAAAAGACTTGCACATGATCTTGCCGATATGGACCAGTTGTTTTAAAGTTGTTGCTTAATGATGCCTAGAGGGATGCTTATGTATCAAAGGCCAAATTAATGGGATCATTGGTGATCATGGATTGTGAAATGGATCTTGTCATAAATTTTTTAACAATTTGTATTGTTTATGAAATTAAGGTGTGGAAAATTACTGGGGTACATGGGAGATAGGTGAGTGAAGGCTAGTAAAAATATGAGATTTTAACAGTTCCAACAATTTCTACTCCATGTTTCTTTGTAGTTGTGTTTCAAGTCTTGTGATTCTGAAAGTGTGTTGATGGTGTTGGTATCTTTGTTCATTCAATATGGTTTGAGGTTTTGTGCTTCAAAAGTCAATTTCTCAAGTAACAATGTATGGTAGAGTTGTATGAGTGTACTAGGTATGTAAATTCTTTAGGTGGAAGTTGTTACGAAGGAGTTTATTGGTTTTCAAGGTGTTTGAGGAATATTATAGATCATGGTTGAGTGTGGTGTGTGTTTCATAGGTTGTCCTTGGGATTGAGGAAGTGTGTTCTTAAAATGTTAATGGTGTTTGCACAAGTAATGACCGACCTAGTGTTTACATTACATGCGATGGATAATTATTGTTTATAGAGTTGTGTGGTTGAGTGGTGTTGTAGATCTGGGTCCCAACTAAGGTTTGATATGGTCTACTTTCACTTCTATCCACCATGAAAGTGTTTTTGTGCCAACCTAATTTGAATTTGCACATTTGACGTGCATAGCCAACCTTGGAGAAGGGTTTTGAGGTTGAAGATGGTATAAATATGAGTTGAGTTGTTGAGAGATGTTAAGATAGATATGTGAGATGTGAATGATAGAGGATCTAAATGTTAATGAGGGTTTTGAAGTTTTAAGTTACAACTGATTCACCCCCCCTCTCAATCGTCTAGTACTTTCAACATTACCTTCTAAGGAAGTTGCAAAGGTGTAAATAAGAAAATTTTATCTTTGTATAGTTTTGTGGAGGATTATAGAATATTTTTAGTTTTTATTGAAAATATTTTGTACATAGCATCATTTTTAGGGAATCTCCATCTTAGGGGGAGTATTTCTTGTAGAAATCATATAGTAAGGGGGCTTTTATATAGTTTTTGGGATGATAAAACTATAATATATTATGCCCTTTACCCTTGATGTCAAATGGGGAAAGAATTCTTGTAGATATATGTGGTTTTTCCATCAATGACAAAGGGGGAGATTGTTGGCAATAAGTGTTATCATTGATGTCAACTCAATATTGGTTGTCATTGATGCCAAATATGTATGCCGAAGTTTGTATATACTTTGAAGATAGTGGAAGTATAGAGGTATCTATTGATATAGTCAACAATGTAGTATATGAAAGAATGATGATTATCCTAGTTTTCTAAGTGTGATGTAGATGTAGGTACACATGTTTTTATGTGTTCACAATATGTTTACATTGATATTATACCTATTTGGTGTACCACACATGGAGATATGTTGCAAATTTTTTGCTAATGCATTCATAGTGGATACTCTAAGAGAGAGTCATTGAATTTTGGTCTACATCCTTTCGTAGAGAAAAATTTAGTCTTGTATTTTAGAAGATAAGATAGTTGAGATATGAAGGTGTTATATCCAAGAATTCATGTCATTACACCTTATACATGAAAGTTATAAGTGATTGAGTTCTGATCTGTGCTTTGGCAGAGAAAAGTGTAGATGTGGTTGTGTGGACTTGGGAATATGCTCATAAAGTTTTATGGGTTCATCCTTGCAAGCCTCAGATGTTTTGGTGTACATCAATGCAACATGCCATATTTTGAAGTGTTGCAGTGTGTCTGGAATGCTCTATTTACATCAGTTCAATATGTTTCTCTTCTTGCACTAGCATATGATGATCAATTTCTACAGGAGAAGGTTGAAGAGATATTGTGTATATTTTACATTGTTCTCATCTTGGTTCACATAAATTTTTTGGTCTCTCCCTGGTAGTGTAAATTTGAATAGTTTATAGTTTTGGTGGTACTATCATTTTTTGGGCGACATGATTGTTTCCTTCATTTGTGAAGTTGGAGGATTTGTTGATATTTTTTTGGTCCTGAAATTCCATGTGTTGAGCCACAACCTTTTTTTCTCTTCATATTGTATATGTTTGGAGCTTACTTGTGTGATATCATACATTTCTTCTAAAGGTCATCTTGGATATGTCCTAATCAAGGTTTTGAGTTGTTGTAGAATATATTTATAGAAGATCAAAATCATTTGTGATTTCATCATTGTATGGTGAATTGGAATTGTGTAGAGTATTGAATATGAAGTGTGTGAAGTTGGTATGATGGATTACTTGTGCGAAAAGGGAACTACAACATCAACATATGTTGGATGCTACTTTATAGTAGTTCATGGTCATATTTCTTATTATAATTTTCATGTATCCTACCTTGAGATAGTGAGTCTTAGTAGGTCCTTGTATCTTTCCCTAAGGTTGTGTTCCTTAGTTTACAAGTCCTTAGGCAATGATCCTTAAACAACATTGTAGTTTTTGTAATTAGCGAGCTTCATATATTCTGACTTAACTCTCACCATTGTTTTTCCCTCATTGGTTTTTCCACATAAAAATCATGGTGTCCTTATGTTGTGCATGTTTTTCATTTCTACTCTTCTTTAAGTTGATGTGATGTGATGTTTAATCTACAAATGAAAATGGTAAATTTCAATATATGTTGATTCACCCCCTCCCTCTCATCACTATAGTGTGTTCAACATTATAAGCCTTTGGCCATATTAATCAAAATGGTGGGATTTTCTAATTCTTTAAGTGGCATAATATTTGGTTATTATTTCATTCTTTGTGTGTTTGGGAGGTTTGGAATTGTTTTTTCTCTTATGGTCTACTCAACATTAACTCCAACAGCTTCAAAGGAAAATACTTTTAGTTCGAGAAGTGAAGCATGAATGCATAACTGTTCACCTTTTCATCATTACAAAGGCAGGGGATATCTACTTTGGTAGTTCAAACAACCTTTTGTATTCTAGTGAAATTCTCTTTCTTCTCTTGAAGGTTTTTTGTTTTTTTTGTCTGATTAAGGATAAGATTGTCAAATGAAAATGTGACATCTTTCCCATAGCTTAAAGCTTGTTTTCTCCCATGTTTTTATAAAAGGGAATTCATGGCCATTTAGTCATGAATCTTGAAAATTTTGTAAGAAAAAAACTTTTGTAAATTCAATCTATATATGGCCAGTCTAGGTTACAATAGAAAAGGATGTCAATGTAAATGAACATTTTGTATGACAGTACTAGCTCATATAATCAAATATATATATGGTAATTTTGTGAAAAATTGTCTCCTATTTGTATCTATCTTCAACATTTATGAATACAAATTGTTCAACGATATTTTTATATTTATATTTGTAGTTTTTCTTGTGAATGCATGTTTCTTGCATGACTTTTACTCAAGCAGTAAACTAATTTTCTTTGTAAGAGATACTGAATTTTTTAGGTGCATAAAAGGATTGCTAAGTAGAATTGAGTGCAAAATTCTGAAGGGGTGATAGTGTAATGCATTACCACTAAGCTTTAGAGTTAGGATGAATATTGTTGTATAAGTTTTAAATTGTGTTTCTCTTGACTTTGTGACCTAGGACTAAGGCACCAATCTGAGCAAAATTCCTTGTTAGGTTCTTCATGATCACCAAATTCAAAAAAATCCCTTTAAGAATTATTTATTGTATAATGTTATTTACATACTCTTAGACACATAATTGCATTAAACTACAAGAAATTAGACCTTTCTATTGTTTATCTATAGATCTTGGTTACACAGAAGAGAGTATATCTATTTTAAATCAATACATGGTATCAATTGTTCAAGATCTTAGTTGATATTGCATAAGACTACCCTCCTAGGTTTTGCAAAGCCTAAAGTGCAGAGGAGAACATTTTAAAAATCCTTCTCATGTTCATTGGCCAACCCCTAGAATAATTAAGAATAAGAATTATTTATTCATTTAGATTTTTTCTAAGATTTAGTTGGAGATTATAGCATCAAAAACAAACCAACAACTTTAATCATGACACTACTACTACCTAAGACACCTTTAGAAGTAAAACAATTCCTAGGATATATTGATGCAACCATAAGTTCATAAAGGGGTGTGCCAGAATAGCTGCACCAATGGAAGACCTATTGAAAACAAATCTAGTAGAAGTATTGAATGCACTAAGGAATGCAAACAAACATTTGACACATTAAATAAAAAATTTATGGAGACACCCATACTAATATTTTTAGATTGGAACACCATTCCACGTACATGTAGATACATTAGGAGTGGCCATATGAGCAATATTAGCTCAACCTAAAGGAAATAATTATCACCCCATAGCCTTTACAAGTAGAAAATTATCCAAAGAAAAGAAAAAATACACCACTACTGAAAGAGAATCCCTAGCCATGGTTTTTGTATTACATAAATTTAGACACTACTAACTATCAATACCATTCACATTATTTATAGATCATGAACCATTGAATTACATACTGAATAGACCTGTCATACAAGGAAGGATATGTTAGTGGTTACTCTTTTTCTAGGAATTTAATTTTAAGATAATGGTCAAACCTGAAAAGCACAATCAAGTACCAGATTACTAATCAAGGATATAGACAAGGAAGGAACCAGTAGATCTACCTGGCACATGCCTATTTAGACTAAATGTGGTACTAGAGGAACTACATGATTTTTCTATACTCCTATCCAAAGGATAATTCCCCGCAGATCTCTCACTGTAAGATAAAGAATCTCTTGAGTGGAAGGATCTACCATATACACTAATAGAGGTAGAATTGCATCACATAGGGCGAGATGAAATTATAAGAATAGTTTATTTTAGAATGAAAGATAATCTAACCTATAAGAAGTACATGAAGGAATAGCAGGGGGACATAATTGTGGTGAAGCAATAATAAAACAAGTTAAACTAGTTGGAAATTGGTGGGTAACCCTACATAGAGATGCAAAAAGAATATGTAAGGAACTATGATATATGTCAAAGAGTGGGGAAACCTACCACAAGAGATGAGATGCCTTTGAAACCAACCAAGTAGCACAAACCCCAATTGAAAAATGGGAAATAAATTTTATAGGACTAATTAACCCACCTACTAAACAATCAAAAGCAAGATTCATAATAATAGGAGTAGAATATTTAATGAAATGGGAAGAGGTAGAGCCTACTAGGGACTGTACCACAAGAATCGCCATTAGATTCTTATATGAAAATATAATCACTGGGTATGGTTTCCCACTAACTATAGTAAGTGATCAAGGAAAAAATTTATTAATAAAATAATTGTGGAGCTTCTACAAAATCTTATGATAACACATAATAAGAGCTCCGCATATCACCCATAAATAAATAAAGCAAGTGAAGCTCTAAATAAAATAATTTGGATAACTTACTTACTAAAATATTTGATGGAAATAGGTTGGATTGGGACATTAAGATACCTGTGGTACTTTGGGCCTACCGCACATCTTAGAACACGACCACTAAGTTTACACCATTTTAATTGGTATATGGAACTGATGTGATAGTTCCCATGAACTTTAGAATCCCAAATCAATGTACTGCACTCACATTGTGACTAGATGATGATGGGTCCCTAGCAAAAAGGATAGAAAAACTAGAAAAATTAGATGAAAATAGATTCATAGCATTATACAATTAGAAAGTAGAGTGGCAAAGACAAAAGGCTTGGCACGATAGGAATATCCACACTAAGAGTTTTCAAATGGGGGATCTAGTATTAGGATATGATAAAAAAATTCAAAAATCAAGGAAAATTATAGGTAAGGTAGCTAGGACCATACCTTATCTACAAAATTGAAAAAAATTAGGAGTGGTAAGATTAAATAGATTAAATGGAAATCAAATCATAGGGTATTTGTGAAAAGCACACAATATACTAAGAGGGGGTGAATCAGTAGATCAGATATATTTAAAACTCTTTACTTCAACATATATATCTAAAGAAAAAATTCAAATAAAAATATCTACTAATAATCAAACAACAACATAAGAACACATTCACACATGACAATACTAGATATATGTGAAAACCCAAGATGGGAAAAATCATGGTGAGAATAGTTGCTTGGATCTACTATCCAAATCCAACCTCACAAAGAAGTAATATAATGAGGGAATTTACAATATGAGTTAGGCACCAACTTACTAGAGATACCAATCCCCAATACAAAGATCTAAACATCAACCCATTGAGTAGAGCACCAGTCCTACTAGATTACAAAGATAAAGCTTGCAAAACTTCAATGTTTATTACACAGCTTACTCAAGATTTGAACTTGCTTAAGACACTCTCCTGCACTCTTTAAGATCTTTTGGTGATGGAAAACAATGATTAAAATTCTTCACATTGACTAATACTCACTCGTACAACTGCTTCTCATGTATATTCACTTACCACCTTCTCTTCAATTCTCCACCTTCACACAACTGCACAAATGTATGATGATTATATACAAGACATTATATTAACCCTACTCCATGTTGGCCAAAGATTCACAATCAACTAGGATGACATAAGGTGGATCTAAATTCAAATTACATGAAACATGTAATAGATCGGTCCTGAATAAAATTTATTATTGCCAAAAGATCATAATGTTGTTTGCTTCCACAAATTCCTTAACCAAGACCTATCTTAACACCCCACACTAACTCTAGGTATCACATGCTACAAGTCATTGACACATAGTTCTGGAAAACTAATTGGTTGACAAAAAAGCGAAAAGAACCTTCTATCACTTCAAAAATTTTGCATGCCAAACATATCTTCTTGAAACTCTAGAATATGATATAACATGTATATACATACTCTCTATTCAAATAGTAGAGCCAAACACACATCCAGAAGGGAATGAAAATCATGACTATATTGCTAGAGAAATCTCTCTACCCTAAGAGACTAACCTCCAACATTCTAGATTAGAATTTTGGATTACTTCTATCAACATAAAAAAATAGTATGATATTATAGACAATCCTTAACTTGACAATCCTTAACTAATTTTATTAATATAGCTAGCAATATATAAAATTGCAACTCAAAATAATATGATAGTACCATTACATTTAGTTTTCACTGATCTATTAAATACATTTATTTGACATTAGTGAGCACCTTTGAGTACATCAATGAAAAATTAAACTCCTTTGATATCAATGAAAACCTTTATTCAACAATCTCCCTCTTTGTCATTGATGACAAATAGTAAAATATTGGCCACACACAAAGAAAAATCTAATATGTCTTGAGTCCACTCTCCCCTCAAAGATATAGCATTTTGAGTTCCATTTCTCCCTCTTTGTCACCAATGGAAAAGGTCAACACTCCCCTTTTTCAATTTCGACACTCTGCATAATCCAGAAACCTATTTCTTGGATAGACTCCCCCTAAGTCCATACCACACTAGTTTTTTAAAACACTCTGCAAGACCACCAAGCCTTCTTACAGTAGGGAGACAAAACTCCCTGTCAACCTATGATTTTCTCTTGATTCAAGAGGAGGGAGCAACAACTCTCAACTTCTTTTGAAGATACTCAAAATTCTCCTTAGGAAGCGGTTTTGTGAAAATGTTTGCTACTTGATCCTTGGTTTCAACATAATCCAACTTCACTTACTTTTCTACAACCCTCTCCCTCAGAAAATGATACTTGATTGCAATATGCTTTGTCCTTAGTGCATTACCGGATTATTTGAAATGTTTATAGCACTAGTATTATCACAAAGAATGCAAATGGGTTCATCAAACTCAATCTTCATCTCCTGTTAGAAACCAAGATCGGATTTGCAAACCAAAAAGAGCTTCCACAGAAGAGAAAATCAGAAACAACATCTCCTTCAAGTCTTGCTTCATCTATAGTACTTGAGTCCAATATGAAGTCACAATATACTTCGCTTCTTCTATGGATAAGGAAATTGAGTCTTGTTTCTTTCTTAACTAGGATACATGACTATCACCAATAAATAAAGCTCCACCACTTGTTCTCTTTTGTTCATCTAAGCTTTGTACCCAGTCTACACCTATGTATGCAGTTAGAGTAAAATTTTCACTCTTATGATACCACAAAGAATAATACATTGTAGCCTTCAGATATATGAACATCCTTTTTATTGCTTTGACATGAGTTCCCTTAGGTTCTACATAAAATATAGCCACCATCCCATTATCTTGCATTATATTTGGTCTAGATACAATCAGATACAATAGACCACCAATCATAGATCTATACAAAGTCTAGTTTGCCAAAGTAGATTCATCATCTTTATTCAACTTACATCCGATAACCATAGGTGTACTCACTAGTTTGTATTCTTACATCTTAAAATTTCTTAACATTTCCTTTATATACTTGTTTCTTGAGAAATGAATAGGCCTTTGTCTGATTCAGCAATCTGTAAACTAAGAAAGAAAGATAGTTCACCAAGCATTGACATTTCAAACTCACTTTTCATTGCATTCCAAAATACCTTGCACATGTCATTACTACTTCCAAATATGATGAAATCAACATAGACAATAACATTTAGTAGTTGATCATCTTCGGTTTTTATGTAGAGATTACTATCCACACTACCTCTTTGGAACACTTGTTGTAGATACTTATCCAACCTAGAATACCAATATCTAGGAGCTTGTTTGAGTCCATAAAGATCCTTATTTATTTTTCACACAAAATCTATATTATCTAAATATTGAAATCCTTCTGGTTGCTTAATGTATACTTCTTCTAATTTCACATCCATATGATATACCTTGAAGTTATTGTATGCTAAAAGAGCCAAGAACATTATGATTAATTTTAGTATTGATACTAAAGAAAATGTCTCCTCAAAGTCAATTCCTTCAACCTAAGTATATCCTTTACACACAAGACAAGACTTATTCTGGATCACCTCTCCATATTCATTCAACTTTCTTTGAAAGACCCATTTGGTACCAATAATATTCTTGAATTTAGGTCTTGGAACCAGTTCCCAAGATTCATTTTTACTTATTTAAGATAACTCTTCTCCCATAGCATCTATCTATTATTTTTCTTTTCTTTCCTCTGTATAAGACCTTGGTTCAATTTTTAATAGTAATACAAAATGTACTTATTCATTTTCCTTCTCAATTCTTCTTTGGGTCTGCACCCCATTGTTCTTAAGTCATATAATCTAATCTTTAGAATGAATTTTTTGAACATACCTTTCCTGAGTCTTTGTAATAGTATTCTTAGAATCAACTTTTGAATCTTCATCACTATTGCAGATTGGATCTTCATTATCTTTTACTTCAAGAACATTAGGATATTGTATTGTCTCATTAATTCTTATTTTTGCACTTTCCAAAATCCTTTTTAGCCTTTTTTTATAACATCTATATGATTTACTTGTCATAGAATAACCAAGAAAAATACCTTCATTAGATCTAGAATCAAACTTGCCCAAATGTTTTTCATCCCTTTTAATGTAGCATTTTCTTCCAAATATCCTAAGATGCCTAACTAAAATCGATCTTCCTCTCCATAACTCATATGGTGTTTTATTAGTCCTTGGTCTAATTTGAGCTCTTTCCAAAATATAAACTATAGTCTAAACTACTTCTTTCCAATACATATCCAATAAATTAGCTTGAAAAATATTGCTTTTGACATCTCTTGTACATTTCAATTCTTCCTTTATACAACTCCATTTTGTTAAAAAGTACTAAGAGTAGAAAATTTCATCTTGATCCCATGCTCTTCATAGAATTCATCATTCTAGTCAAAAGTGAACTCTCTGCCTCTGTTTTATCTCAAGACCTTGATTGTTCTTCTAGTTTCATTCTCATCTGATCCCTTGAATGCTTTCTAGTATAGTCATCAATGAGAATCACAAAATACCTATCACCTTCTAGACTCTTTGTTCTCATTGGTCTACATAGATCCTTGTGGATCAAATCAAATGGATTTGTTGTAGAATATTCCTTAGTAGGAAATTTGGTCTTTGTCTATTTTCCTTCATGTATTGCTTTGCAGCTAGTAAATTGAGGTTTCTTAATCTTTGGCATGTCTCTGACCATTCCTTTTGATTTGATCTTCACAATTCATCAAAATTGATGTGTCCCAATCTTTTGTGCTAGAGCCAACTTTCTTCTCTCTGTATATAAAATTAGTTTTGTCCATTTAGCCCACTAAGATGATATATGCCATCAATCTTGCTTCCTTCCACAATCAACTCTTTGGTATCAAATTTACTAATTTCACAACCTTTAGCACTACAAGAGATCTTGTAACCTTTACCACACATTTGAATTACACTCAAAAGATTATGCTCTAATCCTTCAACATACAAAACATCAAGACCTGAAGTACCTTTACTAGTAATATTGGCAACAAAAATGTTTCCAAGAGTTATAAATCCTCCATAAAATTTCTTAAAATTCATGAACTTACTTTTGACTCTAGTCATGTGACTTGTACATCCACTATCAATGATCCATATATTTGTATCCTTCTGAGCATGTAGTGTAGTCTGAGATATCATACATTTATTTGACAATCTTCCAAACTTTGTCTAATTTAGAAATCTAATATTTTGACCATTTTCCTTTCATTTTTGGTAGGAATCACAAAATCTCTTCTATAATTTCTAGCAATGTGTCCAAAATTATTGCACTTGTAACAGATAGTATCAAAATTGTACAAAGATACAAATGTATTACTACAGATAAAGTTATTTCTTCTTACTAGAGCCCTTCTACAATCTACAACCTTATGACCAAAAACATTGAAATTAAACAATAACCAGAAAAGGAATGATTGAACATGGTATTGAACCATTGTTCTTTTTACATTTTTCTTCCAGATCTTCTATTCTTCCTTTGCATTAGGATGAAACCATAATTTTGTAATTTGTTATCACTAATTGTTGTACTTTGTTTAGAATTTTCACTTCTAGACCAGTCTCTTCTAGATTCTCCTTAGCAAGTTTTGTAGGCTATTATGCCACTTTGTTCTTCTATCCATCTACAAAACCAATGCTGATTTTTATATGCGGAGAACTTTGGCTATCAATAATTTGATCCAAGATCATAATGTTTTTTCCAAAATTCATCTTTAGTTGATGATTTATTTTATCAAGGTCCTTTCTTAGTGATACAATCTCTGCTTCAAGTTTCTCACAGTCTCTCTCCTTTGATAGTAGTTTTTCAATTAAAAATTCTTTAATCCTTTTTGCTTCTTCTACTTGAACCTTTAGATATATGATCATATTTTATACCTTCTCAAGATTCTAAGATAAATTTTCTTTAGTCATCACTTCCTCAACTATCCTTTTCTTTAGTCTCTTGATCTCTTTTCCAACATAAAGTAGCTCTTCTGTAAGATCAACTTTTTTATCATCATTTTTGAAATTCACATCTTTAGTAGTTTACATAGCCATGAATACAACTTTCTCTCTTTCATCTCCGAAGATGTCTTGGTTCTCTTCATCGATTGTATAGCTTTCTTCATTAAGGAAAAAATTCTTTTATTTTCTCTCAAAATTTATTCCCTTTCAAAGAAGACTTCTTTCCATAATTTTGTTCAACATTGTTAGAGTCTTTGTAAGGGAACTTAGCCATAAAATTTCCTACTTCACCACAATCAATTTTTTTGAAAGGTAACTTACCTTTATATTTTCCAAAACCTCTCTATAACTTTCTGATAAAGTTTTCTTCCTCCAAATCTGATCCAATATTAGAATTTGGATAAATAGGATTCTTAGATGCTTTGAATGTCCCCTCTTTCCTTATAGCATTTTCACTATCAAACTTTATTTCATAGGTAGTCAAGATTCCATGCAATTAATTTATTTTTAGAGGATTCTAATCTTTATCCTCTTCAACTCAGAAAATTTAGAATTGAACCTTCTAGGAAGAGATCTAAGTACCTTTTTCACAATCATACTCTCCTTTAGTTCTTCACCAAGACCTTTGATGGAGTTGACAACCTCATCAACCTAGAGCATAAATGTGGCAATGTTTTCTTCTTCCTTCATCTTCATACTTTCAAACTGACTTCGATGAGTTTATAGCTTTTCTTATTTGAAATTTTCATCACCTTCATAGATGTTGTGCAATTTAGTCCACACTTCCTTCGTTTTCCTACTATGCATGATCTTCACAAATTCAAAGTTAGAAAATCGACATAAAATATCATTTCTTTCCCTAGCATTATTTTCATATGCCTTCTTCCCAATTGGATCCCTAGGAACACTTTCAGGAATCTCACAACCATTAGAAACTAACTTCTAGACCTCCAATAGAAGAGCTATGAAGTTAGCTTCCATCCTTACACTCCAAAATGAATAATTTGATCCATCAAATAGTGGTGCCTTATTTGAAGATAATCCTTCTTGAGTCACTGAGTGTATCATCGTAAATCTACCTCAAGCTCTTAAGATTCTTCAAGGAATTTAGCTCTAATATCAATTGAATAGCACACAATCTATTAAGAGGGGGGGGTGAAGTGTTACATCAAATCTATTTAGAAATATTTACTTCAACACATATATTTGAACATGAAACTTGAATCAAAACATCTACTAATAATTAAACAACAAAATAAGTACACATTCACACATGAGAACACTAGATGTACATGGAAACCAAAGATGGGAAAAACCATGGTGAGAATAGATAGTTGGATCTACTATCCAAATCCAACCTAACAAAGTAGGAATATAATGAGGAAATTTACAATATGAAGTAGGAACCAACCTACCAGAGACACCAATCCCCAGTTTTATCTATAGGCACCAACCTACTAGAGACATAAATCACCAAGACAAAGATTTGATCATCAACATAGTGCGTAGAATACCAAACTTACCAAATTACAAAGATAAAGCTTGCAAAAATTCAATATTGATTAAGCAACTTATAGAAGATATAAAATTGCTTTAGACACTCTCCTAAACTTTTTAAGATCTTCGGATGATGGTGCACAATGATTGAAATGCTTCACATTGATTAACTAACACTCTCTTGCATAGTTGCTTCTCATGTATATTCACTTATCACCTCTTTAATTCTCTACCCTCACACAGCTAGACAAATGTATGATGATTATATACAAGACATTATATTAACATTACTCCATGTTGGCCAAGGATCCATAATTAACCAAGATGACATAAGGTGGACTTAAATTTAAATTACATGAAATGTGTAACAAGTTGGTCCTAAATCAAATTTATTGCCACCAAAAGATCACAATGTCATGTGATTCCATAAAAACCTTAACCAGGACCTATATTAACACCCCACACTAACTACAGGTGCCACATGCTACAAGTCATTTCCACATAGTTTTAGAACACTAACTGGTTAATAGGAAAGAACAAAGAACTTTCTATCACTTCAAATTTTTTGCATGATGAACATATCTTCCAAAAACTATAGAATATGAGAGAACATGTCTATACATACTATCCATTCAAACTACAGAGCCAAACACACATCCAAAATGGAATATGAAACATGACTATATTGTCAAATAAATCTCTCTACCATGAAAAATTAACCTCCAACATTTCAGATTACTTCTATCAACATAAAAAATGTAGTATGATATTACAGACAATCCTTAACTAATTTTATTAATATAGTTAGCAAAATATACTTTCACAACTCAAAATGATATGACACTACCATTACACTTAATTCTCACTAATATTTTAACCACATTCCTTTGACATCAGTGACCATCTTTTACATCAATGACGACCTCTGTTCAACAATGTGAACAGAGCTAGACTTAAACACTACCATCTACCAAATGGATGAAAATTATAAATTTAGAAAAGAAAAATACTATATACTGTGTAAAATATGAAACATAAATTACTAACAATAAAATCAAACCATTAGAATTCCAAAGATCCAAATGGCTAGAAAAACCCGCAAAACCTAACATGAAAATGACATCAATGTGTCACCAAACACAAATCTATTTAAACCCCTCATAACTACACTACACTCACTTTACGTTCAAACTCTCCAAGCTAATGAAAGAAATTCAATCTCTACTACTCTTTCACACAACTATAAACAATGGCAACCCCAACCTTGGTGAATGTTATCGAGAAGCCATGACCAAAGTATAAGAAATACTCGTTCAAATTGACAAGGATGGGGTATTCTCAAATATCCCATAGATGTGATCTATACAAAGGATGTGAGGAAATACATTCTTGAGTCAATCAACAAAATTGATCATACAAAGTTTGAAGAGCTCAAAGTAACTCTCCTAAACCTAGACAAAAGGACATACCAACCCTAATTTTAGGAAGTAGAAAAGAAGAATCTTCGCATCTAAAAGGACTTATAAGACTTCTTTGATGAGCACGATTGGGTGTGACTAGTTCTTTGTGTGGTCCATGATGAATTCATATACTTAGAAAAAAATTATCGCATTACACAAGAAGAAATCCATGTGGTAACTAGGTTGAGCATGGTTGGAGAGGTCCCAACAAAGAAGGTGGTAAAAAATGATGCGATGACTACAGTCATTGGAGCAACACCAGACGAGTGTAGCCTAAGCATTTGAGCAATAAAAACCTTGGGGTATGGTATGCAACCATAGAAATTGTGTACAAGATCTATTATGAAAACTAAGAGGAATCCACAACAACAATGATATCAAATGGTGGTAGAAGGAAAATATTTTTACCTCTATGAAGTGATGAGTAAGCAACTCATGGAAAATATACAAAAGATAAAAACCTCTTGATACAACTTCTGGTATGGCACACTTCTATTTTGTTTGGTTTTATACTTCTTGAACGAGCTTCCAATGTTCAAAGGAAAATTTTGGCACACAAACCTGTTGGTATCTTCTCAAATAAAAATGCACACCCACCAATTCTCAGACAAGCAAACATATATTGTAGCATATTGGGTGTTCTTTAAAAACTTCCAACAACAAATACAAGCTAGGGAGCAAATGACATATGAATCTATCAAACAATACATGAACACAATAACATTCATAGTGGAAAAAAACTCCAAATACATGGAAGTGGTGGATCCATGAACAACTTTGGATCCTCAAGCTCCCATTGTTAAACAAACTGAAATACTGAGAGGGGGTGAATCAATATGCTTTGAAAATCAATCCCAAAACCAATTAAGTATTCACCTACTTAATCAAAACATGAAAGAAGATAAACATCAACACAAGAAATTAGATGACACCAGATTTACATGGAAAACCCCACAGGGGAAAAGCCACGGTGAGAAATGATGCTAGGAGCTACTATCCTAATCTAGACTCATAAGTAAAAATAGTTTACAATTGGATTCTAGGCTACAACCCAAGGAAGCAACTACTCCTTGAATTTTATTTAGGGGTTGAAACCCAAGGAAGCTACTAATCTCTACTTGAAAGAAATAACAACTAAAATATGACTGATATTATGGCTTCAACTAGTGATAGTCATCAATTATGCTCATTAGGTCTGTAACAGATCTTGTCACACTCTTCCCACGCACTTATACATCTTCAAAAACTTCAATTTTTATCTCCACAACTTTGATATTCAATATATATCATTTGCATGCTTTGAAATTACAAATTCAATTAGCCACAAATAAGGAATACCAAACTTGAACATGTCAACCTACATCTCCATTGGTGGTATACAAAAATTATTAAACATTATTTACATTTCAGCCAAATGAGTCAACATGACTCATAAAAAATCTATAGGCACTCCCTATAGGCACTCCTTGAACTATTCTCAATCATAAAATTGTGGTACAGAACAATAATATACCTTAGTCAATATCAACAACATCATAACATCACAAATTGACTTGAAAAAACTGTGGAACTAGAAACAAGAAAGATTTGCATGTGCTTCAAACTTGAGATACTTTGAGACATGTAGAAGGTCCACACAAAATCATACAAGTGTTTTGTACAATTTTCTACTAGCACAAATACCCAAACTTATGTTTTGATGAAGAATAGGCATCTAGAATCAATTGCATCACACTGTCACTTGAAATCTAAACTTGTAGGCCACCAAACCACTTGAAATATTAATGCAACACTCTCAAGATATCACTGTATATGTCCTTAGAACCACATGGCCAAATATTCACATCCAGAGGAATGCAAAGCATTCCAACAGGCCTTCATCATTACTTTACTCTATCAGAGCATAGACCAAAACTCTATCACTTCTATCTTTCATTGTAGAAGCTGTAATGACTTGAAATCTTGCACATAACACCTTCACATCTCTATAAAATTTTCTTCATATCTGCAAGACTAAATTTTTCTCTACGGAAGGATACAGACTGAAACACTATGGCTCTATCATAGGATATACACTTTGAATGCCTTAGAAAAATTTATGCAACTTTTCTCCAAGTATGGTACACCAATCTGGAAAGATATCAATGTAGACATACTGGAAAAATGTTAGAACATGTGTACCTACCTCCACATAACACTTAGACATCAGGTTGATCACCACTCTGCAATGCTAACTTGTACCAATTGATATCTCAACACATTTACTATATTTGGAACATATAGAATCTTCAACATATTTTTGACATCAATGACAACCAATCTTCTCAAGATGTAATAATCTCCCCCTTTTTCATTGATGGAAAAACCAAAAATTTGTGCACAAACACTCCCCCTTTTTCATTGATGGAAAAACCAATTTTTTTTGTACAAATACTCCCCCTTAGGTGCACATATCTCTCTCTCCCCCTTTGACATCAAGGGAAAAGGACAAAAAAACCTTCTCTATACAAGAAAAACTCTACAAGCCCCCTTCATCTATACTTTTGCTCCCTCTAGGATGAATTTTGGATACTTCATCTACAAAATTATCCTTATATCTACTCTAAATATGCATACATAGCAACAAAAAGAAAGATATCTTACATGAAAAACAAATACAATTCACTTGGATGGTAGGATGCCATTGTATATAGACTTGAGTTAAACTAGGTTGCTATCCCATTGCTTCTTAGTAGTGATCAAGGTCTGGAGCTGAGAGGACAACTGCACAAATGTACCTGTTGATATTTTTTTCATTTCTTGACAAAAATAGCCACTAGAAAGGCTTTAAGGGGTTTTATAAAGTTAAATTCTTATTTAATTTTTGATCTCAAGCCTTTTTGTCTTGAGAAAACAAAGGAAAATGATAAAAATAATTTTTTTGCTACATTCAACTCTAAGAAAAGAGGAGTATTGGTTTTTGTTTTCTACACTCCTATCACATAGAATGAGTTCTAGGGTTTTTTGGTTGTTGTGTTGAAGAGGTTTCTTGGCATGGCTCAAAACCAACATTGGTTGTTGAATTTTTCTCCATGTTGTATGGAGGTTGGATAAGTTTCAATAATTTATGCAAGCCTCACCCATGTAGCAGAGACCATGGATAAGACTTGGCATGATGCATTAACATCAGGAGGTTTTCAAGGGAACAATTCATAACCTACATTGTAGGTCCCTAGTGTTTTTAGCACCACAACTAGGTATGCATTTTGTTACCAGAGATCCTAGCAAGCTATGTTTTGTAAGAGATGTGATGTAGCTTGTTATTCTTATTGCTAATAAATCCTTCATTAAAAATGTAAAACTTGGGCTATTACACGTGCTACAAGTCATGGATATTAATTTTAGGTATCATAATGATAACGCAGAAGGTGTGAGTCATTATGGAGGCTTATGGAAAGTTACTAGAGGAGTAGGGTAGATCTAAGTGATTTCACCATGCAAGAACAGTGGGAAGAACCCCTTGATCTGTGGTGCAAAGATAATTTTCCTTGTACAGAGTTTTTGGCACCTTATGGGGCAGGGATGAAGGATATTTCTCAGGATTTTTCATCAAAGAAAATGAGATTGTTGTTGAAGAGTGAAAAATTATGAGTTCTTATAGGTTGAATATTAGCATGGATGCAGGGATGATGCAATTCATGATGCATGAGTGAATAAAGGAGCCCTGCTTTCCTTCATCTTGGACAGTTTGGATAATACAAAAATTAGTGATGTTAAGGTCTTGTATAGTGCACAGATAAAAACCCTCTATATAGTTGAAAGAAAGTGATCATTAAGGGACAAATCTGCATTTCCTCACCAATGAAACTACAATTGGAGACCCATTATTAACAGTTCTAAGGGGCAATGGTACAAGGAAATATAATTCTTCATGAGCAATACAAAATCCAATCTAAATGGACATAAAATTCATGTCTAGAGGACAACATGAAACCCTTGAGGACAACAAAAGGCACATTCATGTGTCCAATGGTTAGCATTCATGGGTATTGGAAAATCATGATGAAGATTGTCATTTTTATGTAGGGGAAGCCTACAAATGAAGCCATCAAATTCAAGGCTTTAAAAGGACATTCCAATTCATATTAAAAAATTTAAATATTCTTGTGATTATCCATGAATAAAGAGTGTCACAATGATGATGTTGCATAAACAACGAGATGTCTCATCAAAAGAAGCACAACCACTATTTTACAGTTAACAATGGACAAAGACATATTTTGTTCACTCATTTTATGAGTTTGTTGAGCAAGGAATTTTTTTCAATTCACTCACAATCATGTTGGGATTTTGAAAAGACATTGTGAGGCATATCCATTACCTGCCAAGGAACAAATGGGGATAGTCTTTGTAAAGGATAGTCATAGAGCATGATAGTCCAATGAAGGATAGTCTCGATCAGTAGGCATGAAAATCACAAAAGATTGTAAATGAAGATCTAAAGTCACAAAGGCCACATGACAGTGATAGGTTTGTGAAGGATAGGGAAATGAGACAATGCTAAATAAATAATGTGAAAGACTTATAACAAATATAGTGACATGAGGCTCAATATTAATGGTAGAATTGAACATATTTCATAACATGTTTTTGAGTTAGGAACAATGCCAAGTCTATGAAAGAACAAGAGCAACCTAATAGATAATGGAAGGAAGATCATGAGTACGATGCAAAAAAAGGTTGTAGGTTTGTCATTGATAGTCAAGATACTTGATAGTATCATGCAAAATGACATCAATATAGTGAACACGTGGATAATTAGCAAGTAACAAGGAACAATCATCATAAATGTCTTGAATCTGACAGTGGTAGCCTCAAAAGAAAGGACATATTAAAGGATATGAAGACATTTCAAAGCATCATTGTGCAAGATAAATAATGGTGGTTGTTGGTAGTACCTAGGGTGGACATAGATACTTTGTTTGTCTTAAAATATAGAAAATGGATGCATTTGAGGTTCTCTTACAACTGCCTCAGAGAGAGTTACAAAACTTGTGTAAACTTTTGGAAAAGGAAAAAAAATCACATGAATGATGTACAGATCTCAATAATAACCATAGATAGAATTCTATGATTTGAAAAAGGGTAAAAGGATCTCAAGACAGTGAAAACGAGTTTGATAATGGGCATCAAAAAGAACTTTCTCTTTCATAACTTAGACAACACAATGGGTTATAGGAAAATCAAAGTATTCTAGCTGCTTAGCTTGTGATGTAGCCCTCCTTATGAAGGAATGAGTGATCACTAGAAAATAGTTCCATGAACATAGAACAATGGTCCTAGTGAATAAAATTATAGCTATGACATCTGCACATGGTGAGAGGAACCTAAAAAGTACAAGTCAAGATAAATGACGAGACATCAAGAATACATAATGCATCATCAAATGTATTGCTTATGAGTGTTGATAGTGGCAGTCTCAAGGTAAGAAGGTCAGCAAGGTCATTGAAATTGAGAGTGGTCAAGATGAAGATGTCATGTTATTTCACTTTGTCACTAAGGTACAATGGCAACGATATGTATTACAGTGAGGACAACAAATGATTTCATATGGAGGTGTTTTAATAAGGTTTTTATCCTATATATTTACCTCATTATACAATGAATGTGACACATTAAGTATGCTTATGAAATTTCATGAAAAAGATAGGATGCTCTAAAATTTTCCAACACCACAAAGGGAGTTTGAGTTTTCAAGCACATGTGGATAGGGGTTTTGAAGGAATTTATGGACCAGTCAAGGTAGTTTGAGGAGCTACAAAACCGATGGAGCAATTATTGGGTAGTTTTGACGAAGTTTGAAGCATCTACAAGCATCTAGGAGTTGTTTAAGGAGGCTTGGTTGGTGGACAGGGTCAAAAGCATTAATTTTTCTTCATTTAAACACTTTTTGGGGCTGTTTAAGGGGTTGCAATGTAGGGATATTTATTTTTGACACCCAAAGGAGTGAAGACTTCCTCTACACATGTTCCTAATATCTTGTAAGCTGCTGAACAACATAAAGGCAAGGCCTTAGGCGGTTTTTCAATAGTTCTTTTCTCTCTCAACAATATATTGTAATCTTTTCAAGTTCTTTCATGCTGGGACAAAAAATTGTAACTCCATTTTCAAGCTTACATAGTAGTATGTAACATCTTCTTGATCAATAAAATAAGCTTTTTTACCTTCTCATTACTATTTTATTATGCAAATATTATAGATAGTAGATAAGTAATCTTGTGGTGATGTTGTTTTCCCCTTGATTTCTATCCTATTTTCCTTGACTTTGAGTAGAAAAGTATATATTTTTGTAGGTCATAACTTGTGTTTACCAGTTAGGAATAAAGTTGATGTTGTGATAACACTCCTAGCGCCTTCTAAACACTATTTTTAGCATACTAGGCTATTTTTAGCATACTAGGCCTTGATATGAAACACTTTTGAAAAGACATGAAATAATGAGTTGTGTAAGTGTTGAGTTTATATTTTTGATCATTTTGAGTTCAAAACAACAATATAGGTTTTGAGAGAAACATTGGTATATCACCTTAGGAAAAAGTAGATTCATTTTTATGTTTCCTTCTTACTATTTTCCTTAGGAAAGGCATTAGCTTAGTTAGATTAGGTGAAGAACCAAGGGAACCAACCCTCTCTAGAGGTTCCTTTTCATCAAAGGTAACCCACAACCTGGAAAGGATCCCATGTTTCACTAGTAATCTAAGTTTTTCAACTTAGCAAGGGTGTGTATTTAGGTGATAACATTTTTTGGCATGCCCGATGGGACCATTGAACTATCTGAGTTCAAAATTTGACCTATAATTGTTGGTGTTTAGTGTGTATGCAAGAAATATTTTCCTTTGGAGGAAAAATTCTCATACACCTGGTGAATCCAATTCATTCTACTAGCTTCGAGAAGACTAAAAGTGTTGGTATGTTATCAATTTTTTGCAAAAAAAACCATTCTTGATAATTTTTATTTTATGATACCTTAATGAGTTTCCATCTTGATTAAATGCAACATTGTGTCTTTATTCCATGGAAAAAAATTTCATCATCATTCATTTCATGAATATGCTTCTTATACCACTTCCTATCAAGCATACCAAGTAGAATATGCTACTATTTTTGTGTCAAATAACGCACCAATATCAGATTATCAACATAATTATCATTCCTACCACCCACCCACCCCTACTCAACCTTCTTGGAAACCTTTCAATCAATTTAAAGAAGTCATGGCTAGCTTGAACCAACCTTGTTACCTCCCTACCAACCCTAAAATGCTAACAATATGGGGATTAGTGATATCAAAAACATGTTGCTAGATTTCAATAAGACATTGGATGATATCAAGAGACAACAAGAGTTTCATCTGCAGTGGGAAGAGTTGGCTTACCAAGCCTACCAGTACCAGTAGGATATGGATACACAAAGGAGGCAATATGAGGAGTCTCTTGCAAGAGAGGTTGTTTCCAAACAAGAGAAAATGAACCTTTTGGTTGCTCAAGTGCATAGGTTGGAATCACAATCAGCTACTTGCATTCCAAATTAGCCTACAAAGGTAAAGCTTCCCAAATATGAAACTACAAGTCTTAGGCAAGGTAAGCCTCCTAAGTCTTCAAATCAGCCTCTTAAGCTTGAAATTCAGAGTTTTACAAGCCTTCACCTTTTGCAAGATCTATAATCTAATCAAGAGAAACCTAGTATACTTCAAGAGAAACCATCTCCATAGATTATTCCATCTTGAGAAGACCAAAATGACTTTAATAATCGGCTTTCTTTTCTTGATACCATTTGTCTTTGCAAAGATGGACCCATTGTGTATTAGAGCAGCTAGTTTAGTGAGCAGAAAAAGGAGGTTTTTGTCAAGGAACAAGAGAGGTATTTTGTTGTTGGTACACTTGTAGATGAGTTAAAAGAGAAAAAATAAGACTTGTTGCAAGGTAATGATGAGCATAATCAAGTAGGATAGTAGGATGAAGGAGGAAAAAGAGGTATTAAGTGTGAAGTTTTGACTTATTTGCTTAATGAAATTCCATTTTTATTGAAGAAAAGGATATTATGCCAATTCCTATGATAAAAAATTAGTTGGGATAGCAAGACAATAAGCAAGAAAGAGGTGATGTAAAGGAATTTTTAGCATTCTCTTTTGATGAACTTCCTTGTTTTGTTGATGAGGATGAAAGAGTATCTAGGTGACAATGACATCACAAATTTTGGAGCTGGTAGAAGATAAGAATGAGCATGAGAAGATGTTGGTTTGTGAGGAGATAAATGAAAACAACTTTGTTTTACAAAATGTAGAAGAAGTTGATGCACATAAGGTTGTTGATCAAACAAAGTATGAAGTCAAAATCAATCCTCTTACATAAAAAAGCAAGGAAGAAGTTGAAAAAGACTTATTTTGGAATGAGTTAAAGGCATTTTGTGCAAGTCTAGATGCCATGTGAACACTAATGCAAGAGGATAATCATCATGAGAAGCTAGAAGAAAAGGTAGAAATTTCTACATTTTTTCCAAAAATGTCACAAGAGATGGTTGTCAAAAATCAATCAAATGATGAGGTAGTAGCTCACAAGCATGAAACCAACAAGGAGAGATCAGAGTTCAACCTTTCAATAGGTTGTCCAATCAAACATTTTGCAAGGATGGAGCACAGAAAAAATCAAGATTCATGTTTACACCCAAGCATGAAGTTGCAGTTGAAGGAGAATGCATTCAACCCACTTATCCACCTCAAAATTGCAAAATGTTTGGCCAACATGACAAGCTAAGTGGATATGTTTTCTTTCTTTAAGAGTTATTGCAACAACTAGTTGAACATTTGAATTTTCTCCACCTCCTCTTGGCTACACATAAACATGTGAAAGATTGTAAATTGGTGAGAAGGGAAGTTATGTCAAAGAACCAATTAATGGTTTCATTTGAGCAAGTTTTTTTGTTGTTTAGGGTAGCTTAGGATAGGTTTCCTTTCAAGAAAATAAGTGTTTTTGCACAAAGTAATTAGTTGGGTTTTCTCCAAGTGCTAAGGAATAGTTGGTTAGGTGTTCAGTTAGCTATTTGGGAGGTGTTGCAGCTAGTTGTCAAGTCTGAGTTTTAGTTTGTCTCAAATATTTTGACTCCTATGCCTAATGGATATACTAGGCTACTGGTCTTAAGAGTTTTAGCAAGCAAAACATCCATAGAGGTTGCTAAAGATGTTGATATTTTTTTCATTTCTTGATAAAAATAGCCACTAGAAAGGCTTTAAGGGGTTTTATAATGTTAAATTCTTATTTAATTTTTTTTATCTCAAGCTTTTTGCCTTGAGAAAACAAAGGAGAATGAGAAAAATTAAATTTGTGCTACATTCAATGCTAAGAAAAGATGAGTATTGGTTTTTCTTTGCAAAAATTCTATCATGTAGCATGAATTCTAGGGTTTTTTGGTTGTTACATCGAAGAGGTCTCTTGGCATGGCTCGAAACCAACATTGGTTGTTGGATTTTTATCCACATTGTATGGAGGTTGGAGAAGTTTCAAGAATTTATGCAAGCCTCACCCACATAGCAGAGATCATGGAGAAGACTTGGCATGATGCATTAACATCAGGAGGTTTTCAAGGGAATAGTTCATAACCCACATTACAGACCTAGTGTGCTTAGCCACACAACCAGGTATGCATTTTGTTATCGGAGATCCTAGCAAGCTATGTTTTGTAAGAGATGTTATGTAGCTTTTTATTCTTATTGCTAATAAATCCCTCATTAAAAATGTAATACTTGGGCTATTACACATTCTACAAGTCATGGATATTAATTTTAGGTATCATAAGGATAACGCAGAAGGTGTGAGTCATTATGGAGGCTTATACAAAGTTACTAGAGGAGGAGGGCAGATCTAAGTGATTTCACCATGCAAGAACAATGGGAAGAACCCCTTGAGTGCAAAGATAGTTTTCCTTGTACAAAGTGTTTTGAATCCTTATGGGGTAGGGATGAAGGGTATTTCTCAGGATTTTTTCAACAAAGAAAATGAGAATGTTGTTGAAGAATGAAAAATTAAGAGTTCTTGTAGGTTAAATATTAGCATGGATGTAGGGATAATGCAAGTCATGATGCATGAGTGAATAAAGGAGCCCTTTTTTCCTTCATCCTTGACAATTTGGAAAATATAAAGATTAGAGAAGGTGTTAAGGTCTAGTAGAATGCACAGATAAAAACCCTCTATATAGTTGAAAGAAAGTGATCATTAAGGGACAAATCTACATTTCCTCAACAATGACATTGCAATTGGAGACCCACTCTAAATAGTTCTAAGGGACAATGGTACAAGGCGATATAATTATTCTTGAGCAATGCAAAAGATAGTCTAAATGGACATAATAGTCATGTCACAAAATATTTGACATGAAGTTGAATTAATGTCGACATGACTGAGCTTAGAAGCCATTAAAATAATAATTCAACATTTTTTTTGCACTCATTTGCAAGAGATTACCATGTGGGGAGCTAGGAGTTCAAGTAGGAAAAGCTCTGCAACCATCATAAGTCAAGTAAGTGCATAAAACTCATTGTAGAACAAATTTCACAACTATAGAATTGTTTGAAGTTATGCATTCAAAAGCATAGAAAGTTAGAAAAGAAGTAGATAATTAACATCATGTGGCCTAAAAGGAAAGAGCCTAGAATTAAAAAAGATAAAACTAAGGTTAAAAAGAGTTCATTACAACAATCTATCTTGGATATCCTACCTAACTCAATCGAAAAAGGGTACAAGAAAGTTTTCAAGGATACAACTCATGGTTGTAGAGATGCCCTTATCCCAATCTCCGGGTGGGAATTTTTTTCGTATTTTTTATGAAAAGAGGGAGGTAAAGGTTCCAGTGTCAAACCAATGGAAATTAGACTTGGCTAAGTTAATTCTCCCTATTGTTTTTATAGATGTAGAGTTCATCAAAGCTTTAGCTCAGAATTACCATCCTGCTACTAGGTCTGTAAGATTTCCAAATGGTTCACCATTGGTTGTGTTAACTAAATCATCCATCATTAAATGTTTTAACCTAAAAAAATAGGCCCTAACTAAGATTGATTTGCAAAGAAGTGAGGAAGAATATACTAGATTAAGGAGAACACACAAAAGTGATGAACTCCCCATATATATGAAAAGGGGTGCTAACAACAGGATGATACCTATTTCCCCCTCTACCACTGAATTGTTTGATATAAGGGATTTTCAAATTTATTTCAAGAAAACCTATTTTTCTCTTTGTCGAGTACTTGGGATAGATGCACAAGAGAAAATGCCAATTAGTTGGATGATGATGGCTATGAGAATTCAGAACCTCGAGATAAATATTGAATACGATTTTGCCTCATATCTTGAGAAGGAATTAAATCAAGGATTTCTGCAAGTTAGAGAGAATAGATCCCCTATAAAATTTAGGCAATATTGTTTATTGTGTCACTTGGTATTATACCAAAAAAAAGATAGATGGTCCAAAAGGATGTGTTTGGTTAAGTTTGATCAACAAGGGAACTTGCTACTCGTGCAATGATGGTGTTATATATGGGATAGTAGATGTAAATTTTTTGATTATGTAGTATTCCATGATGACTTTGTGCACATAGTTGTGAGTGTTATTGGCCACCCATCGCCAAGACTACACATGCTTATACTACAAATATTGAGGCCTTTAGATTTGAAACCAGAACAAGGCCATACTCATAACTTTGGTGATTGGTTTTTTTCTACAAGATGTCAAAATAATCAAGATTTATGGATGCCCACAGGCCCACATGTATTGCCAATTTTTTTCCTCTTTAGCTAGCTTTCTTAAAGTTTCTGTGGCAGATGTCATGGATGGAAAAGGAAGTCATGCACAAACAAAAGAAGGGTACATTTCTACCCAATTTGACATGTGTAGAACTATTAGTGGGATATGATAATCTTGAAGAGTTACATAAATACCTTAAAGCAAGGCACTCTTTAAGGTCTGGAAAAGAAAGGGTCTTTAACCCTGAAGGTCACATGAACTTCATAAGGAAGATCATCCTTACCAAGGCTACAATCACTCATCAAAGTGATTATGAAGAGGATGTAATTAGAAATTGTTTTACTCCTCAAGAGGTATATTAGAGGAAGAGAAAATGGGAAATCATGATGAAGCTTGAGGAAGAAGGGAAGAAGAAGAGCATTGAATTTTTTTGGTATTTTGTAGAAATAGATCCTCTTGAGAGGATACATTTGATAATTGATAAATTTGATGAACTATATAATAAGTCTTTAGTAGAGGAGGAGAGGCCCACCAAATTATCTCCTAAGAGGCCAAGTGGTATTGTAATTTCAGAGCCTTCTCCTAATACTATTTCAGTATGTCATGCTCCTTCAGAGTCACATCCTAAACAACCTCTCCCTAAGAAATAGAGGATACAGGAGCCAAGTCCACTAGTTTCCTATGTAATAAGTGAGGAAGTTGGAGATACAAAAGAGGTAGCTAGTGTGTTAAGACACTTAAAGGATGATGTTGAAGTAGACTAGCTGATTCATGAAACTAAAGCCCACAAGCCTAAAGCTAGAATTGAAATCTATGTATAGGGAGAGAGATAAATACATGAGGATGATAGGGTAATTGCAGCCCTCAGGTTTGTGGAAGATGATAATTTTATCAAGACTCCTGAATTTAAAGATTTTTGGATCAAAATAAAGATGAGATAATTTGAAGAGGGTCAAAATAAATAAGATGGGTTTTGAAGAATCCCAACATGACCATATTGTATCCCAAACCTTCAATGAATTGAGGATTGATAATGTTGATATTAGCCCATAGGAGGCTAGAGAAATGGTCTTGAAAAGTGACATACTTATTATTTTGGGGATGGAATTAAAGAAAATGTTGAACCAATGATGATTGTTGAGTTTTATTTAGATGAAGGAATGAGTGGCACAAGGTACAACCCAAAGATTGAGACCTTGGCCTTCTAGGCCAAACAAAGAAGTACACAAAAACCAAGGTTATTGGATGTGGTGGAAGAAATGAGAGGATCGTCCATGGTGAAGACATTAAAAGATACATCTCCTTTAGAGGCTACAACCTTGAAAATGCACTCAACCATCTTCACTCAAGCTATTGTTAACAAGATGAAATCTAGATTGGAAGAGTATGAAAAGGAACAAACATTTCTCAATGATGAAGTGAACAAACTGTTCATGGAAAATGTAAAATTAAAAGAACAGTTGAAAGGAGCAGGGCATTTAGAAAGTAGGGAAATGATATTATACCAACCTCCCGCTACCCAAGTAGATGATACAGATAGTGTAACCTCTAAGAAAATGAATGTACTAAGGTGGGGGATTGAAGAATTAAAGAAAGTTGGCAATGACGCTAAAGAAGGGGTAAGGCAACAAATCCTCAATATTTTGGAGAAAATTTTGGATCACATGGTCAAGTTGATTGAGGACAAATTAGAAAGTGTGTATGATTCTTACACATCATTATCCCAAGCGATTGACCAGATGAAAGCCCATGCACCTATGCTAGATCCTCTCTTCAAGAAATGGAAACCAATTCATCATACTTTGATGACTTTATACAAGGTATTGCAAAGAATTGGGGAAGCTCCCCCAACTTTAAAGCCCATTGAGCAGATGGTTAAGATGGTTATAGATGAATCCCATTCTATAAATGGAGAAGATCAGAAGATCATAACAAGGATGGATTCATTTCATATATTGAACTAGTGGTTTGTGCCAGAGAAATTAAAGGAGGATGATCAGTTGAAAGATCTCAATGAGTGAAAGAATGAATTTGGAAAAATCATTCCTAATTGCATTGCTCATATACAAAACGATGGTGAATTGAACTTACACAACCTCAATCTAATCATCAATGGGATCATAGCTTTGGATGTTGGTTATTCTAAGTTCATTATAGACACCATAGGGTTACTACACAACAGGTGGAAAAATCACCTTGAAAATGTATTGAAAATTCAGGAATACAAATGGCCACATGACTATACAATGTACCAATGGGAGCAAAAGTATTTGGATCCTATAGAAGAATAGGCCTCAATACTATCACAGTGGAAGAACTAAGCATTTAGGCACTCTATCATGGAGAGGAGGACCTTGCCAAATCGGGATGATCACGGGTCCTCTACATTGAATAATGGATTTAAGTGCATTACCATTGCTGCAGACTTCCAATTAAAATTGTTTACTTTCTGTCTTATCACTTGTCTCCTCTTAATTATGTTATATCAAAAGCTAATGTTTAGTTTATCCTAAAAGGCATGAATTTTGAAGAGGTGCCCTATTTTGTAACAATCTAAAGCTTGCTTCTTCTCTTATAAAAGAGAAACCAAGACCGAATTTTGAGATCATCATCATAGCCATCATAGAATAGAACACATGAAAATAAATTCTGATTTATTGTAAAATCTTTTTGAAGAAATCAATGAAGAAGAAAGTTTAATTTGGTGCTCGAATTATGGTCTTAATTATTTGTTGATATTATTGCATATTGTTGTGTGGTTGTTTCCAGTTTAAAGTTTCCCTATTATTTATATTTAATGTATCAAGTATATGTTTGATTTGTCAAGACACATTTTCTGCCCTTATGTGATTCCTACAAAGATTAAATCCTTTTAAATAGATCATAGTAACCTGGAAGTTTTATTTGGATCGATAAGAAGAACCCTATAATCGCTTCATTGAATGTTTATGCCAGTAATAGACACTCACTGTTCCAAATAATTAGATTTATGACCAGAAGTAGGACACATACATCATACACATCTTGATTCCATCACCCAATAGGATAAGACACTGATCAATTTCATTTAAAACCACATTCTATAAAAAAATCATTCATATCTTTCCAGTTTTCAATTATAGTAATAGCAGTTAGAAATAGTAGTTAGTTGAGCATTCAAGTTATCTATTTCAAACCTTATGCCATATTGAAGTAGATAGGGAAAAAGATAATATAATTGAAAGAATCAAATAAACCACATTCAATCGAATTAATATCAATCCATAAGAGATAACATTTATAAAGGTACACCTGCCTAGGTATAGTAGAAAATAAAGAGCGGGGAGTTCTAAACCATATTGGTTGACTCCATTTTTTGGCCAAAACATTGCTAAACTTGACCATAGAGCTTGGCATACTCTTAGGGTTTGCAATCTAAAATTTTGGGAACCAACATCTAGTAGGTGCATGTTGTCTAGAAGGTGGAGGACCTTCAAATCTTCTTTGTCTCTAGACCAGAATGAATCCATCTTCTTTCTTGATATTTTGATATGTCTTTGCATCTTCTGAGGTAGTCTTCTTAGTTTCCTCAGTGTAAGCTTTCCCCTCCTTTGTTTCAGTCTTTCCTTCTACTTTGAAGTTTTCATATAGGTTTGGAGAAGCGTTGATTATAAGACTTTTCCCTTTTTCAAAACCAAGACCAAACTTCTCTTTTGATGGCTTTTGAGAGTTAATCAACTCATCAAGAATCTAAAAACCTCCTTTTATCTTTATATCTTTTTTAATCTTCTCTTTTTCTTTTCCAAGTTCTTTCCTCAATGAAACAATCTCTTCTTCAATATTTTCATATATAATTGTACAAGCACTAATTATAGGACTTTTCTAGTTTTCATATATGTTTGTAGAAGCACTGATTATAGGAATTTTCCCTTTTTCAAAACCAAGACCAAACTTCTTTTTTGATGGATTTTGAGAGTTAATTAACTCATCAAGAGTCTTAGAGCCTCATTTTAGCTTTAGAGCTTTGTCAATTTTCTCTTTTTCTTTTTCTAGTTCTTTCCTCAAGGATTTTAATCTCTTCTTCAAGCTTTAAACATTAAACATTTTTTTCTTTCCTCAAGGAAAAAAAATCTTCTTCAAGCTTGGAACATTCAAAAGTTTTTCAATGAGCTTGAAATTCACACACTCTTCAATTATTTTCCCTTCTTCAACTTGAACTTTCAACTTGCTAATTCTATTTGTTGATTTTTCAAGTTGAGACTGAAGCTATTAATTGTTTTCTCTTTCTCCATCTAGATAATTTAGAGCAGAATTAATATATCCTACAAAATCCATTGGACAATCTTCCTTATTGTATTCAAATCCATATTCATCATCTTAATTCTAAAGTATGACATATTTTTCTTGAGAGGACTTCTTGGATATTGATTTATTCACCAAATTCTAAAGTATGACATATTTTTCTTGAGAGGACTTCTTCTTGGATATTGATTTATTCACCATGTGTTCAAATACAAGATCTACCTATGCTATTAAGAAAATATCAAGGAACCTTGCTCTGATAACAATTTTTAAACACACTGAAATACTAAGAGGGGGGTGAATCAATATGCTTTGAAAACCAATCCCAATTAACTACTTCTGATGTTGAGTTAAACCAATTAAGAATTCACCTACATAATCAAAACATGAAAGAAGATAAACATTAACACTTGAACATAGATGACACTAGATTTATGTGGAAAACCCCAAAGGGAAAAACCATGGTGAGAAATGTTGCTAGGAGCTACTATCCTAATCCAGCCTCACAAGTAAAAATAATTTACAATTTGATTCTAGGCTACAACCCAAGGAAGTAACTACTCCTTGAATTTTATTTAGGGATAGAAACCCAAGGAAGCTACTACTCCCTAATTGAAAGAAAGAATAACTAAAATATAACTAATATTATGGCTTCAACCAATGATAGTCATCAATTCTACTCATTAGGTGTGTAGCAGATCTTGTCATGCTCTTCCCATGCACTTATACATCTTTACACACTTCAATTTTTATCTGAAAATTTTTTATCTTCAATATATATCATCCACATGCTTTTTAATTACAAATTTAATCAACCATAAATAAGGAATATTAAACTTGTAACATGTCAGCCTACATTTCCATTGGCGGTATACAAAAATGATTAAACATTATTTATATTTCACCTAGATGAATTGGAATGACTCATAAAACATCTAAAGAAACTCGTTGAACTTTGGTCAATCATAAACTTGTGGTAAACAACAATAATATACCTTAGTCAGCCTCAACATTATCATAACATCACAAATTGACTTGAAACAACTATGTTGAACTAGAAACAAAAAATATTTACATGTGCTTCAAACTTGAGATACTTCAAGACATGTAGAAGGTCCACACAAACTCATACAACTATTTTGTACAATCTTCTTTTGGTGCAAGTACCCAAACTTATGTTTTGATGAAGAATAGGCATCTGGAATCATGTACAACACACTGCCAGTGGAAATATGAACTTGCAAACCACCAAACCACTTGAAACATCAATTCAACACTCTCTAGACATCACTAAATATTTCCTTAGAATTTTATGGACAAATATTCACATCCAGAGGAATGTAGAGCATTCCAACATACCCTTCATCATTACTTTACTCTACTAGAGTGTAGACTAGAACTCTATCACTTCTATCTTTCACTACACAAGGTGTAATGACTTGAAATCTTGGATATAACACCTTCGCATAATCACCAACTTATCTTCAAATCCACAAGAATAAATCTTCTCTATGGAAGGATACAGACGAAAACATTGTGTCTCTGCCTTAGGATACACATTGCGAATTCCTTAGCAAAAAATTTGAAACTTTTCTCTAAGTGAAGTACACCAAATTGGAAATATATCAATGTAGACATATTGGAAACATATAAAAAAAAATGTACCCACCTTGGCATCACACTTAGACATTAGGATGATCACCAATCTATAATATTGACTTGTACCAACCGATATCTTTGCACTTTTACTATGTCTGGAACATATATAATCTTCAACACACTTTTGACATCAATGATAAAAAATATTCTTAAGATGTAACACCTATATGATATTTCAGAAAAGGATTTGGACGTGTATTCCACATATATCCTTAGAAAATAAAAGACCCCAATGTGGAGAGGTTTGACACATACAAGGAGATTATTGATCAAATCCATAAGAAGAATTCTCAAGAGAAGTTCAATAAGAACAAGGAGCAGCTATAGAAGTAGTGGGATATTCCACCAAAGGAATCCACATAGCCATCATCTTCTGCACCATCTTTGGAGAAACACAGAACAATGGAAAGAAGGTCTGGAAGACTCCATGACATGGAAATCACATAGTTTGAGGGTCCTACATCCTCTTCCCAGATGGTGACAACACTAGAAGTACAAGAAATATTTGAAAACCTAATACAAATGAGTTTAGAGAGGAAAGGACACAAGAAAAGGCCTAAGAAAATAGTAAAAAGAAAGATAATTACTTCCACAAAAGAGGAGAAGGAAGAAGAAGTACAAGAAGTGCAAAAACCTCCACAAAAATGAAAGATAAAGAGAAAATTGTATAAATTCAACAATGAGAGGTATTGAAGCAATCAAAACCACTTATTGATGTGATGACAACTACAAACATCATCCTTTATCATGGTATGCTCTCACAAGTATTAACCGTGTATGAAGTTTTAGATAGTGATAATAAGGATGGGATAATACAAATTTTGATAATGTACATAAGAAAATTTGACAAAATTCTAGAAGAAGTAATCAAAGACTTCCCACAACCCATAATTGTTGCAATACTAGAAAGAAAGGAGAAATCCCTAAAGGAAGAGGAAGAAATAAGGGAGAAGGAAATTATAGAGGTGGGGTGTAGCCTTACTATAGAAAAAAAGGATTATCTCAACAAGCCCAAGCACATGAACTTCATACAAAGAAGAGGATGGACACTTTAGTGGGAGGCTAATAAGAGGAGATCATTAAAATATAGGAGGAGACTACTACAATAACAAAAATAACATGGATTCAATTTTGGAAGAGGAAAGAACAAAGAACCAATCAATACCATCTCCCACAAGGATCCCACCAATCATTCAAGGGGAAGAGGAACAAGAGAAGGATATGGAAGAAACAACCACACCAATTTCTCTAATTCAATCAATAAATGACTTCCTAGTGTAACAAAAGTAGTTGTAGCCAACACCCACTTCTCAGCTCATATAATTACCAATGATGGGCTCCTAAGTGAATCTAGAAAACATCACCATTCTCCAAAAACTAAAATAGGGAGATATTTGCCACACTAGCACTAGGGAAGAGATACTTCAATAACATTTCAACAATATGAAGCAACTAGAAGAGGTAGTGCATACACTATAGAACTCAATTCCACATATACAAAGGGACACTTCCCTTCCTCTACTACAACAATGGAAATAACTAGTGGATGGTATACAATCAAACTTTAAGAAATATAAAGATAAGATAAGGAAAGAAGCTCAATAGTAAGTTTTGAAGAGTTGCACAAAGGTGGCTACAAAAAGGAGTGTGGTAGCCCACTCTCAATTGGAGAAGTAGTTGAAGAATGGGGAAGGAGGCATACCATAAGCTAATGTCCTATACTAGTTTTGTCTTCAATGGCCTACCTTGACCAAAACCTTGAAAGACCAAATATCACATCTGGAGGCTCAGATAGTAAAATTCTCCTCATCCTATGACCCACTCAAACATATTGATGGTGCAATCAAAGTCTAGCTAGAGAACACACACACTCAGCTGTGACAACTATAGGAGCAAAGGGAAAACATAAATATGCAAGTAAAAAAAATACAAGAAATAGATAGCATCAAGATAGCACACTTGTGTAGAGTATTAGGGGAGTCCAACATTGCATCCCAACATATTGAAATTCCTAAGAACCTTGTGAAGGTAGAAGCTACCCTAACAAGTACACAAGGCTACATCAAAGTACTCCAACAAGTCAAAGAACAATGGGATACTATACTTGTGTAGTTAAAGGTCATTTACAAGCACATTCTCTTATGTAACTAAGTAGCATATCTTGGGTACAAGACATAAATTTCAAATGGGGGATAATCTTAGTAGGGTATAGGGAAAAGAGTGAAAGCTACTGCAACTCACCATAAAGGATTTACGAAATATCCTAGGCTGACAAGGAAGGTAGAGTAAGGGGTACCCTATAAGGGTCAGATCTCTATAAGAGACTATGTAGTAAAATATGTATGTAATAGATGAAAAAGTAGAAGGATATATAATAGGAATAAAGAAAGAGACTATAATATAGAGTAGAGACAAAGACTTGCTAACATAATGATTATCTTAATATATATGGAGTTAAAATGATTCAATGGATATATGTGGTATGCATGATTGTTATTCTTGTTTAATCTATAAACATTTTTTTATTAAATATAGATTGTTTATTCTTGTTTACTCTCTTTTATCACTGTACCCTCTAGGGTATAAATTGACTACATAAGGAATACCAAGGTACAGATCTTCAAACTATAATTCCCTAAATCCTCTTGCTAATAGCTCCACCCAAACATCAAATCCAATTTCATGTGAATAAAAACATCTAAGAAGAAGAACAAGACCAAAGAGAGAACATGTAAATCAAAGAATGTTGAATTTCCTCCTATACACACCTCTAAATGCTCTAGATATGATAAATATGATCTCCTTCATAAAACCCCAAAGAGAATAGAATTATCCACATATAACCATAACCAAGATGTATGCATCTCAAACCAAAGGAATATTAATGTAAATAATTCATTCCAAAACCAACAGAATAAGCCCAATAACATCTTCTAAATCATCATCAATGAATGACATCATAAATGAACTCATATACACAAGGAGATTAACATGGCATACACTCATCAAATGAACCATCCAAAACTAAATATCCATAGCTCAAGATCCATATCCATGAGAAGAAAAATAAACAAATAACTCATGCTAAACAATCCTCAAATAATCCATCCATAACCAATCATCATAGGTCAAGGCTCATTCTTGTGAGAAAACAAAGAATGAGAAAATACATCTCAGATGATTATCTACCAAGTATACGAAGAGTGGGGAATGAGAATACTCCTCTAGGATAACCAAGTCATCATAATTCATCCCAAGAACAATCTACTCTAGTTCCATCATGTACACATGCCCATATCCAAGTATATGCTCCTCAAACTTGTTAAAACCTCATTAAAGAGTATCCATCTCAACACATATCTATAATCCCAAGAGATCTCCTAGCATCACCTAAGTCTCAAAGTATCCATGAGAACCTATTACGAATCAATCCATGCTAGGATCCAAATTCAACACAACACTATCAAGAATCTCTAAAGAAAATGACCAAAAACTCAATACCAAGAGAACTAACAAGATCAATATCAAAAAATATCTAGCAATGGAATCAGGGACACATCATGACATCATGAACTATCATCTCCTCAAAAGAAGTTCATATGCTCCAAATGTACATATTTTATCCTAAGATCACTTGTATTATGCCAACACTCTAATGTACAATCAAGAGTACATCATGATATAATAAACAAACCATCCTATAAACAAATATCACATGTCAAATGAACAATTATAATCAATACCTCAACCAAAGACTCTAAGAGTTCTCTATAGTACCAAGATATTAAAATCTCCAAATCACATGAAGATAACCATATCCTATTATTAGAACCCAATATGTGAATTAATTCTCACTAAATATAAGAAATAGTATGCAAGATCCCCATCAAAAAAAAGAGTGTAGAAGGTCATCCATCACCAAGTGATAAATACATATCACCACCAAAATCTCCCACTGAACCATGATACCAAGCTACACATGACATCATAATGAATATATTTTCACTAAACATCCTTCATATCCCCAACACAATCAAATAACTCAACACCAAGAGCTCCCAAAGGTAAGATTAAAGCCATGAATTATAAACCAAGAAGATACAACACTACCAAACTATCATTGTCACAAGCTCCCACTAAAGTGTGGAAACAAGCTATCCATGATGTCATGATAGCCATATCTTAACTAAAGATCAACCAATTTCCCTTACATAATCAAATAACTCAACTACAACACTAGGAGCTCCCAAAAGAAAAAGAAAAATCATGATTCTCAAACCAAGAAGATACACCACCAAAAATAATCAAGAATCAATCCAACAACACCAATAATGCACTTGCATAAATAATCATGTCATGTCAAAGTCCCAAAGAAACAAGGAGCATTCATGACACCATGATCATCACCAAATATACCAATATCAAACTCCCACTATGTCACACACGCCTAGATCACATAGTCAACAAGAATAGGTCCCACACCATGAATATACTAGGTAACACCAGCTATCTACCTCATAATGACAACCAAGCCAATGAAACATGTGACTATACCAAGGAATAAATCTAAATCTACATCAATAGTAAAATATTTATTGGTAAAAACAACCCACATTCGAGTCATATATGCAATATGTAAGTATAGAAAACCTACAACACTACACAAATTATAGATCCCATATTGTAGAATAAAAATTCAATAATATACTAGTAAACATGCCAAATGAGGATAAACAAAGATATACATGTAAGTTTTCAATGACTTAAACATCAAATCACCATATGTTCAATTTTCCATCAACTCAAAAAAGTACCATAATCACAAGAACTCATAAACATATTAGATAGAAATAACAACAAATAAATCACATCAAAACATCTCCAAATCTAATTCACTATGCAGTGTTGTGAACCATGTTTTTGTTGACTATAAGAAGTCTGAAATATAGCTTGGTATGCACAAGTTATGACTTCTCCAAGTTTTAAAATTACATCCAACTTCTAGAAAGAATTTCTCTATTGAAACAAAAAAAATGAAAAAAATATTGATACCATAGTGTAGTGCTTTGCAATAACTTTCCAAAAGCTATAAGAAGTGTGATATAGGAAAATGAGTTCTAGGGTAAAAATCACACCTTCTCCTACATCACAATGGAAGGAACCAAAAATGATCACAAATTCCCACTTGGCTACTAACCTCAATGGAAGAGCCAAAATGGTGGATTAGGGTTTTGGTTCTTTCTTGGGAATATGATTTGATATTGGTTAATTGACTATTGCTTGACTTAATTTGATAATGTAAACATGCACCTAACACATAACAAAATACCAAAAATAGAATACAGAGTAGCATAGTGTAGACATAGAGGAACCTGGCATATAAATTTGAGTTTGATCTAGCTACATAGGGTTATTTGTGCCCTATGCCTAGAAGTGCAGACACTTAGAATCATAATTCAGATCTTAGTTGGTCCCTGTCTGAAGGCTCTTCTTCTTTGAACTTAGTGTCATAACTTCTTTTGTCATTGATAAATTTCACTTTCCCAAAAATTTTGATTTGTAGTACTTGAATGATTGAATGAGAAATTAGGTCTTCAATCCTTTCCCAAATTTTCTTTAGGTCTGTAAGTTGCACACAAGAAAGAGAGGGAAGGGTTGTGTCATATAGGGAATTTCCTAAGTCAAACCCCATTTTGGAATTTCTACCTCCACAATGGCTATGATGGTGTAAAAGAGTGCTTACCCTAGGTCGGGCAAAGGTAAATGGATAAACAAGTGACAAATTGATAATTGTTGCAACTTACCACTTAGATCTACATTCCTTGATGGAATGAAGTCATTGTATTCATCACCTTTAAGGAGAATTAGATGCTTGATTTGAAGTCCTGCAAATGTTTAGTGCTCACAAAATAAATTGACATGAAACATAAATAAACTCACGTGAAAACTTGATATGATGCTAACATGATGCTTGACTAAAATAATGTTGCAATAATTCTACTCTTGACTACTTTTTAGGATGCTCAATTTTTCAATAATTCACTAGCTCTTGTTAGGATTTCTTAGGGTTTAAAATAGTGAAAAGGACTTGTATTTATATGTATTTCTTTAATTTCCTACAAATTTATTACTAACAACCAACAAGTAAATTCAAATTTCTAAATGTTAAAATGTCAACACTGACATATTTGAATTTGGGCCAAAATAGGCTCGACAAGGGCACTAGTGCCCTAGCCTAGACATATTTTCTAGCTTTTATTGTCATTAAATAAAATTTAATTCATATCTCCAATTCAACTCTAATTTTCTAGATATGATCATAAAACGAGCAAATTAAAGGAATAATTGGGTCCAAGCACAAGGGGGAGGAGATAAACCTAGTGTTAAATTATCAAGGGTGACAACCATGCTACAAGAAGTAAAAAATATAACACCTGAGGTGAAATTTGTCTTGTTAAAATAAATTACCCAATTAGGCTTGTAGCGTGGTTGGTGGGTGGCCCTTGAGCTACCCACTAGTGACACTCTAGCTAAGGGAGGGAAAAAAAATTAAAATAAATTTTAAAATGATTAAATTTTATTTCATTTTGTCCCATTGGGGCCTAGGGGTTTGTCCCCTACGAGACTAGGGCTCGAGAGTTGGAGGCTTAAGCCTATCAACCTCGATTGCCAACCCAAGGGTCGATATTGTTGATAATGGTACCCTAGTGGTACCACTATAAGTAGGTAATGTAGGGTGGCCCATCATTATCAGGTGTACAACAAGAGGTACAAGGAGATTTTAGACCCCCCTTCCTCCCATAATTGTTTTTTGTTTATAAAATTATATGATCATATGATAGGGCCTAGGAGGGAAACTTTAATTTTTTTACATTATTCCATAATGGAAAAAATAGGGAAATTTGTATTTCAATCTTCATCTCTCAGGCCTCTTGGATCTAAAGGTTGTTGGCCCATGGTTGAAGTTGCACCAAAAGGTCGACCTGTTAATGCTCGATACAACCCTTAAAGACATGAATCACATGGGAGGCTATTAGACCCTTGTCACAAATCCCAAGGGGAGAGCTGACAATCTACAAAAAATCTCCCCCTCAACTTTACCTGATGGGATTTGAACCTATGGCCTAATGCTCTAATACCAATTATTGTCCCATAGTTGTCATTGCACCAAAAGGTCAACTTGTTAATGCTTGATACAATTGCTAGAGACATAGATCACATGAGAGGCGGTTAGTCCCTTGTCACGAATCTTGAGGGGATCATTGACCATCTGCCAACGAAGGTGAGGTATTTTTTATCCCAAGGGGTCATCTATGAAACTTACCCTACAAAACCCTCATGATGAACACCTAGAAAAACTCTTTTTTAACTTAGATTCATTACCCTAGATTTACAAAACAACCAAAAATCTACAACCCAAAAGCCCTAAATCTAAAAAACACAACTTGTACAAAACCCTCATACCTTGCCATGTCTTCATTCTTTTCTTTCAAAGCCTTGGATTCAACTATGCACTAGATCTACTCATGCAATGTTATACCAACCACAACCATGGCTCTAACACTAAATGAAAGGAAATTTTCAACCATCTATGACAATTTCTACATAACCCAAATAGAGAAATTTATTCAAACAAGTATCCAAAATATGTATCCAAAAGAATAAAAAAAAATACCATCAAATATGACACAATATATGCCCTAAGAAAACCATTAGGAGTGAAAAACATCCTCAAAAAGCATCCATCACTCATGTCTTATTCAATAGTAAAATTATTAAAATACATCTATGAACTCTCCATGAATACCTTTGAAACATCAAGCTCTCAACATGGTCTCCATATGAACAAGCATGTAATCACACATCCCATGCCATACTTCAAACCCTCACATATGAAATTTACAAGAGATACTCTTAATAAGGCCCCTTTGAAAAAATAGCTAGCCTTAAAGAACTAAACATGTTCTTTTGTTTATAGGCATAAGATTTCACAAAACCACCAAGTGGTATTGCATAAACCATGTGATTAATACCACGAGCTTAGAAAAATAATCCCCCCCATTTACTTTTTGGTACTAAGTTTCCTCAATATTAAATATTAATGTTACAACACATAAAGTAACCCCAATAATGTCAAATACATGTGATGCACACATCCCTAGATCCCCTAGGTGCACCACAAATAATATTAAATTATATTATGACACTATACAAGGTGGAAAAAACACCTTTCCTGACATAGTTATGCCCTTTAAGTTGACTAATGCACTAAATACATTTATGAGATTGATGAATGTGGTATTACATATTTTTTTGGGTAATTTTTTTATTTTTTAGTTTAATTATATTTGTATTTTTAATAAGACTAAATGAGATAACCTATATCATATTAGATTACTATTGTATAGGTTAAGAGAGGAGATGTGTTTGATCAATTTGAAGAAATGTAGTTTTATGAAAGGGCTGGTATACTTGGGATTTGTAATTCTTATTGAAGGATTAATAATGGATTTAAAGAAAGTGGGAAAAATTATTGATGTTAAAAGGTGCAGGAAAATTGAGAGGGGGGGGTGAATCAATTGTCACCAAATTCAAACACAAAACTTCAACACTTATCAACTTCACAATCACATTGTTCTATTATTAAGTATGAACATGAAATGTAGATAACAAAAAGTAAAATCAACACAATGAAAACCAAATTTTACATGGAAAACCCAATAAGGGAAAAAACACGGCGAGGATTAACTCACAATATAAAGTAGTTCCAAAACCAAATATATAAGGCTCACTGCCAAGTGCTCACTACCCTAAATAGGACTCACTTTTTGGATACAAAAGCTCACTGTTTACACAAGGAGGCTCACTACCTACAAAAGGATTACAAAACAAAAATTGGCTTCACAGCCAAAATAAACTAATGAGAGTGCACCTAACAAGTGTTGATACAGTTCTAGTGATGTTCAATAGAATAACTTAACACACTTCATCATTTTCACACGTCTTCACATTCGCAACTTCGCAATCACCACTGCTCCCTTTTTAAAAATCTTCAAAACTGTCTAACATATATAATCAATAAATTCATCAGCATTAATTAGGTCAGCAAAATTAGATGCAATCCTTGTTTATCAAAAATACCAACTTTCAACATCAAGTATTTGCAAAATATTTCCAATCAATAAATCAAAACGTGTAGCACACTTTAGCATGTTTACATAGGCCTAAGATAGGTCTCACATATCCACATAACAAAAAATGATTTTCCATATCACAATTATTCATGAAGTCAGCCAAAAATAGACTTAATTGCAAAAAGTAATCAATAGAATAATGTCGATACACCATACTAGCACCAGAGCATGAGAGATTCTGAACATACATGCTTTCAACACCCATAAACTATTTCCCAAAACCACAAGCAACAACTATCAACCTTGGAGGATTGTGAACCAAAATATCAAAGGGTGTAACTTAAATACGAGTTCAAATACCAGATCAAGCACTAGATTAGTATTGTAGTCACAACCCCTATAACATGGTGACATCAATGACAACACAAACGATATGTTTAGCCATTCTTCTTCATTCTTCCAATAATATCCCCCTTTTTCATTGATGGAAACATGTGCCAAAATTTACAAAACAAAAAATTCTCTCCTCCTATCACCGTAGCTATTCTTCACATGACTCTCCCCCCCTTTGAAATCAATAGAAAAGGGAAACTAAAAGTAGTATGTAAATGTTTCTATAAGGAAACATTGTATATACAAAGAAATTCCAACACTCCATTTCGAACATTCAAGCGAAAATGATAGTTTTTACATGAAAGATTTTCTTGTACCTCTCTCTTATGATCGGAAGAATCCTTTTCCAAGAAATAACAACTGAATTCATTCTTTCCATCTAATAAAGATAATTGTGTAAAGGAGGATGTTTGATTAGAAGATATACATTGTCGTTCAAAATTTTCTGCATCAGAGAGGATTCCAAAGAGATGATCCAACCAGACCTCAACAACTTCCTTAACCAACTAGAAGGTTTTAACCATATCTTCTCTTTTCCTCTAAGTATTTAGCAATTCCACCTACAATTTACCAACTATTATTCTCTATTTTCCATCCTTTTCTTTGAAGAAATCAAAGTTCTTTCCAATACTATTCATCTTAGATTCAAAGGCTTCAATTTTGCTTCTAAAATTGTCAACAGTTGCCGGCCATCGAAGACAATACTTGTAGATGTCAGATATTTCTTTGATGCATTATTTTGTCTCATTATTATGTTTAGATAACACTTGTTTTGCTTTGGTACATCTTCTCTCAATCATGGCATTAAAATTATGACCTTCAGGTCCTTCCAACAATTTTCTCTCTTCAATAATTTCTACTAGATTATTTGGAAAAGAATCTGATACATCTAAAACTAAAATACCCCTATTGAGAAAATAATCAACCAGTGATCATTGATTTGAAGTTTCTCAATTGGAGAGCATGCATTCCACATTTCACCAATCTTCTTCATTTCACCCTTGTCTAACATCACCTATATATTTTCTGGATCAAAGGAGTCAGATCCAAATAGAAATTCTTCTTCATTCTTCTTTTCTTCTAAGACATCTATTACAATAGTTTTCCTCTTTTTAGGTTCCAGAGGGGACTCACCAATGATAACTTCCAACTCTTTCGTACCAGAGGATGAACCCACTTCAGACTAAGTAGGTACTGACATACCAGAGCCCGAATTTATCTTCAGAGATATAAAATGTGTTCTACAAACACTTACATTGTCCACCAACAATTCCAAGTATTTATAAACTTGTTTTCCAATAGGAATACCAGATTCCCACTCAACATTTTCTCTTCCCGATAGTGAGTTCAAAACATAGAAAGTAAAAAACATGAACAAAGATCCAAATCGAAAAGGATAACCCTCGACCAACAAAATTTGGGCATTCTCAATTAGGTTTTCAAGTAATATACTACACAAATCAAACTACTTGTTTTCCTTAACCATCATGTGTGCAAGATATACAACAATAGCCGAAGTCATACCTTCATGATTTTTGAAATAGATTTTATAAGAAATGTCGTACACAACATACCTTATAGCAGAATCTGTAAGAGTGTTTATCAATAGAGCTCGAGGGTCTTTATCAATGCTAGTAAGTTCCTCCACATCTTTGTATTTCATGGTTTTCTTCCCAGGGAGATCCCCAACATTGCATAAGCCAGTAATTGATTTGATTTCTTCCTTCATGATCAGGTAGGGTTTGTCCAACATAATATTGTCGTTCTTGAATCGACTTAACAAGAATAAGATGAATTCTTTATATGTAAACTAGGGAAATTCTCCCCACAAATCCATAGCTAGGGTTTTTATGCTCTGTAACTCATTTTTCTTCATCCCTAGTTCCATTTCCTTCATCTTTCTATTATCAAATTCTTCCAATTGAACTCCTTTCAACTTCAATGGAATGTTGCCACTCGATCCTCTATCCATTTCCATGCTTATCTTTTCTTGAATTCTTTATTATTCAATTAAAACTCCTTCCTTTTCCCTTCTTCCCCTTTGTAAACTAAGAAATAATTCCTGAGTATCCATAATAATTCCTTCAAATTACCTTAGAATTGCTTCAAATCACTTTGAGATTGCTCCAAGATTCCTTTCAAACTCTTCAAGTGCTCAAGTGATAAAAAATACTTACAAATTTTACCTTATACACCATCGGTTTTCCCTAATTCACATTAAATGCAGTAGACTTCAAAAAAGTTGCTAAACCATTCTTCTCAACACAAAAAACCCTAATTCGGTCTGCAAATTATCATGCCAACATGTTTTCTTCCAGTTTCTTTTCCAAAACCTTTGTTTATTCATTCTTCACAATACATCCTCGTGCCAACCTCTGACACGCAATTCATCTAGGGGGATTTTACAGTTTTCTGATAATGCTCCCCCTAAGACCATGCTAGGTCTAATTCCCAGAGGAATTGTTCATACCGGATGAGGGAACAAACACATCAACAGTTTCAGGTTCTTCTTCTTTCTTCCTCCATATCTTATTCATCTCTTGCTTCACCTCTTCTTTGTTGATTTTCTTTACCGGTTCATTCTTCTCTACCAGATTAGTCTGCTTACACTTTTTTCTTTTGCAAACTCTTGAGATATGTCCTAGTTTGTTACAATTATAGCAGACAACATTTCTCTAATTAGTTTGACCTCCATTAATTCTTGATTTACATTGATTTTCTTTGTGTCCAAATTTTTTACAGGTATAGCATTAGCCATTAAAAAATAGATTCATTATGCCTCCATTAAACCTATTCATCATCACTTGAGTGATCATTCTTACCTGAGATTTTCATTCAATGGCTTTATGTCCAAATTTCTTGCATGAGAAACATTGACTAGAGAAGGAACCAGGAAATTGATTCACCCTACTACATTTTGTTACCTTGTGACCAAATTTGTTACATGAAAAATAAATACCATTGAAAGATGGATATTTTTGTGTATTAGGCTATCTTGCAGGCGGTCTCCTTGCAAAATTTTTTTTTTTTTTTTGCTTCCCTTTTTCTTGAGTCTTCTGATTGTTCACTATATTCTGTATAATCTTGGAACTTTCATCGGTATCATTTCCCAGGCCACCTTTAACTTTATTTGATTTGTGTCCTGCAAGCAGTTCTTCAAGCTTGTCAGAGCTAGATTTGAAAATTTTCTCATAGAATTTTTCCTTCTCCAGTTCTACTTTCAATTTTAATACCTCTTGTTCAAGTTTAGTGCATTCATCAGACTTGTTCTACACCATTGTATTCAGAAATTATTCAATTCTCTTCTTTTCTTTGACAAGAACTTTTAATCCAATGATCTCTTGTTTCTACTTCTCACTCACTTCTCTATGTATTTCCTTGAATTTCTTCAATTGTTCTTTTAATTTTTGAACACATTCATTAGCCTCATCTAGATTTTCTTTCAAGTCTCTATTTTCATTTTTATCCCTATCAAGATATTTAGGTGTAGTTTGGAGTTCTTCTTTATCATCCATTTGATCAACCTTTAGGATCTTCCTCAAGCGGTTAAGCTCTACACCAAGAAACCAAAGCTTTGATACCAATTGTTAAAAGGCTCAAGACAACTGAGAGGGGGGGTTAATCAGTTGTCACCAAATTCAAACAAAAAAATTCAACACTTATCAACTTCACAATCACACTATTATGTTATTAAGTATGACCATGAAATGAAAATAATAGAAAGTAAAATCAACACAATGAACACCATATTTTATGTGGAAAACCCAATAAGGGAAAAACCATGGTGAGGATTAACTGAAAATTTAAAGTAGTTCCAAAACTGAATATATAATTATCACTTCCAAGGGCTCACTGCCCTGAATAAGACTCACTGTCCGGATACAAAAGCTCATTGTTTACACAAGGAGGCTCACTACCTACAAAAGGATTACAAAAAAAAATGGCTTCATAGCCAAAATGAAGTGATGAGAGTGCACCTAACAAGTGTTGATATAGTTCCAATTATGTTCAATAGACTAACTTAACACACTTCATCATTTTCACACTTCTTCACATTCATAACTTCGCAATCACCACTACTCCCTTTTTTAAAATCTTCAAAACTGTCCAACATATATACTTGATCCATCCGTAAGCATTAATTAGTTAGGTCGGTCTAATTAGATGAAATCCTTGTTTATAAAAAATACTAACTATCGGTCTCAAGTATTTGCAAAATATTTCAAACCAATAAATCAAAATGTGTAGCACACTTCATCATGTTAGCATAGACCTAAGATAGGCCGCACATATATCCACATAAAAAAAATTAATTCACCATTTAACAATTATTCATGCAGTCAGCCAGAAATAGACTTAATTGCAAAAAGTAATCAACAAAATAATGCCAACAGACCATACACGCACTAGAGCATGAGAGATTTTGAACATACATGCTTTCAACACTCATAAACTGTTTCCCAAAATAGCAAGCAACAACTATCAACCACAGACGATTGCAGACCAAAATATCAGATGAAGCACTAGCTTAGTCTTGCAGTCACAACCCATATAACATGGTGACATCAATGACAACATAAACTGTATGGTTAGCCATTCTTCTTCATTCTTCCAACAATTGAGTGGACTACACTTGTTATTTTTGGGGAGGTAATATATTTCCATGGTTTGGATAGTTTATATAGAAATTTTAGTAGCATTTTTACATTGCTAACTAAGATAATGAGGGGAGATAAAAAAAATAATTTCAAGTGGACATCAAGAGAAGATAAAAGTTTTAAGTTATTAAAGAAGTGATAGTACAAACACTACTAGTATTACTAAAATTTGACAAGGTATTTGAGGTTGATTGTGATGTAAATGGGAATATAATTGGAGCAGTGTTGAGCCAATAATGAAGATTAGTATCATATTCCAATTAGAATTTGAATGATATAGGGAAGATATATTTAGTTTGTCTAGGAATTTTATGTCGAAATTCAAACATTGAAGAAATGGAGACATTACTTTTTAGCAAGGAAGCTTATGTTGTACATTAATCATCAAGAATTATAAAATTTTAATATCCAAGATGATTAAATTAGAAATAGATGTGATGGGTTGAGTTTATACAAAGTTATTCATTTGTATATAAATATAGGTGTGTAAAGTCATAGAAGGTTGTCAATGTATTGAGTAGTAGACAAAATTTGTTATTAGAAATGAGAGTAGAGGTAGTTGGATTTAAAAAATTGAATAATTTATATAATATTGATCTATTTGGTGAAAGCATAAAGAGAATAGATAGGATTAAATGTTTAGATTACTTGATTCAAAATGCGATTTTGTTTAAGGGTAGTCAACTATGTGTGCAAGGAGTTCAATGAGAGAATTTTTATTAAGGAGAACCACAGTGGTAGTTTAGCAAGATATTTTGGAGTAGATAAAATAATTTCATTAGTGAGTGAGAACTATTTTTACACATAAATATGCAAGGATGTAAGGAAATTTGTTCAAGGTTGTAGTACTTATCTAATTAAAAAAAGAAGCAACCAAAATGTTGGTTTCTACTAGCTATTACTAGTACCAGAGAGACCTTGGTAAGAAATTAGTATGGATTTTATATTAGGTCTAGAATATAATGTTGGAATAATGAAGAAGAATCCTCTGGTGTGTTGTCATTGATGCCAACATTGGTTGGTATCAGTTTTTTCAATTCAAAATAGTTATGTCTTTGTTATCTTGATCGGGTAATTTGGTCCGAAAATTCTCTTAGTAGAAAATCGCTTCATAATATTTTAATATGATGATCAAGGCTATTTGGTGCATCTCTGGACAAGTTTTCAATGGTTTTTGTTGGAAGGAATGAAAGTTATGTATGACAGAGTTCGGCTTGTAGTATTATGCTCAGTATTTGTGTAATTGGCATAAGTTTTCTTTTGGTCAACACAAATATGTGGTGTGCGCTTCGTTGGTGACTTAAAGAGTTCCTTATTAAGTCCAATACAATGTAATTTATGCTTTTCACATTTTGTTTTGATGAAAAGGTTTTGTTGGTTGAGCCAACAAGCTACATTTTTTTATTAAATATGTGTACATCTAATTAGGTCGACCTAATTGACGTATGAAGGTGTAATAGTGTATATATATATGAAACATCCTTTTTGTATTGAGAGACATATATACAGATAGATAGGTGTGTGTGTGTAGTGTGTGATAAGAAAAAGTGATAAGTAGTGATGTTTGTCTATTGTGTGGAGTTGTATACTCTTAATGTATTTGTTGTGTACCTGTGAACCAGAGCATGATTTTGTATTCTAGAGCCTAATTGGAAATGAACTCATCACTCATAAGGTGTATTACATCATTTCATCATTTTGGTAGTGAGCCACACTTCTTTTTGTATTTACTTTAGGCTATGAGACTTTCAAGGATAGTGAGTCCTAGCAGTGTGCCCTGTAATATCTTATAGCCGGTTATAACATATTGTGAGCTAATCCTCTATATGGTTTTTCCCATTTTAGGTTTTCCATGTAAAAATATTTGTGTTCATTTGTTATGTGGTGTTATGCTTCATTTCATGTTCTTGTTTACAAGTGCAGTTAAATATGTTTTGATAATTGAATGGTTAGCAGTTAAATGGTTTGGTAAAATACTGATTCACCCCTTCTTAGTATTTTGGGCATTCAAAAATTGGTATCAGAGCATGGTTCCTTTGGAAACGTTTAACAACTTAAGGAAGATCCTAAAGTTTGAACACATGGTTGACAAAAAGTATCCTATTCCTCTAGAAGAGATATTTGTAACTAAAGAACTCCATGCTACTCTTGAAGATCTAGATAAAAGTGAAGATGAGAAAGTAACCCCGAAAGAAAACTCGAAAGAAGCAAATGAATGCATCATAAAGTTAAGAGAGAAAATAAAGAAATTCAAAGAAACACATAGAGAAGTCAGTGATCAGTTGAAGAAAGCTAACAAAGACATCACCAGACTAAACGTGAAAGTGGAAGAAAATAAAATAATTGAAGAATGTCAGAAAGCTGAAATTCATAATAAAATTGATGAATGTACAAAGCTTGAACAAGAAGTGGTAACTCTAAGATATGACTTGCAGAAAGCAAGAGCTCATGAGGAAAAATTCAAAAAAAGTACTACAATGCTTGATGAGCTGATCGCATTTCAGAAACTAGCTAAGGATAAAAGTGGTCTAGGACTTGAAGAAGGACAAAGTTCAAAGGAAAATCAGATTCCCAACAAAGTTGACAATCAAAGGAAGACTCAAGGAAATAATAAATAGTTCAAGAACCAAAGAAGCAACACAAAAAGGATTCCTATTTGACAACCTAATGCTCAAAGCTACCCATATTTTAATGGTATTTGTTTCTCATGCAATAAATTTGGTCATAGGGTAACAAAATGTAGGAGTAGAATGAATCAGAATGTTGGATTCTTCTTTGGACAATTTTTTGCTTGCAAAAGGTTTGAACATAGAGCTACTGAGTGTAGAAGTCAGATAATGATTTGAATAGATTCAATACTGGTAGAATGGCTCAATCTTTTCAAGGCTATTGTTATACATGTTATGATTTTGGACATAAAGCTAACCAATGTAGATCAAGCTTAAATTCAAATTAGTTTGGTCAGAGAAATTTTATATGCTACTCTTGCAACAAACCAGGGCATACCTCAAAATTATACAGAAGCAAATTTGGGAAGAAACCTGATCCTGAACAAAGTGGATCCTATCGAAGTGAGAAAGAAAATGGAGAAGATTTGGAAGAAAAAGGAAGAACCTAAGAATAAGGATGAATCAAATGCATCTGTACTTGCAACTGGTGCAGATACTTCTTCCAAAAAATGAACCTAGTAGTGACTTCAGGGGGAGCAATTATAGAGATATCTAACAAACCCCCAATATAAGAGGTGTCAAGTTGTGACATGAAGATATGTGATGTAGAATGGAATATTGAAGCTGTTGAAAAGATTCTAACAAAAAAGGTGCAAATTTGAAGATTTGCGGAGCTTTTAGGGTTTACAGTGTATTTCACAAAGTGTATTAGCTTTTTGAAGGTGGAATGCATTTAATGCAAATTAAGGAAAATAGATAAAACATAAAGTGAAAGCTAAAGTTGAATTAAATCATTTTTACTACTCAAAAGAAAGTTGAAGCAAGATGAAGTTGATTCAATGTGCTTGGCATCAAACCCTAGTTCTATCAAAGCATTGAAAGAGGTATTTATAGTTATCAATACTTTGTTGGTTTGAATTAGAAGCATTTCTCATAAGCACATTTAGAAGAATTAAGGAAAGATGGCCACACCAACTATTGTTGAGACCTATGAGAGACCCCAAACTAGGATCAAAAGATATTCATGGAAAGTCTACGAAATGGACCCCATGGGTGCATTCTCACAAATCCCAAGTAGTGTTTTTCCTACTGAAGATACCAGGGTCTACATTCACACAAAACTAGAAGAATTTGACCATCAAGAACTCATGAATGAATTGGAAAAGAAATTTTCAAGAGATGGTTACTCTATGAAGCCACAATATGAAAACCTAGTATGGAATAGATTTCTAGACTTTTGTAGTGAGATGTTCACAAAATTTGTGAGGATGGCACTTAGTAGGGTGCACGAAAAATTTGTATGGGAAAGAATTGGTGGAGTGATTACTAAGGAAGTCATTAGGGATGTAACTAGTCTCTGTGACACTGGAATTATGGAGGACTTTCCCAACTCTTATCTAGTAAGAGATAATTCTCTTTTGGAAATGGAAACCCTAGTTAATAACATGATAGGTTATGCCAATTTGCTAGCGATAGCTATATTATTTGATGAAGTTGATGAAAAGAATAAAGAAACAATTATAAATGCTATTGTTCAATATATGGTTATCTTTAATGAGTCAATGGAATCTATAAGGAAGAAGGTGACTGATAATTTCTGGGAAGCATTAGTTCATAGAAGGCATGCATCTATAACCATTGAAGATAAATTTAAATCTAATGCCTTAAAAACATATGGTTCCTGCATGTCTGAGGAAGATGTTGCTTCCCTGCTCAAAGAATGTTCCTAGTTTTTTAGGGTAAAATAGAGAATCACTAACTTAATGACTAAAGAGAAGGAAAGTACAGAGAAAATGAGGCAAGAAACACTTGAAATAGCTAGAAAAATGGAAAATAATTATGGGAAGAAAACTAGTTATTTATCTCATACCACACAAGCACAGGATCCTATCAATATTACAGAAACAGAGGACCATCCTATTATGTTGGTGAAACACATGTTGTTTCAGAGACATTTTTTCTTTTGAATGATATAGAAGAAATAACTAGTAAACATTCTGAAGATCAACAAAAAGGTGACACCAGTAGTAATCCAAGAGAACATAATGATGATACTGGAAACAAAGAAGAAGAAGAAGACAAGAATGGAAATGAAGGAAACAAAGGTGAAAATAAAGATGATGGTAGAGATGATGAGGATAAGAAGGAAGAAGAAAATAAATATGAGTCTTTAGGAAAATCCTTTGGAAAAGAAGAAGAAGAGGAAAAGAAAGAAGAAAGCAAGGAAGATATTGAGGTTGGAAGAAGTGAAGAAGAGATGTCAAAATATGCTGAGCTTTCAAAGCCTTCTGAAGAATAATCCAAAAATATTCTTAAAGGCTTGTTGAAAAGGAAATTGTAGATCTAGCATGTGCTGCTATCCTAGCTGATTCAACTTCCTTCACATCTAGGGTATGTAGATTTGAGAAAGATCCCACCAGTTGAGAGAGTAAAAATTTGTGGTACTTTTCTCAACTCTGGTACAAAAGAAATGATTGAGACTTATCAAAAAGGGACTGAATTAATAAATGGTTCTATTAAGGTGTTACATGAGTCAGTACCTAGTGCTACTATTGATACCTCCTTATCCCCTATTGAAAACTTGAAGCTTCTAACTTTGATTCCATGAAAGAATACTCCTCTCGTCTTAAGTTGCAAACTGAGAAAGAAGTTGAATCAAGAATCTTGGAGAAAAGGATATTCGAACTACATGATAGATGTGTAAGTGCACATAGCAAAGTATTGAAAATTCTGAAAGAAGTTAAGGAGTGTGAATAGGAAGCACAAATATTGTTTGTATAGTGCATGTGGTAGCCTGACGCCACTAGAAGCATCAAATATTTAATGGAATCAATAAAGTCTCAACTAGAGAATGCCTCTAGAGCCTACAAAATTTTAGATAACATAAACTATATGGCTTAGACTTCTATCACAGACCTACAAAATAAGTTCTTCACTCTACAAAAGCAGAAATATGATGCAATCAGATGGTTTGGTTAGCTCAGAGATCTGGTTAAGTCTAGACATATTCCTGTGTCACATCTTCTTATGGATGCCAAAAATCTTGACAAGATAAAACTTAACCCATCCACTCTAGAAGAAGGAGAAGAATGTTTGGTCGAACTGGAATCATTGCACAAAACACTAGTTAGAGCTAAAAGGATCTGGGATGAAGGAAAACTGGATTGGTAAGCTATTCTCAAGGAACTAGATGGTGCCCCAAACTCTAGTTAAGTGTTTTGTACATTTCTTTTTATTTTTTTTTAAGATTATCATTGAGACACCATTTTTCCTTGATGTCAAAGGGGGAGAATATGTATGGAGAATATGTGTGGAAAGTATATAATTTTTTTTTAGTCATGGAGAAGTTTTGTTTAGTCTACATAGTTGAAAGGGAAAGTAAAGTTAGTTTTTGGAGATTCAATTTTTTTGGCACATGTTGCCATCAATGAAAAAGGGGGATATTGTTGGAAGAATGAAGAAGAAGCCTCCAATGTGTTTTCATTGATGGCAAAAATTGGTTGGTAGTAGTTTTGTCAATCTAGAAAAGCTATGTCTTTGTTATCTTGATCCAGTAATTTGGTCTATAAATTCTCTCAATATAAGATCGCTTCATAAGATTTTAATATGATGATCAAGACTATTTGGTGCATCTCTTGAAAAAATTTTAGTGGTTTTTTTTTAAAGGAATGAAAATTATGTATGACAAAGTTCAGCTTATAGTATTCTGCTCAGTATTTGTATAATTGGCATAAGTTTTCCTCTGGCCGACATAGATATGTGGTGTGCACTTCATTGGTGACTTAAAGAGTTACTTATTAGGTCCAAGCCAACCTAATTTATGCTTTGCATGTTTTGTTTTGATGAAAAGGTGTTCTGGGTTAAGCCGAAAAGCTACATTTTTTATTAGATATTTGTATATATAATTAGGCCAACCTAATTGATGTATGAAGGTGTAATAGTGTGTATATATATATATGAAACATCCTTTTTGTATTGAGAGAAATATATACAATGAGATAGGTGTGTGTGTGTGTGTAATGTGTGATAAGAAAAAGTGATAAGCAATGATGTGTGTCTATTGTGTGAAGTTGTATACTCTTAATGTATTTATTGTGTACTTGTGAACTAGAGAAATATTTTGTATTCTAGAGCCTAATTGGAACTGAACTCAACACACATAAGGTGTATTACATCAGTTCATCATTTTGGCAGTGAGCCACACTCCTTTTTGTATTTACTTCAGGTTGTGAGCTTTTCATGGACAATGAGTCCTAGCAGTGTGCCCTGTAATATCTTATAACTGGTTATAACATATTATGAGCTAATCCTCACCATGGTTTTTCCCATTTTGGGTTTTCCATGTAAAAATCCTGGCGTTCCTTTGTTATGTGGTGTTATGCTTCCTTTCATGTGCTTTTTTATAGCTATAATTAAATATGTTTTGATAATTGAATGGTTTGGTAAAATACTGATTTACCCCCCCTCTCAATTTTTTGGGTGTTCAACATATGAAGAGGGCATGGGCCTCAATATTCGTAGATTTTGATTGATTTTCTAAGATGGAACATTTTATTCCATGTAAATAGAACAATTTTTTGGTAAATGTAGCTAGCTTATTTTTGAAGGAATTTATAAGGTTGCATGGTTTGTCAAAGAGTGTCACTTTAGATAGTGACAAAAATTTTGATGGATATTTCTAGAAGATATCATAAAAGTAGATATTAAAGACATTTTAAATCTAGTCCATCATACCACACATATATAGATGAGAAAATTGTGGTGAATATGAGTCTAGGTTGCTAAAATGAATAAAATTGGTGGGGCTTTCTTTCCCTTCTAGGGTTTTGGACCTAAAAGGAGAAAGACCAATTTCCAACCTTTCACTCAAGAACAAAACCTTGAGATTTCAATACAAAGGAGATTGAAATCTTGCAAAGATATTGTTCTAGGGATTGAATGATGTATAATGAGGGGTTCACCACCAAGTGTAAAATTGGAAAAGATAATATGCTAGAAAACACAGTGTGAAATTAAGATGAATGCAAAGCAACCTAGAAGATGTTGTAAAACACAATGTGATATGAAAACTAAATCTAAATGACCTAAGAAAGTGAACAAAATGCAATAAAAAGCTATGAGACTGTAAGTGTAGACCTAGAAGACTGGAGAAGGCATAATGGAAGTCTGGATCACTAAAAAATATGTTGTTGAAGTTGACTAGGACTCATACACTAGGCTGGGTGAATCAGTCTAGTTTCTAGAAAAATGCACTAGGTTTTAGCCAAAAGGGTATCCAAATCTACAAAAAATCTTGTTTAGGCCTATACAGTCGGACTCATTCGCCAATAGTGGAAAAACAATCCACGTCTGTTTTTCTAGAAATTTTGAAGTGGATTTTGTGCCTCGGTCTACTCTGCTCTTTTTGACTGGTTTCTGAATCCAAAACTACAAAATTCCACCGGTAGGTCTTCTCCAAGCTTCTCCAAGGCTTGATGGCAACTTTGAAAACTTTTAGGGACTTGACAACTTTTCTCCAACTTTTCTTCTTGGAAAATATGCAACCTAGCCCCACAAATCACACACAAGAAGAGGGAAATATGTTGTGGCAGTTAGTGAATAGGGTTTTTCCATGGTCAAACCCCTTGTTGGTAATTAAACCTTGAAATGAAAGCAAGTACGAAAGTAGAATGATGAATGAACAAAAGACAATCTTGCAACTCACCAAACCCTTACAATAAAAGGCTACAAACATGTAAGTGATGGCTCCAATGGATGTGGTTCTTGACTCTTGCTTGATGTTGATAGATCTTGAATGAAATGCTTGCTTGAATCACAAAACCCTACACCACAATTTTTAGCTCTAAAACAACATGATGAAAATAACCTTTGACATGATGAACGACACTTGAAAGATGCTCTTGAATGCTTGATAATTTTCCCTTGAAATGCCTTAAATGCTCTTTTGAATGCTCAAATGCTCTTGTGAACTCTCTTAAATGCTAGGTATGAATACTTGAATGCTTGGGATGAAAATGAGTGAAAGAGCCTTGTATTTATACTTAATTATGCAAGAATTCCTGAAATTATAACACTACAAGCCGACATCAGATCTAGGAGAATAAAATCCCACCAAAAATTCAATTAAAATTTGAATTTTGGTCACATGGGACTCATTCGCCCAAGGTGGAGAATGAGTCCCATCACACATAATGTATGGGACCAAAAATCAAAAGTTTCTAGAAATGTGTGAAACCTGCATCAGGGCCAAAAAGACCTAGTTGGAACTAATTCTCCCAGGGTGGGGAATGAGTCTTAGACACTAAATCTGGGCCACACAAGCCAAGAACACCTAAATTATGATTGGTCATTGATTGGTATAAAAATTATTCTCGAAAAGATGCAATAAATGAGGCTTGTGGATGCAAAATAGGGCCAATTAAAGCATAAGAAAGCCAAATTATTAATGACAAGCTTAGAGGAGTGTGAAAGTGTGTCACAACATTCCAAATAAGGAAAAGTTAATGTTGATTATGATTAAAATTATGTTTATTATACTTAGTTAATTGATAAAACCCTAGAAAAGTGTGAAAGTGTGTTACAACACTTCACAACACTTTTGGAAGGTACCATTAAGCTTCATTAGCTCACAAGGGCTCAAGACCTAATGTGAATGTTTTATCCACATCACAACACTAAATCAAGGGAAAATTAAGCCAAAATCCACAAGGAGGACCCAAATGAGTGCGAAAAATATCAAAGGATCCTTTTTTTGACACTACATTTAGCCCCCACTATAGTGAGAGGATGAACCTACTTCAAAATCACACTAAAGTAGAAAAATAGGCACCAAGGGGGGTTCCAATGAACCAATGCTAGCAAGATGAGACAAAAACAATCAAGAGGGGTGATCAAGCCCCCGGGACCAAGATCCCATGGAAAACCAACATAAGCACAAAGAAACACACATGAAAATGATATAAAGAACAAAGGCAAGGCCAATCATACACTTCCAAAGATGAAAAAGGAGAAAATAAATAAAAGAATCAGATCAAGCTTCGATCGTTTTTCCATCTTGATGTGGATTAGATCTAGGTTGTTTGTCCAAAAAAATGCATACCCACTTTGAGGCGACGAAACTCTTGGTTGTTCGTTGAGTGAGAAGTCCTAAAAGGTGATAAACATACACTCATGACTGGTATGCACTCACACACATGCAAGTGGCTATGGGGAAATTCATGCCTTAGATTAGGCTTCCTGCTCGACCATACCAAAGTTATACCTCTTGATAATTTTAATAAGGTGCCACACAAAAAATGATTTTCGAGCTTCATGAGGCAATAAAAAGTATGTATGTTTGGAGCTCATGAAAAAATGGGATGAAATTATAGGGATGCAAGCTATATTATGCAAGGTGGCCATAACAACAAATGCAAAATGCAAAAATAGGAAATGTTCAAAGGAGGCTTGCTTAGTTCGTGTGAGGTCTTTATCTTAGGGAACATTGTGCCTAATGCCTCTAAGAGAGGACCAATCAAAGAATAGAAAATTCGCAACTTGGGGGATGCAATGTGTCATATCAAGCCACTAAGAGGAATGCAATATGTAAGAGAGATCACGCTCCTGAAGGACATCACACCCAATGTCATCCACAAAGTGACATATGCATATTATGAAGTAAGAAGGTTGCACAAAGAACCAAGAAAAAGGAAAAATGCAAAAGAGTAATGTTAATGTATGCCCCCACTTTAAAGAAATTGCTAAACACCATACTGTGAGAAATTGATTTAAAGTAGAAAATGAGAAATTCTAACAAGAGAAGACATGAGATCTGAGAAAGTTCTGAATGCAAGAGAAAAGAAAAGAGAGGGGTTTCCCCAAAATGAAACACCAAACACAGGGGATCTATGGATTTGGTGTCGGTGATGTTCTTTGTCGAGATTTTATTTAGAGAGATTGGAACAATCATATTACCCAAATACACATAGAACTGGAAGAATGACACAAAGAGAGAAAATAAAGACAAACTCTTTAACATGGAAGAAACATAGGGTGTCTCGACACCTTGCGCCATCCCCAAAAGGAAAAAAACAAGACAAATGAAAAGAAAAGGTGAAGGAAAAAGGAAAAGATTTTTGGTCAACATGAAGTAGACATGAATGTCTTAATGCCTTGCATCATCCCCAAAAGGAAAACACAAGAAAAAGATAAAGATGAAATGAAAAGGAAAAATAAAAAGAAAGCCTTTTGGGTCAACATGAAGGTGGCATGAATGTCTCAATGCCTTGCATCATCCCCAAAAGGAAAACACAAGAAAAAGATAAAGATGAAAAGCGAAAAATATGTATAATATAGAGAAGAATGAAGGTACAAATAGAGGAATGTCACAAAGAGAGAGAAAATCAAACAAAACATCACGAGGGATCACATTACACACATGCAATCACACAAAAGAAAAAGAAAAAGAATAGTAAGGAAAATGCGAGTCAACCTATGAGAAATTCATCTACCTCCCAATCATGTTTTGTGTATACCAAAGGCGGGAAACTAGCCAAAGGGACAAGAGCAAGTGTCGAACTAGGAGAAGCACTAGGTTCCACACTCTTTATAGGAGATTTGTCATTTAAGCTCATGGAAGAGGAAAATATTTTGTTCAATTCATTATGCACCTCTTCATTGATTTTAGTGATCTCGTCATCATCATCCAGGTTAACCGCAACAGGATGTCGAATGATAATGTCCATTGAAGAGTTCAACTCTTGTTGTGATTTTTGTATTGGGTCATTTTGTTTTGGTTGGGGAGGGGGTCATCATGAATTGCTTTAGTCAAGTTTGGATCTTGATTTCTTTGTTTAATTCTTTGTGTAACTTGTGAGCAAGGGCACGACGTCTTCGCCTATGCTCTAGCACCTCTATTTTTATTTTTTTTGTTTTCAAGTTGTGTTTGTGTAGGGGCAGGTTGATCAACTGTAGGTTTCTTTTCTTCCCTAAGCGAAGGAATGAAAGGAACCATAGGAGGTTGTTCATCCACTTTCTCTTTTTCTTTGTAAACTTGTTTTATTCTAGGAGGTGTGACGAGGTTTTTTTCATTGTCTCTTGGCATTTTGGAGGATGTAGGTGAAGTTTCTATTTTTGGTTGGTCTTGGTTGTTTGTGTGTGATCGATTTTAAGTGTGATAAATATGAATTAAAAGTAAATCAAACACACCAATGAAACTTTAAATTAAAACATAAAATAAAGGAATAAAATTGCAAACTCCGTTTATGCTTCAAAGGTGTTCCATTGTCCTCTATCTCCAGTGTTTTCGTTGATTCTAGTTGGCTCTCAGATCTTGGGCTAGGCTCAACAAACGCTCTTCCTAGAGAACGAGATTGAATATGAATGCATGCAATGCTAATGTTAAGACATGATTATTCTAATGCTAAACATGATTGATAAGATGAAAGATTATAAAAAAAATGCTAGAATGCTAGAATGCTAGAATGTAAGTAATCTCTAATTCAATTAATTTCTGATTAAACCAATGCTTGGATTTGCAGCGGTATTTATAGAGTTTTCAAAAGCTTCTGATTAGCTGATATGATCAACAACTGTGAAAATTCCTGGCAGATCGAACAGTTGAAGATGGATAAGGCTGAAGAAAAATAGAAAAAAACAGAAAGCAAGATTTGCTTTCTTTTTTGTGAAAGAGATAAAATGAGATGATAAAGATGAATTGTAAAAATCATCTTTTTGTGATATTTTGGAAAGATTTAAAAAGATAAATAATGAATTATGAATTCAATTATTTATTTATGGGTGACATGGAAGATTTTGTTAAGATTTGAAAGATAATGACGGATTTCATAATTAAATAAAATATTTAATTAAATAAAAATATTTAATTAAATTTGTGAAAATGAAATTAATTAAATAAGATATTTAATTAATGAGAAGAAAGATTTGAAATAAGAGAAAAGAAATTTAATTTAATTAAATCAAAGATTTAATTAAACTTAAATGTGATAATTAATTAAATAAACAATGACATTTATTTAATTAATTAAGTGGACTTAAGAAAGTGGTAATTAAATAAAATGAATTTATTTAATTAAAGTGGAAGAATAAAGTGGATGAACAATATAATTAAATCAAGTTAATTTAATCATATGTAGAGGAATTAATTAAATAATTTAATTAAATGCCAGGATTTAGACATGACCAATTTTATGCATATACATTTTGCCCCTCTTTGAAGTGATGTGTGAAACGCATTGCTTCAAAGAAAATATTCCTGCTTTCAAAATTTGTTGTGTTTGATTTTGCCCCTGATTGAAAAATTTAACTGATATGCCCCTAATCTCACTCTGATATGTTTTTGATATTGATGATGCCCCCTTGGGAGGTAAAACATTGAGGATGAGAAAATGTTGAGCAGATGATGAAATTCAAATGATGAGAGGGATGCAGTGATTTAGCTCCCGATAAATGAAAAAAAGAAAATGCCCCAGTTAAAAAAATGGCACCAAAAACCCACTTGGTTTGACCCTTAAAAGGTAAAAGGGTGAAAAGAAAAGTCATTTGCACTTTTTGACTTTTGAGGAACCTTTTTGCTCTGACGGTGACTTGGCACGATGGAGATCCCTACTCACCAACATAGATTTGAGCGGTCCTGTCGATATTAGTGGCCAATCGCGTATGGACCTCCGGTGAGTCAATTTGAACCTTTGTAGTTTGAAAGTTTTCATTTTGAACCAATTTTTGATGCATTCTAGCGCGGTTTTATGGTAGAACTAGCCATTTTAGCACTTTTAGGAAATAGAATAGTGCATTTGAGTTTTCTTTTAGTGCATATAGGGCCTAATATAGTGTTTTTAGATTTTTGCAATTTAGCACATTCGATGAATGAAGTAGTGCTTATAGGTGGCTAGGTTTGAATTTATTACCTTAGCACATTTAGGTAGCAGATTAGTGCTTACAGGGTTTTAGCACATCCAGGGGGTGAAATAGCGCTTTTGAGATATGAAGTAGCTCTTTTGGGGAAATGGCGCTTTTAGGAAATGATGTAGCGCATTCAGGGCACAGAACCACGCATATGGAGTTTTAGCGCATATGGGGGAAACGTTGGCACATTTAGGGTTTTAGCGCTTTTAGGCCACAGAGTAGCGCTTATAGGAAATTTAGACAGAATGCTTGATGATGAAAATGATGATGAATTATTGCTTCCTTGGTCAATAGATAGTGAAATTGTCATGTCATCATGTTGATAAATTGATAACTTCGCTTCCCAAAATAGAAAACAAAGAGTAGATAGCTGATAACTTTGCTTCCAAAAATGAAAAAACAAAGAGTAGATGATTGATATAAGTTTTGATAAATTTGCTTTCTGTGATAGAAAACAAATAGTAGATTGATTGGTTTGAAAACATATTTGCATTCATGATTGAAATACAAGTAGGATAATGATTTGATTGTGTGATAAATTTGCTTTCCTGAAAAATAGAAAAAAAATAGTAAATGATGATAGAGTAGATTGATGTGATGGGTAGATAGATAGATTGTGTATTGATGTCCTGATATGAGTCACTTGGATAGAGAATTTGATATGGTTCACTGATATGGGTCATTGATTGATATGGGTCAGTTGATATGAGTCAGATAGATAGATATGAGTCTGATTGATATGAGTTTGATAGATTGTTGTTGTGATGACACTAAAAAAAATAGGAGGTTTTTAAAAACCTCCAAATTAGAGAGAATCATCCTGCGGGGTGGGATAGGATTCGAGATTTGACACCTACAGATGTGCAGCTGATAGTGAGTTGTGGGTTGGGATCTTTATTGTCGATGCCTCCTGTTCAGGCCAACAGGGGCCTATTGACTGCGTTAGTAGAGAGATGGCATTCAGAGCATAATACCTTTCATTTTTTGACTGGTGAGCTACTAGTGACCCTAGATGATGTATATAGGATTTTGGGGATCCTGGTAGTTGGTGCCCTTGTGGTCTATGATCACAAGGATGTGGGTGGAATAGATGCGCTTAGGAGAGTGTTCAGTGAAGCACATATAGTAGGATACTGGGTGTCATGGGAGGACTTCAGAGGATACCCAACATTACCTGTAGTGTTGGACACTTTTATTGGAGGCTTCCTTTGTCCAGATCGCCAGTCAAAGGGGTTATCAGTTGGATGAGGTAGGACCATCGAGCAGATGGTAGGTCAACCGAGGAGATATGCCTAGGGGAGTTGCATGTTGGCTCACTTGTATCATGACCTACATTAGGTAATATACAGAGGCTCATCGAGTTTATCATGTGGTGTCACATTTGCACTTGTCTAGCCCAAGCTAGGCAAGGTGGAGTATTGGAGACGGACCTTGGATGACATGGATGCAGTGATATGGAGGCTATATATTGATTGCAATGTCTGGGATACAAATCCTTTGGAGATGTCGTTTGTAGGGATACCCAGGTTTTTGATAGGGTGCACACCTTTTATCATAGAGAGATTTTTGGTTTTGCGAGTACAGAGGTAGTTTGGTTTTACACAGGGTATGCCATAGGGTGTTGCACACTATGGACGGTGCAAGGATGAGCCTGGATGGGGTCCTTGCATTGCTTACCAGGTTTCATATACTGAGTATATGGCATTGCAGCCTGAGGTATGGGATTCGAGACCTGATATTATGGATGTTGGTATGTTAGATGAGTATTCAGTGTACTATCACACACATCTATTTCCATGATTTACATGTCTAGATGAGTCGACACCCATTTTGGTGGCACCGCAGCCAGGGGTTGGGAGACAGGAGGATGTGGTGGGTGATGAGCAGGCAGCTGTCAGAGGAGAGGGGGAGGAGAGTGGAGAGGAGGAGAGCTTAGATGATAGTGATGGGGATGACGACGGAGAGGGAAAAGGTGGAGAGCAGAGGCCAGTGAGATCGAGGCCAGAATTTTTGGGTAGTGTTCAGGTTATATGGAGGCCGCAAACTGGTATCGAACGAAGGACAGTGATCAGTGTTGCCTCCACATCACAGCAAGGAAAAATAGATACTCTGCAGGGCCAAGTACAAACACTGCAGGGACAACAGGTGCAGTTGCAGAGCCAGTTGGCTCAGGCTCAGGCTTAGGGTTTGGTAGCATAGCTATAGACATAGGTGGACTAGACATAGGCACATGCACAGACACAAACACAGGCACAGGTAGCCCAGTTGATTGTAGAGAGAGACTCATTTAGACGATGAGCAGTAGAGGCACAGGGTGTGGCACAGAGACTCATGAGCACTGTGGAGAGTGCATCCCTACGACAGACTATTGCAGAGGGATTTGAGACAGCCAGGGAGGCTGAGTACTATCAAGTCCGATATGAGGAGTTGTGTCCTCCTGAGCGCAAATAGCCTTTCCCACGGTCCCACAACAGGACCAAGAGCAGATCACAGACGGTGACATAGAGCAGAGGGGTCACAGGGCGTCGACAAGATCCAGATGCAAGGACTAGTGGTAGGCCACCGTCCTCGAGACCAGCTCTGTCAAGGGGTTCCACCAGCCATCCATGATTGATTGAGGCAAGTTTATGGATGTATATTGATTTTGATCATATCTCATGTGTCTTTCTAGACTTTTTAGTTTCATTGGACTTTTGGACATTTGTATGTATTTTGATGAGCGATGATATATAGCGGCAATGAGTTTTGATGATGTGTTTCTTTGATGTGATCATGATATGGATATGTATTGATTTCCGCGTGATGTGATATGGATTTTTTTGATATGCATCATAATGATTTTTTATGTCTAACCATGTGATGTAGGATGATTCATGTCATGGTGATGATTTGTGATGGGTACTAATTGTGTCATGTAGGTGGATGATATGTTTATGAAAATGATGTGGGAATGTAATGTATGCATGGATCATTTGTTTTTAGATTTTCAAATGCAACATGTTGAAATGATATGATGTATGATATGAAATGTTATGAAAATGTATGTTTTGAAAATGATGTGGAAATGAAATGTATGGATAGAATATTTGTTTATGGATTTCTTCTAAATGCAAGAAAATAAATGATTTGATGAACAATGGATGTTTATGTTTATGAGATAAATTTGTAGCATGTATGTGAAATAATGCGATGTTTATGTAAAATGCTATGAAAATGATAAATGTATGGAAAGGAGGATGAAATGAGATGAATAATGAATATGATAATGATGTGATAAATGAAATGAATATGAATTGAATATGACGTGATAATGAAATGTAAATGGTATGAAAATGATAATGATAATAACTGAATGAATATGAAATGATTGATAAATGATTAATGATGTAATATGAAATGATGAATGAATGGTAAGAATATGATAAAATAATGAAAAAAATGATAACAAATGATAATGAGAAATGATATGAGAAGATGGTGCTAAATGAAATGATAATGAAAATGTAACGAAATGATAAGTGAAATGAAAAGAGATGATGACACAAAGATGATAACGAAATGGTAATAAAGATGATAAAATGGTATGCAAAAATAAAATGAAATGGATATGAAAATGATAAGTAAGATGTTAATGATATGTAAATGATAGATTAATATGAAAATGAAAGTGATATGAAAATACCTAATGAATTAAATGAATTATATGAAAGGATAAAGGACCTTCACGATATGGGAATGAATGATAAATGCTTACGTATATGATATGTATAAGACCTAGATGAAAATGATGGTAAATGATAAATGATAATGATATGAATAATAAAAATGATATGATGAATATGAAAATGATTAAATAATGATATGATGAATGATAGGATAAGATGATGATGTGTAAAATGATAATGAAAATATAGTGAAATGATAAGTGAAATAGATTATGAAATGAAGGCTCAAAGATAAAATATGATAATGAAACAATAAGGAAGATGATAAAATGGTATGCAAATGTAAAATGAAAATGAAATGATAAGAAAATAATAAGTGAGATGTTAATGATATGAAAATGATATGGGATTGAAATGAGATGGAAATGAATGATACATAATAATCTAGATGAAATGATAATGATAATGAAATGATGATAATGAAACAAATGTCTGAATGTCCTCTACAAATAGTCCAAAGAGACATGGCTACTGTTGGTGGTTTGATTAGTCGTTCAAAAACTCTAATGCAAATCCAGTATGCAGATATGTACATTAAATGCAACTAAATGAAACCAACCATTTGTTGAGCCTTTTGTTAGCCTTCCTATATCATCATAGAGCCCTTTAAAATATTGGAAGTATGTACAAGCATCAGAAGGGAAATTAGCACCAATGATGACCTAAGTACAACTTTCATGGTTTTTGATATAGCAAGTGAACACAAACATCGAGGTATAATTGAACCGAGATGACCTGAGCATTTCTTGCATAAAAAGACAAAGACTAACCACTTTTTGATGCAAATGTGGAACTATAATCAATGATATGTTTTGGAAATCATGTCTCACGACATTTTTGCACCAAATTGATAGTTAACATCTAGACAACAAACAAAGAAAAAATCATCCTCTTTCCTTGCCACTCTAGTTCAGTGCATCATTGAGTGTGCTCCCAAGAGATGATATCGAAAATAAAACAAACATTGTTCAAAATATAATACTGCTATTTCAAAAATTATTCAGATTTTAGATCATCTAGATATGAGTCATGATATGAATTGTGCTGAAAACTGTTATGATATGGATCAATGATTGGATAACTGCTCATAGGGTTTGATTGTTTGTTTGCATGATTTGATTCTATGTCATTTTTCTATCTATTTTGGTAGAACCTAAAAGTTGATTGCCCCTAGTATTGTCAATGTTTGCCCCCAGTATTGACACAACTTGCTAAAATGGATATGTACAATGATCAAGCCACGATAAGATGTTATCGCTCTAGGTGAAATGATGATAGTATGATGCTGGTACGATGCTAAGAGGATGATAAAAAGATGTATGAAATGAAAGTTGAAAAGCTAAGTGCAAAACATGAACTAATATATAGAGGGCTACAAATAGTGTCTATTTGCAGATTTTCACTATTCGTCTGTATTGCATTTTTTGGATTTTTTATTTTTTTTTGCAGGACTTTTTCTGTTGTTTTTGTATTTTTTTAAGGACTTTTTATACTGTTTTTGTATTTTTTTTAGGACTTTGTATACTGTTTTTGTATTTTTTCAGGACTTTTTATAGATGAGGATAACTGACTCAAACAAAATACTTTTTCAGGTGCATTATGTTGATGGGTTCTTTGAATAGGTCCCCTTCTGGCGTTGATAGTTTATATGCTCCTAAACCGTATATGACGATGACCACGTACGGTCCCAGCCAATTTGGTTCAAAATTTCCTTTTTTTTCTCTATCTTGTTAATTCCATGGATTTTCCTTCAGAACAAGATCACCGACCTAAAAGGTACGTGGCTTGACTCTATGATTTTAGCTATGAGACATCATTTGTTGATATGCTTTCAAATGGTTAGCTACTCATTGTCTCTTCTCATTGAGGAGTTCGAGCTCTTGCAGTCGAGAAACTCTATACTCCTCATTTGTTATGAGACCCTTTAAGGATACCCTTAGTGATGGGATCTCAACTTCTAATGGAAATATGGCTTCTGCTCCATAGACAAGAGCATACAGTGTTGCTCCTATTGGCGTTCTGATGCTAGTTATGTAGGCCTATAATGCAGGATTGAGTTGAGTTTGCCAATCTTTCCCTTTATCATTCATAGTATTCTTTAAGATTTGGGCATGTGCAGGATCATGGTATGCCAAAAAGTGGCAATGGAGAAAAAAATACGTGTTTCTACGACTCAAAAACGCGAAAATGGTGAGTTGACTTTTTGGAGCTGGGGTGACTACCGAGGCAGAGGGAAAAGTTAGTTTTAGGAATCAGATATCCGATCCAAATCGGATATCCGATTTGGATCGGATATCCGATTTTGTTAAATATAAATAAATCTCATTCCGACCGAAGCAAAAGGCAACTTGCCTTTAGGAATCGGATATCCGATCCAAATCGGATATCCGATTTGAATCGGATATCCGAACTGTATATATAAAAAAAAACCCGCGACCAAAACTCATTCATATTTGTTTTCGGCTCATCGGCGGCGGGCGCATAGTGTAGAGCAAAATCCGATATCCGATTTGGAGTCCATCTCTATCAGGTAAAGTTTTTAATTTTTTGTCAAATTTTCAATTAGATTTGTTTATTTTTAGTTGATTTTTTTCAAAATATTGTTTTTTGGTAGAAAAACTAGGGTTTTTTGGTAGATTTACAAAAAAACATAAAAAATTGAAGAAAAATAGTAAGAAACTACTTTTTTTAAAAATGTAATGGCATTTCCATAGCATACAAACATTAAGAGCAAATAAAATACAGAGTTCAATCCATGAATTATAGAAAATAGATTTTTGTTGGTTATATTCATATCGCTGATTACATTGCACAAAACATACTACAACTGCATAAATATCAAATGGTGACAGTTGTCGATGCTACCACATTTTTCATACATGTCTACCAAAGCATTTTATCAAA
>VDFB02058242.1:196049203-196190656 GCA_007258455.2 Sequoia sempervirens | reverse complement strand
AATCCCAAGTAGTGTTTTTCCTACTGAAGATACCAGGGTCTACATTCACACAAAACTAGAAGAATTTGACCATCAAGAACTCATGAATGAATTGGAAAAGAAATTTTCAAGAGATGGTTACTCTATGAAGCCACAATATGAAAACCTAGTATGGAATAGATTTCTAGACTTTTGTAGTGAGATGTTCACAAAATTTGTGAGGATGGCACTTAGTAGGGTGCACGAAAAATTTGTATGGGAAAGAATTGGTGGAGTGATTACTAAGGAAGTCATTAGGGATGTAACTAGTCTCTGTGACACTGGAATTATGGAGGACTTTCCCAACTCTTATCTAGTAAGAGATAATTCTCTTTTGGAAATGGAAACCCTAGTTAATAACATGATAGGTTATGCCAATTTGCTAGCGATAGCTATATTATTTGATGAAGTTGATGAAAAGAATAAAGAAACAATTATAAATGCTATTGTTCAATATATGGTTATCTTTAATGAGTCAATGGAATCTATAAGGAAGAAGGTGACTGATAATTTCTGGGAAGCATTAGTTCATAGAAGGCATGCATCTATAACCATTGAAGATAAATTTAAATCTAATGCCTTAAAAACATATGGTTCCTGCATGTCTGAGGAAGATGTTGCTTCCCTGCTCAAAGAATGTTCCTAGTTTTTTAGGGTAAAATAGAGAATCACTAACTTAATGACTAAAGAGAAGGAAAGTACAGAGAAAATGAGGCAAGAAACACTTGAAATAGCTAGAAAAATGGAAAATAATTATGGGAAGAAAACTAGTTATTTATCTCATACCACACAAGCACAGGATCCTATCAATATTACAGAAACAGAGGACCATCCTATTATGTTGGTGAAACACATGTTGTTTCAGAGACATTTTTTCTTTTGAATGATATAGAAGAAATAACTAGTAAACATTCTGAAGATCAACAAAAAGGTGACACCAGTAGTAATCCAAGAGAACATAATGATGATACTGGAAACAAAGAAGAAGAAGAAGACAAGAATGGAAATGAAGGAAACAAAGGTGAAAATAAAGATGATGGTAGAGATGATGAGGATAAGAAGGAAGAAGAAAATAAATATGAGTCTTTAGGAAAATCCTTTGGAAAAGAAGAAGAAGAGGAAAAGAAAGAAGAAAGCAAGGAAGATATTGAGGTTGGAAGAAGTGAAGAAGAGATGTCAAAATATGCTGAGCTTTCAAAGCCTTCTGAAGAATAATCCAAAAATATTCTTAAAGGCTTGTTGAAAAGGAAATTGTAGATCTAGCATGTGCTGCTATCCTAGCTGATTCAACTTCCTTCACATCTAGGGTATGTAGATTTGAGAAAGATCCCACCAGTTGAGAGAGTAAAAATTTGTGGTACTTTTCTCAACTCTGGTACAAAAGAAATGATTGAGACTTATCAAAAAGGGACTGAATTAATAAATGGTTCTATTAAGGTGTTACATGAGTCAGTACCTAGTGCTACTATTGATACCTCCTTATCCCCTATTGAAAACTTGAAGCTTCTAACTTTGATTCCATGAAAGAATACTCCTCTCGTCTTAAGTTGCAAACTGAGAAAGAAGTTGAATCAAGAATCTTGGAGAAAAGGATATTCGAACTACATGATAGATGTGTAAGTGCACATAGCAAAGTATTGAAAATTCTGAAAGAAGTTAAGGAGTGTGAATAGGAAGCACAAATATTGTTTGTATAGTGCATGTGGTAGCCTGACGCCACTAGAAGCATCAAATATTTAATGGAATCAATAAAGTCTCAACTAGAGAATGCCTCTAGAGCCTACAAAATTTTAGATAACATAAACTATATGGCTTAGACTTCTATCACAGACCTACAAAATAAGTTCTTCACTCTACAAAAGCAGAAATATGATGCAATCAGATGGTTTGGTTAGCTCAGAGATCTGGTTAAGTCTAGACATATTCCTGTGTCACATCTTCTTATGGATGCCAAAAATCTTGACAAGATAAAACTTAACCCATCCACTCTAGAAGAAGGAGAAGAATGTTTGGTCGAACTGGAATCATTGCACAAAACACTAGTTAGAGCTAAAAGGATCTGGGATGAAGGAAAACTGGATTGGTAAGCTATTCTCAAGGAACTAGATGGTGCCCCAAACTCTAGTTAAGTGTTTTGTACATTTCTTTTTATTTTTTTTTAAGATTATCATTGAGACACCATTTTTCCTTGATGTCAAAGGGGGAGAATATGTATGGAGAATATGTGTGGAAAGTATATAATTTTTTTTTAGTCATGGAGAAGTTTTGTTTAGTCTACATAGTTGAAAGGGAAAGTAAAGTTAGTTTTTGGAGATTCAATTTTTTTGGCACATGTTGCCATCAATGAAAAAGGGGGATATTGTTGGAAGAATGAAGAAGAAGCCTCCAATGTGTTTTCATTGATGGCAAAAATTGGTTGGTAGTAGTTTTGTCAATCTAGAAAAGCTATGTCTTTGTTATCTTGATCCAGTAATTTGGTCTATAAATTCTCTCAATATAAGATCGCTTCATAAGATTTTAATATGATGATCAAGACTATTTGGTGCATCTCTTGAAAAAATTTTAGTGGTTTTTTTTTAAAGGAATGAAAATTATGTATGACAAAGTTCAGCTTATAGTATTCTGCTCAGTATTTGTATAATTGGCATAAGTTTTCCTCTGGCCGACATAGATATGTGGTGTGCACTTCATTGGTGACTTAAAGAGTTACTTATTAGGTCCAAGCCAACCTAATTTATGCTTTGCATGTTTTGTTTTGATGAAAAGGTGTTCTGGGTTAAGCCGAAAAGCTACATTTTTTATTAGATATTTGTATATATAATTAGGCCAACCTAATTGATGTATGAAGGTGTAATAGTGTGTATATATATATATGAAACATCCTTTTTGTATTGAGAGAAATATATACAATGAGATAGGTGTGTGTGTGTGTGTAATGTGTGATAAGAAAAAGTGATAAGCAATGATGTGTGTCTATTGTGTGAAGTTGTATACTCTTAATGTATTTATTGTGTACTTGTGAACTAGAGAAATATTTTGTATTCTAGAGCCTAATTGGAACTGAACTCAACACACATAAGGTGTATTACATCAGTTCATCATTTTGGCAGTGAGCCACACTCCTTTTTGTATTTACTTCAGGTTGTGAGCTTTTCATGGACAATGAGTCCTAGCAGTGTGCCCTGTAATATCTTATAACTGGTTATAACATATTATGAGCTAATCCTCACCATGGTTTTTCCCATTTTGGGTTTTCCATGTAAAAATCCTGGCGTTCCTTTGTTATGTGGTGTTATGCTTCCTTTCATGTGCTTTTTTATAGCTATAATTAAATATGTTTTGATAATTGAATGGTTTGGTAAAATACTGATTTACCCCCCCTCTCAATTTTTTGGGTGTTCAACATATGAAGAGGGCATGGGCCTCAATATTCGTAGATTTTGATTGATTTTCTAAGATGGAACATTTTATTCCATGTAAATAGAACAATTTTTTGGTAAATGTAGCTAGCTTATTTTTGAAGGAATTTATAAGGTTGCATGGTTTGTCAAAGAGTGTCACTTTAGATAGTGACAAAAATTTTGATGGATATTTCTAGAAGATATCATAAAAGTAGATATTAAAGACATTTTAAATCTAGTCCATCATACCACACATATATAGATGAGAAAATTGTGGTGAATATGAGTCTAGGTTGCTAAAATGAATAAAATTGGTGGGGCTTTCTTTCCCTTCTAGGGTTTTGGACCTAAAAGGAGAAAGACCAATTTCCAACCTTTCACTCAAGAACAAAACCTTGAGATTTCAATACAAAGGAGATTGAAATCTTGCAAAGATATTGTTCTAGGGATTGAATGATGTATAATGAGGGGTTCACCACCAAGTGTAAAATTGGAAAAGATAATATGCTAGAAAACACAGTGTGAAATTAAGATGAATGCAAAGCAACCTAGAAGATGTTGTAAAACACAATGTGATATGAAAACTAAATCTAAATGACCTAAGAAAGTGAACAAAATGCAATAAAAAGCTATGAGACTGTAAGTGTAGACCTAGAAGACTGGAGAAGGCATAATGGAAGTCTGGATCACTAAAAAATATGTTGTTGAAGTTGACTAGGACTCATACACTAGGCTGGGTGAATCAGTCTAGTTTCTAGAAAAATGCACTAGGTTTTAGCCAAAAGGGTATCCAAATCTACAAAAAATCTTGTTTAGGCCTATACAGTCGGACTCATTCGCCAATAGTGGAAAAACAATCCACGTCTGTTTTTCTAGAAATTTTGAAGTGGATTTTGTGCCTCGGTCTACTCTGCTCTTTTTGACTGGTTTCTGAATCCAAAACTACAAAATTCCACCGGTAGGTCTTCTCCAAGCTTCTCCAAGGCTTGATGGCAACTTTGAAAACTTTTAGGGACTTGACAACTTTTCTCCAACTTTTCTTCTTGGAAAATATGCAACCTAGCCCCACAAATCACACACAAGAAGAGGGAAATATGTTGTGGCAGTTAGTGAATAGGGTTTTTCCATGGTCAAACCCCTTGTTGGTAATTAAACCTTGAAATGAAAGCAAGTACGAAAGTAGAATGATGAATGAACAAAAGACAATCTTGCAACTCACCAAACCCTTACAATAAAAGGCTACAAACATGTAAGTGATGGCTCCAATGGATGTGGTTCTTGACTCTTGCTTGATGTTGATAGATCTTGAATGAAATGCTTGCTTGAATCACAAAACCCTACACCACAATTTTTAGCTCTAAAACAACATGATGAAAATAACCTTTGACATGATGAACGACACTTGAAAGATGCTCTTGAATGCTTGATAATTTTCCCTTGAAATGCCTTAAATGCTCTTTTGAATGCTCAAATGCTCTTGTGAACTCTCTTAAATGCTAGGTATGAATACTTGAATGCTTGGGATGAAAATGAGTGAAAGAGCCTTGTATTTATACTTAATTATGCAAGAATTCCTGAAATTATAACACTACAAGCCGACATCAGATCTAGGAGAATAAAATCCCACCAAAAATTCAATTAAAATTTGAATTTTGGTCACATGGGACTCATTCGCCCAAGGTGGAGAATGAGTCCCATCACACATAATGTATGGGACCAAAAATCAAAAGTTTCTAGAAATGTGTGAAACCTGCATCAGGGCCAAAAAGACCTAGTTGGAACTAATTCTCCCAGGGTGGGGAATGAGTCTTAGACACTAAATCTGGGCCACACAAGCCAAGAACACCTAAATTATGATTGGTCATTGATTGGTATAAAAATTATTCTCGAAAAGATGCAATAAATGAGGCTTGTGGATGCAAAATAGGGCCAATTAAAGCATAAGAAAGCCAAATTATTAATGACAAGCTTAGAGGAGTGTGAAAGTGTGTCACAACATTCCAAATAAGGAAAAGTTAATGTTGATTATGATTAAAATTATGTTTATTATACTTAGTTAATTGATAAAACCCTAGAAAAGTGTGAAAGTGTGTTACAACACTTCACAACACTTTTGGAAGGTACCATTAAGCTTCATTAGCTCACAAGGGCTCAAGACCTAATGTGAATGTTTTATCCACATCACAACACTAAATCAAGGGAAAATTAAGCCAAAATCCACAAGGAGGACCCAAATGAGTGCGAAAAATATCAAAGGATCCTTTTTTTGACACTACATTTAGCCCCCACTATAGTGAGAGGATGAACCTACTTCAAAATCACACTAAAGTAGAAAAATAGGCACCAAGGGGGGTTCCAATGAACCAATGCTAGCAAGATGAGACAAAAACAATCAAGAGGGGTGATCAAGCCCCCGGGACCAAGATCCCATGGAAAACCAACATAAGCACAAAGAAACACACATGAAAATGATATAAAGAACAAAGGCAAGGCCAATCATACACTTCCAAAGATGAAAAAGGAGAAAATAAATAAAAGAATCAGATCAAGCTTCGATCGTTTTTCCATCTTGATGTGGATTAGATCTAGGTTGTTTGTCCAAAAAAATGCATACCCACTTTGAGGCGACGAAACTCTTGGTTGTTCGTTGAGTGAGAAGTCCTAAAAGGTGATAAACATACACTCATGACTGGTATGCACTCACACACATGCAAGTGGCTATGGGGAAATTCATGCCTTAGATTAGGCTTCCTGCTCGACCATACCAAAGTTATACCTCTTGATAATTTTAATAAGGTGCCACACAAAAAATGATTTTCGAGCTTCATGAGGCAATAAAAAGTATGTATGTTTGGAGCTCATGAAAAAATGGGATGAAATTATAGGGATGCAAGCTATATTATGCAAGGTGGCCATAACAACAAATGCAAAATGCAAAAATAGGAAATGTTCAAAGGAGGCTTGCTTAGTTCGTGTGAGGTCTTTATCTTAGGGAACATTGTGCCTAATGCCTCTAAGAGAGGACCAATCAAAGAATAGAAAATTCGCAACTTGGGGGATGCAATGTGTCATATCAAGCCACTAAGAGGAATGCAATATGTAAGAGAGATCACGCTCCTGAAGGACATCACACCCAATGTCATCCACAAAGTGACATATGCATATTATGAAGTAAGAAGGTTGCACAAAGAACCAAGAAAAAGGAAAAATGCAAAAGAGTAATGTTAATGTATGCCCCCACTTTAAAGAAATTGCTAAACACCATACTGTGAGAAATTGATTTAAAGTAGAAAATGAGAAATTCTAACAAGAAAGAAGACATGAGATCCAACTTGGAAAGCCCTATTCCAAGTCATATGTTTCTGAGTAAAGTTGCACCATGCAAGAGAAAAAGAAAAGAGAGGGGTTTCCCCCAAAATGAAAACACCAAACACATAAGGGATCTATGGATTTGGTGTCAGTATGTTCTTTGCTGAGATTTTATTTAGAGAGATTGGAACAATCATCATTACCCAAATACACATAGAACTGGAAGAATGACACAAAGAGAGAAAAAACAAAGACAAACCTTTTGGGTCAACATGGAAGAAACATAGGGTGTCTCGACACCTTGCGTCATCCCCAAAAGGAAAAAAACAAGACAAATGAAAAGAAAAGGTGAAGGAAAAAGGAAAAGATTTTTGGTCAACATGAAGTAGACATGAATGTCTTAATGCCTTGCATCATCCCCAAAAGGAAAACACAAGAAAAAGATAAAGATGAAATGAAAAGGAAAAATAAAAAGCCTTTTGGGTCAACATGAAGGTGGCATGAATGTCTCAATGCCTTGCATCATCCCCAAAAGGAAAACACAAGAAAAAGATAAAGATGAAAAGCGAAAAATATGTATAATATAGAGAAGAATGAAGGTACAAATAGAGGAATGTCACAAAGAGAGAGAAAATCAAACAAAACATCACGAGGGATCACATTACACACATGCAATCACACAAAAGAAAAAGAAAAAGAATAGTAAGGAAAATGCGAGTCAACCTATGAGAAATTCATCTACCTCCCAATCATGTTTTGTGTATACCAAAGGCGGGAAACTAGCCAAAGGGACAAGAGCAAGTGTCGAACTAGGAGAAGCACTAGGTTCCACACTCTTTATAGGAGATTTGTCATTTAAGCTCATGGAAGAGGAAAATATTTTGTTCAATTCATTATGCACCTCTTCATTGATTTTAGTGATCTCGTCATCATCATCCAGGTTAACCGCAACAGGATGTCGAATGATAATGTCCATTGAAGAGTTCAACTCTTGTTGTGATTTTTGTATTGGGTCATTTTGTTTTGGTTGGGGAGGGGGTCATCATGAATTGCTTTAGTCAAGTTTGGATCTTGATTTCTTTGTTTAATTCTTTGTGTAACTTGTGAGCAAGGGCACGACGTCTTCGCCTATGCTCTAGCACCTCTATTTTTATTTTTTTTGTTTTCAAGTTGTGTTTGTGTAGGGGCAGGTTGATCAACTGTAGGTTTCTTTTCTTCCCTAAGCGAAGGAATGAAAGGAACCATAGGAGGTTGTTCATCCACTTTCTCTTTTTCTTTGTAAACTTGTTTTATTCTAGGAGGTGTGACGAGGTTTTTTTCATTGTCTCTTGGCATTTTGGAGGATGTAGGTGAAGTTTCTATTTTTGGTTGGTCTTGGTTGTTTGTGTGTGATCGATTTTAAGTGTGATAAATATGAATTAAAAGTAAATCAAACACACCAATGAAACTTTAAATTAAAACATAAAATAAAGGAATAAAATTGCAAACTCCGTTTATGCTTCAAAGGTGTTCCATTGTCCTCTATCTCCAGTGTTTTCGTTGATTCTAGTTGGCTCTCAGATCTTGGGCTAGGCTCAACAAACGCTCTTCCTAGAGAACGAGATTGAATATGAATGCATGCAATGCTAATGTTAAGACATGATTATTCTAATGCTAAACATGATTGATAAGATGAAAGATTATAAAAAAAATGCTAGAATGCTAGAATGCTAGAATGTAAGTAATCTCTAATTCAATTAATTTCTGATTAAACCAATGCTTGGATTTGCAGCGGTATTTATAGAGTTTTCAAAAGCTTCTGATTAGCTGATATGATCAACAACTGTGAAAATTCCTGGCAGATCGAACAGTTGAAGATGGATAAGGCTGAAGAAAAATAGAAAAAAACAGAAAGCAAGATTTGCTTTCTTTTTTGTGAAAGAGATAAAATGAGATGATAAAGATGAATTGTAAAAATCATCTTTTTGTGATATTTTGGAAAGATTTAAAAAGATAAATAATGAATTATGAATTCAATTATTTATTTATGGGTGACATGGAAGATTTTGTTAAGATTTGAAAGATAATGACGGATTTCATAATTAAATAAAATATTTAATTAAATAAAAATATTTAATTAAATTTGTGAAAATGAAATTAATTAAATAAGATATTTAATTAATGAGAAGAAAGATTTGAAATAAGAGAAAAGAAATTTAATTTAATTAAATCAAAGATTTAATTAAACTTAAATGTGATAATTAATTAAATAAACAATGACATTTATTTAATTAATTAAGTGGACTTAAGAAAGTGGTAATTAAATAAAATGAATTTATTTAATTAAAGTGGAAGAATAAAGTGGATGAACAATATAATTAAATCAAGTTAATTTAATCATATGTAGAGGAATTAATTAAATAATTTAATTAAATGCCAGGATTTAGACATGACCAATTTTATGCATATACATTTTGCCCCTCTTTGAAGTGATGTGTGAAACGCATTGCTTCAAAGAAAATATTCCTGCTTTCAAAATTTGTTGTGTTTGATTTTGCCCCTGATTGAAAAATTTAACTGATATGCCCCTAATCTCACTCTGATATGTTTTTGATATTGATGATGCCCCCTTGGGAGGTAAAACATTGAGGATGAGAAAATGTTGAGCAGATGATGAAATTCAAATGATGAGAGGGATGCAGTGATTTAGCTCCCGATAAATGAAAAAAAGAAAATGCCCCAGTTAAAAAAATGGCACCAAAAACCCACTTGGTTTGACCCTTAAAAGGTAAAAGGGTGAAAAGAAAAGTCATTTGCACTTTTTGACTTTTGAGGAACCTTTTTGCTCTGACGGTGACTTGGCACGATGGAGATCCCTACTCACCAACATAGATTTGAGCGGTCCTGTCGATATTAGTGGCCAATCGCGTATGGACCTCCGGTGAGTCAATTTGAACCTTTGTAGTTTGAAAGTTTTCATTTTGAACCAATTTTTGATGCATTCTAGCGCGGTTTTATGGTAGAACTAGCCATTTTAGCACTTTTAGGAAATAGAATAGTGCATTTGAGTTTTCTTTTAGTGCATATAGGGCCTAATATAGTGTTTTTAGATTTTTGCAATTTAGCACATTCGATGAATGAAGTAGTGCTTATAGGTGGCTAGGTTTGAATTTATTACCTTAGCACATTTAGGTAGCAGATTAGTGCTTACAGGGTTTTAGCACATCCAGGGGGTGAAATAGCGCTTTTGAGATATGAAGTAGCTCTTTTGGGGAAATGGCGCTTTTAGGAAATGATGTAGCGCATTCAGGGCACAGAACCACGCATATGGAGTTTTAGCGCATATGGGGGAAACGTTGGCACATTTAGGGTTTTAGCGCTTTTAGGCCACAGAGTAGCGCTTATAGGAAATTTAGACAGAATGCTTGATGATGAAAATGATGATGAATTATTGCTTCCTTGGTCAATAGATAGTGAAATTGTCATGTCATCATGTTGATAAATTGATAACTTCGCTTCCCAAAATAGAAAACAAAGAGTAGATAGCTGATAACTTTGCTTCCAAAAATGAAAAAACAAAGAGTAGATGATTGATATAAGTTTTGATAAATTTGCTTTCTGTGATAGAAAACAAATAGTAGATTGATTGGTTTGAAAACATATTTGCATTCATGATTGAAATACAAGTAGGATAATGATTTGATTGTGTGATAAATTTGCTTTCCTGAAAAATAGAAAAAAAATAGTAAATGATGATAGAGTAGATTGATGTGATGGGTAGATAGATAGATTGTGTATTGATGTCCTGATATGAGTCACTTGGATAGAGAATTTGATATGGTTCACTGATATGGGTCATTGATTGATATGGGTCAGTTGATATGAGTCAGATAGATAGATATGAGTCTGATTGATATGAGTTTGATAGATTGTTGTTGTGATGACACTAAAAAAAATAGGAGGTTTTTAAAAACCTCCAAATTAGAGAGAATCATCCTGCGGGGTGGGATAGGATTCGAGATTTGACACCTACAGATGTGCAGCTGATAGTGAGTTGTGGGTTGGGATCTTTATTGTCGATGCCTCCTGTTCAGGCCAACAGGGGCCTATTGACTGCGTTAGTAGAGAGATGGCATTCAGAGCATAATACCTTTCATTTTTTGACTGGTGAGCTACTAGTGACCCTAGATGATGTATATAGGATTTTGGGGATCCTGGTAGTTGGTGCCCTTGTGGTCTATGATCACAAGGATGTGGGTGGAATAGATGCGCTTAGGAGAGTGTTCAGTGAAGCACATATAGTAGGATACTGGGTGTCATGGGAGGACTTCAGAGGATACCCAACATTACCTGTAGTGTTGGACACTTTTATTGGAGGCTTCCTTTGTCCAGATCGCCAGTCAAAGGGGTTATCAGTTGGATGAGGTAGGACCATCGAGCAGATGGTAGGTCAACCGAGGAGATATGCCTAGGGGAGTTGCATGTTGGCTCACTTGTATCATGACCTACATTAGGTAATATACAGAGGCTCATCGAGTTTATCATGTGGTGTCACATTTGCACTTGTCTAGCCCAAGCTAGGCAAGGTGGAGTATTGGAGACGGACCTTGGATGACATGGATGCAGTGATATGGAGGCTATATATTGATTGCAATGTCTGGGATACAAATCCTTTGGAGATGTCGTTTGTAGGGATACCCAGGTTTTTGATAGGGTGCACACCTTTTATCATAGAGAGATTTTTGGTTTTGCGAGTACAGAGGTAGTTTGGTTTTACACAGGGTATGCCATAGGGTGTTGCACACTATGGACGGTGCAAGGATGAGCCTGGATGGGGTCCTTGCATTGCTTACCAGGTTTCATATACTGAGTATATGGCATTGCAGCCTGAGGTATGGGATTCGAGACCTGATATTATGGATGTTGGTATGTTAGATGAGTATTCAGTGTACTATCACACACATCTATTTCCATGATTTACATGTCTAGATGAGTCGACACCCATTTTGGTGGCACCGCAGCCAGGGGTTGGGAGACAGGAGGATGTGGTGGGTGATGAGCAGGCAGCTGTCAGAGGAGAGGGGGAGGAGAGTGGAGAGGAGGAGAGCTTAGATGATAGTGATGGGGATGACGACGGAGAGGGAAAAGGTGGAGAGCAGAGGCCAGTGAGATCGAGGCCAGAATTTTTGGGTAGTGTTCAGGTTATATGGAGGCCGCAAACTGGTATCGAACGAAGGACAGTGATCAGTGTTGCCTCCACATCACAGCAAGGAAAAATAGATACTCTGCAGGGCCAAGTACAAACACTGCAGGGACAACAGGTGCAGTTGCAGAGCCAGTTGGCTCAGGCTCAGGCTTAGGGTTTGGTAGCATAGCTATAGACATAGGTGGACTAGACATAGGCACATGCACAGACACAAACACAGGCACAGGTAGCCCAGTTGATTGTAGAGAGAGACTCATTTAGACGATGAGCAGTAGAGGCACAGGGTGTGGCACAGAGACTCATGAGCACTGTGGAGAGTGCATCCCTACGACAGACTATTGCAGAGGGATTTGAGACAGCCAGGGAGGCTGAGTACTATCAAGTCCGATATGAGGAGTTGTGTCCTCCTGAGCGCAAATAGCCTTTCCCACGGTCCCACAACAGGACCAAGAGCAGATCACAGACGGTGACATAGAGCAGAGGGGTCACAGGGCGTCGACAAGATCCAGATGCAAGGACTAGTGGTAGGCCACCGTCCTCGAGACCAGCTCTGTCAAGGGGTTCCACCAGCCATCCATGATTGATTGAGGCAAGTTTATGGATGTATATTGATTTTGATCATATCTCATGTGTCTTTCTAGACTTTTTAGTTTCATTGGACTTTTGGACATTTGTATGTATTTTGATGAGCGATGATATATAGCGGCAATGAGTTTTGATGATGTGTTTCTTTGATGTGATCATGATATGGATATGTATTGATTTCCGCGTGATGTGATATGGATTTTTTTGATATGCATCATAATGATTTTTTATGTCTAACCATGTGATGTAGGATGATTCATGTCATGGTGATGATTTGTGATGGGTACTAATTGTGTCATGTAGGTGGATGATATGTTTATGAAAATGATGTGGGAATGTAATGTATGCATGGATCATTTGTTTTTAGATTTTCAAATGCAACATGTTGAAATGATATGATGTATGATATGAAATGTTATGAAAATGTATGTTTTGAAAATGATGTGGAAATGAAATGTATGGATAGAATATTTGTTTATGGATTTCTTCTAAATGCAAGAAAATAAATGATTTGATGAACAATGGATGTTTATGTTTATGAGATAAATTTGTAGCATGTATGTGAAATAATGCGATGTTTATGTAAAATGCTATGAAAATGATAAATGTATGGAAAGGAGGATGAAATGAGATGAATAATGAATATGATAATGATGTGATAAATGAAATGAATATGAATTGAATATGACGTGATAATGAAATGTAAATGGTATGAAAATGATAATGATAATAACTGAATGAATATGAAATGATTGATAAATGATTAATGATGTAATATGAAATGATGAATGAATGGTAAGAATATGATAAAATAATGAAAAAAATGATAACAAATGATAATGAGAAATGATATGAGAAGATGGTGCTAAATGAAATGATAATGAAAATGTAACGAAATGATAAGTGAAATGAAAAGAGATGATGACACAAAGATGATAACGAAATGGTAATAAAGATGATAAAATGGTATGCAAAAATAAAATGAAATGGATATGAAAATGATAAGTAAGATGTTAATGATATGTAAATGATAGATTAATATGAAAATGAAAGTGATATGAAAATACCTAATGAATTAAATGAATTATATGAAAGGATAAAGGACCTTCACGATATGGGAATGAATGATAAATGCTTACGTATATGATATGTATAAGACCTAGATGAAAATGATGGTAAATGATAAATGATAATGATATGAATAATAAAAATGATATGATGAATATGAAAATGATTAAATAATGATATGATGAATGATAGGATAAGATGATGATGTGTAAAATGATAATGAAAATATAGTGAAATGATAAGTGAAATAGATTATGAAATGAAGGCTCAAAGATAAAATATGATAATGAAACAATAAGGAAGATGATAAAATGGTATGCAAATGTAAAATGAAAATGAAATGATAAGAAAATAATAAGTGAGATGTTAATGATATGAAAATGATATGGGATTGAAATGAGATGGAAATGAATGATACATAATAATCTAGATGAAATGATAATGATAATGAAATGATGATAATGAAACAAATGTCTGAATGTCCTCTACAAATAGTCCAAAGAGACATGGCTACTGTTGGTGGTTTGATTAGTCGTTCAAAAACTCTAATGCAAATCCAGTATGCAGATATGTACATTAAATGCAACTAAATGAAACCAACCATTTGTTGAGCCTTTTGTTAGCCTTCCTATATCATCATAGAGCCCTTTAAAATATTGGAAGTATGTACAAGCATCAGAAGGGAAATTAGCACCAATGATGACCTAAGTACAACTTTCATGGTTTTTGATATAGCAAGTGAACACAAACATCGAGGTATAATTGAACCGAGATGACCTGAGCATTTCTTGCATAAAAAGACAAAGACTAACCACTTTTTGATGCAAATGTGGAACTATAATCAATGATATGTTTTGGAAATCATGTCTCACGACATTTTTGCACCAAATTGATAGTTAACATCTAGACAACAAACAAAGAAAAAATCATCCTCTTTCCTTGCCACTCTAGTTCAGTGCATCATTGAGTGTGCTCCCAAGAGATGATATCGAAAATAAAACAAACATTGTTCAAAATATAATACTGCTATTTCAAAAATTATTCAGATTTTAGATCATCTAGATATGAGTCATGATATGAATTGTGCTGAAAACTGTTATGATATGGATCAATGATTGGATAACTGCTCATAGGGTTTGATTGTTTGTTTGCATGATTTGATTCTATGTCATTTTTCTATCTATTTTGGTAGAACCTAAAAGTTGATTGCCCCTAGTATTGTCAATGTTTGCCCCCAGTATTGACACAACTTGCTAAAATGGATATGTACAATGATCAAGCCACGATAAGATGTTATCGCTCTAGGTGAAATGATGATAGTATGATGCTGGTACGATGCTAAGAGGATGATAAAAAGATGTATGAAATGAAAGTTGAAAAGCTAAGTGCAAAACATGAACTAATATATAGAGGGCTACAAATAGTGTCTATTTGCAGATTTTCACTATTCGTCTGTATTGCATTTTTTGGATTTTTTATTTTTTTTTGCAGGACTTTTTCTGTTGTTTTTGTATTTTTTTAAGGACTTTTTATACTGTTTTTGTATTTTTTTTAGGACTTTGTATACTGTTTTTGTATTTTTTCAGGACTTTTTATAGATGAGGATAACTGACTCAAACAAAATACTTTTTCAGGTGCATTATGTTGATGGGTTCTTTGAATAGGTCCCCTTCTGGCGTTGATAGTTTATATGCTCCTAAACCGTATATGACGATGACCACGTACGGTCCCAGCCAATTTGGTTCAAAATTTCCTTTTTTTTCTCTATCTTGTTAATTCCATGGATTTTCCTTCAGAACAAGATCACCGACCTAAAAGGTACGTGGCTTGACTCTATGATTTTAGCTATGAGACATCATTTGTTGATATGCTTTCAAATGGTTAGCTACTCATTGTCTCTTCTCATTGAGGAGTTCGAGCTCTTGCAGTCGAGAAACTCTATACTCCTCATTTGTTATGAGACCCTTTAAGGATACCCTTAGTGATGGGATCTCAACTTCTAATGGAAATATGGCTTCTGCTCCATAGACAAAGCATAGATAACTTATTCAAATTTTTACATCAAGTTGCCTAACTCTAATTGTTCTGAATTTTCATTGCCACTTAAGGGCTTGTTTGGCATACCATGATCCTGCACATACCCATTTTCAGTATTGTTTTGTTCAAGGCCTCTGCTTGGCCATTCCCTTGTGGATAATAAGGTGTTGAGTATCTATGTTGAATATGAAATCTCTCACAAAGTTTATCAACATCTTGATTCTTGAATGGTTGTCCATTATCTATGATGATGGAGTTGGGAATGCCATACCAAAAAATGAGATAGTTGAGTATGAATGATGAGATTTGTTTGCCGGTAACCTTAGTGAGAGGGACTACCTCAATCCACTTGGTGAAAATACTCTATCGCTATGATGACGAACTTGTATATGTTTGATGATGACGGATGAATCTTGCCAACTAGATCTAACCCCCATTGAGAAAATGGTGAGGTTGGTGTGAACGGTTGTAGTTCTTGTGCTGGTGCATGGATGAGATTTCCATGTATCTGAAATTTAGAGCACTTCTTTACAAAAGTCAATGATTCCCTCTCCATTGTAGGCTAGTAGTAACCCATTTTAATCAATTTCTTGAATAAGGTCAATCCACTTGAATGAGTACCACAAATGCCACCATGAACTTCTTGTAAAGCCTTGTTAGATTCGTCACGTTCAATACATCGAAGTAAAGTACCATCAAGACCGCGATGATAAAGAGTATTAGCGATAAGGGTATAGCAGGAGGATTGGCAAATAAAGTTGCACTTTTGGTTACAAGATAAGTCAAGTGGTAAGATACCATCTTTTAGGTAGGCATAAATCTTGTCATACCAAGGTGAATCAGATCCTACTAAGTGGCAAATGATTTTCCTTTCAGGTGTGTCATAGGTAGGTGTAAATGATTGTTCCACCAGAAATTCATAGCGATCCTGATTTTCTGGGAGTTGCAACAATGATGCGATCGTGGTGATGGCATCAACTGCCTTGTTATCAAGCCTTGGAATTTGTATGAACTTGATGTCTACAAAGTATTTCTTGAAATCGTCAACCATCTTCTTATATGTCAATAGTTTGTTTTCTTTGGTCTGATAATCATCATTGATCTGATTAATGACTAACTGTGAGTCATCGTAGACTTGTAATTTTGTGATTCTCCATTCCAATGCTATCTTGAGTCCAGTGATCAAACCTTCATATTCGACTATGTTGTTGGTGCATGGAAACATTATATGACTGAAGAATGGTATTTCCTTGAGGGGTGACAAAGAGTATGTCTGCCCTGATCCATGTTGAGTAAAAGAACCATCAAAGTATAATGACCATGGTTGTTTGGATTCTACAGTGAAGACATCAGCATATGGAAATTCAATGTGCATGGGATGCTCTACTTATAATTGTGCCTCATCCAGTTGATCAGTGATAACTTGTCCTTTGATTGCTTTGTGATCAACATAATGGATATCAAACTCACTTAAGATCATAACCCATTTTTCTAGCTTTCCTGTCAATGTAGCTTTGCCTAATAGATACTTGAGTGGATCAATTTTTGCAACAAGATTGATTGTATGAGTTAACATGTAGTGTCAAAACTTTTTCGGAGAAAAGACCACTGATAGGCAAGCCTTCTCAATGAAAGTGTAGTTGATTTCATGACTAGTTAATGTTCGGCTGATATAATAGATTACACATTCCTTTCCTATAGAGTCTTCTTGTGCTAACAATGCCCCCAAAGACGTCTTTGTTGCAGCAATGTATAAGATAAGAGGTTTGTCTGGATTTGGTAGTACTAGAACTGGTGGGTTTGTTAGATACTACTTGATTTGTTGAAAGGCCATTTCACACTTATCATCCCATTTGAAAGGAACGTTATTATGTAGTAGATGTGTGAAAGGTAGACATTTATCTGGTAGTTGTGCAATGAACCTTTGTATAGATCAGAGTCGTCCCTGCAGTGACCTTAACTGACTGATATTCTTTGGTGGAGGCATTTCCATGATTTCTTGTATCTTGGCGGGATCTACTTCAATTCCTTTTGCTAATACTATGTATCCCAAGAGCTTTCCAGATGTAACCCCAAAAACACATTTCTTAGGGTTAAGGAAAACTTTGAATTTTTCCAACCTTGCAAAGATTTTGGATAATACCTCGAGATGTCCTTCTCTTGTGTATGATTTTTCCAATATGTCATCGACATAATCTTCCATGAATGTGTGCATCATGTCATGAAAAATTGTAGTCATAGCTCTTCGGTAAGTAGCCCCAACATTCTTTAAACCGAAAGGCATGACATTCCAATAGTAAGTCCCCCATGGACATGCGAAAGTTGTTTTATCCTGGTCCTTAGGTGCAATCTTGATTTGGTTATATCCAAAAAAACCATCCATTAGTGAATACATGGAATGACCAGCCATCAGATCAACTATAGTATCAATGCTTGGAAGAGGGAAGTCATCCTTAGGACATGCCTTATTAAGTCTCTGAAATTTGTGCACACTGTAACACTTTTGTCGGGATTGGATACAGGAACAATGTTGGAGATCCATTCCACGTAGTCAATTGATCTTATAAATCCCACATCGAGGAGTTTCTTAAGTTCTTCCTTAACCAGTAGTGCAACATGAGGATGCATCTTTCTAATTTTTTGTTTCACAAGTTTAACTCCTAGTTTGATTGAAAAGTGATGCATTATAAGATCAAGATCAAGACCTGGCATGTCTACATAAGACCAGGAAAAGTTGACTTGATTTTCTCTGAGAAATTCCATGAACTATGGCACTTCTTTATCGGTCATTGATGTAGCTAACTGTAGAATCCTTGGTTTTTATGTACTTTCAAGATTAATTGCTTTTGTAGTCTCAATCAAGATGGGCGATCACTCATGATAGTGCTCTGGGAGAGTGTCAAGCATCCCATCATCTGGTTCCTTAAAAAGGTTTTCACCATCTGATACGCTCTTTGTTTTATCTTTTGTTTGATCTAACACTACCAGATTCTGGTTTTCACCATTAGATCTTTCTTTTTTATTTTTATTTTTGTAGTTAGGAGACTTGACACTCTCCTAATTAAAGACTCTACACTAAAAATTTCTAGTAGAACAATCATTTACATCATCTGCGGAAAGGAAGTTCACGATAGATTCGTTGGTTGGAAACATAGGTATATCGAGAGGTTCCGATAGATCCCAGTCAATGAGATCAAGATATATTAGCAGTAGCGGGTCATTAGGTTGCATGAAATCAGCTATGGCTATGGTCATAACGGAGGTGTCTGTAGGATCCGAGGTATGAGGTAGATCAATGATGGTACTATTCTCATGATAGTCTTGTTCAATTAAATCTGACTCAGTATCACTAGAATCATAGTTGTGTTGTAGTTCAGATTCTTGTGGTTTGGTCCCAGAACCTTCTCCTTTGATTAAAGTAGGTGTATACTTGTGTATTACATCAACCTATTTGTCCCTCCAGAATTCATCATTTTTGATGGTATCCCATTCATATTCTCCATAGTTTGTGTCAGAGTTATTATTGATGAAATTCTGAATTCTTGTCAAGCAGGCTTCCCTTGGATCAGAGCCTTCTTGCAATGTGAGGACAGTATCATGCAACTGTTTGGATGTTAATTATTTTGAGTTAGTATCATAGCCTAGTCTCGTTTTATCTTTTGCAACAAGTCTTGGAAGGTGAATAGGCTCAACTACTCCTTTTCTTTTTCCAATAGGACCATTACCATCATAGCCCATCTTTTGCATGATTGAATACCCTTATCCATATTGATCAGTTGGTAACTTAACATTGAGAACTGTTTCATTTTCATCTTCATCTCTATAGAGCCATTTTAGCATTTCGCTATCCTGTGGATCTTCCATTGCGAATTTCTCCTTGATAAATTATCCATTAAACTTTTTGATTGGTTCTATTGGTGATTGCATTGATGTTGATGCCACAGATATCTGATGTTGTGTGATAGAAGGTTGTCCATGTGACCGAGGTGACAGAGGAAGATTAGTAAGACATAGAGAATATTCCCCTACTCTGTTGTCCTTGAATCGTAGTTGCTTGTCAAATCCTTTGGTTATCTGACTTATTTGTGTATCAATTTGTGGAGAAGTACTAGTAGGAGCTTCTCGATTGTTGGGAACCAAAGTATCTTGACTAGCTTTGATATTGGCACAAGTCTGACTATTTGAATTATCTATTGGTATTGTGATCTCCTATCCGTCATAACGAAACTTAAGACATTGATGATATGTTGATGGGACAACTTGCATTTCATGGATCCAAGGACGACCCAACAAGATGTATGCAAGATCATGGTCTAATACTTGGCAGAAAGTATTCTTGATAACAGGTCCCACTCTGATCAGGAGCATGATTAAACCCTTGGATGCTCTTTCCTCATCATCATAGGCTTTAATAGTAATATTTATTCTGGGATCAATGGAGTTTGCTGAGTATCCTAAAGCCTGAATTAGCTTCATGGTACATATGTTTAAGCTAGCACCTCCATCTATTAGTGCACGATTGACACGAAACTTATGGATCATGACTTCTAAGTATAGTGATGAGTTATGGGTATGAGTCATGGAAACATCATCTTTTTTAGAAAATGATAGGCATGTGGGTGAGGAAAAGTGTCTCACTATGGCTTGAAATCGATCCACATCCAGATTAGTGGATATAGTTGTTTCAATGAGGGATTTTTCTAAAATCTTCTTGTGCGCTAGGGAAATATTCAAAAGTTCTAAGATAGAAATCTGAGCAAGAGTTTTTCCAAGTTAATTGATTAAATCATATTTTTTGAGGCGGGGGCATAATGGGTTTTGAAGAAGCACCTTTTAGGACAACTTTAGCTTGTGCCCTTGTTACGTTAACTTCTCCACATTCCATTTTCTCTTTGACTTTTATAACATTAACCCACTCGTCATCAGTGTAGATATGATTGATTATATGTTCATCGATATGATTCACACTTTTTCCAGAAGATTCACCCTTTTGATTGTTGGGAAAAGGGTTTCGAAATGCTTGGTGGTCTTTGTTTGATTGTTGATTTCCTTCTATTGTGATGGTACCAGTTTCAATTAAGTATTGAATAGTATTCTTCAAGGCTTGGCAATTATTCGCACGATGGCCCTTACACCTATGATATTCACAATAGTACGCATCATTCCACGATGATGGTTTTACGTTGGATTCAAAGTTACGTTGAGGCGGTAGGGTAATAACATTCTTTGCCATCAATTATTTAAGGGCGGATTCCAGAGATTGACCCAACAGAGTAAAAGTTCTTATGTTGGACAAAAATGAAGATCGTTGTGGATTCGTGTTTGATGTATTTCCTAAGGCATTGTTATTGTTGTTTCCACGATATCCTTGATTGTTTCCCTAATTCGTAACTGAGTTGACATTGTCATAGTTATTGTTGGGAGGAACACTAAGAACAAATGGATTATTTGAGACATGATGTGCATCTACAACACCATCATTCACCACATTTTTGTTGCGAGTCCAAAACTTAGATTTTTCATTGTGGTGATTTGACGAGCTAGGATTGTCTCTATCAAGTTTGATTATCCCCCTCTAGACCAATTCACTTTCAATTGTGATAGCATTTTCAATCAATTTCTGAAAAGAGGGAGGACAATGAGGATTTAGACGATAACTCGTCTCTTGATCCAAGTTTTTTATGAAGGTAGTGATCTTTTCCTTTTCAGGAACATGACGTGGATATCTAGCGAACAATCTTCTCCATCTCTGAAGAGATGTAATGAATGGTTCACCCATTTTTTGCTTAGCCTTGCATAGATCAATCACGATTATTTGGTGTTGTATGTTGTAGGAATATTGTGATATGAACTCGTTAATCAATTCATCAAATGTCTTGACAGGCGGTGTGATTTTTTATAACCATTACATAGACTAGCCTCTAAGACTTCTCAGAAACAAGCGCATTAAGTATGTATCCTCATGAGAAAACTATAAAGTCATGTTTTGGAAGTCCCTAATATGGTCAATTGGGTCGGATTTCCCATTGTAACGATCAAACTTTTGGATTTCACAATGCTTCGGAAACATGATCATGTTGAGACGTCTATCAAAGGGATACAGACAAATGTCATCAAGAGCATATGTCTTCGTTGTGGTTCCCCCTTGTAGGTCTTTAACTTTCCCTTGAAGTGCCTTAAATTGTTGGGACAAGGCACTAATATCAGTCAAGGGTGTCTCATCAAGATTCTTTTTTAAGTTCTCAGTATTGAAATCATGAGGCAACTTAGCTCCTTTGTCAGCCAGATATAGGAAATATTTCTCTTTGTTGCACTCTAAGATCTTTTCTAACGCTCTATGAAATTTAGGATCTTGCTCGGCTTCTCTAAGGTGACGCTCTTCTTCTTGTTCATCATCACTAGCTTCAGGGGTTTTGCTCAGATCTCTATTGGAAGTAAACAGATCCTTTTCTCTTTCAGCCATGTTGTCTTCAAAAAGGGGATTTTGACTCACACTATAAAGAGGATCACTATTTTTACCTTCTTCTTGAGTTCTTGGGGTATGATCTTCTTGTTGAATATCTTCCTTCTGCTTATTGTATTGCGATCTTGTAAAAACAGGCATATGATTTTGAAATGTTCTTCTAGACTTAGATCACAGTTTGACAAGTGCAAAAATGATGATGTTTTGATCTGATAGGATAAAAATCTTATGATATGATAAAAAAGATGTTCCTAATTTGTGATTGTGGCTTCCAATGATAAAGGATCTCATAATCTTGTTGTGGGAAGTTGAATCAGTAATTAGAAATTTGTTTGAAAGGTGCACTTTTAAGATTTTGATCCTTGTTCTTGAAGAATGATAAGTATATCAAATAGCCTATTTCACTGAAGGATTTGACTGGGATGTGTTGGATATCTGATAGAAGGTTGTGGTATATAATTGAACCCAAGAGGCTGATTGTGATTGTGTTGTTGTGATAGAGCCCATCTTTAAAAATAAGATCGTGAATCTAAAGGGTCTATAGCATATTCATCAGTAAATCCCCTGACAAAATCTTGGTACCTATGGAGAAATTTCAATAATGGAGAAAGACGTTTTGACTCTTGTATAAAAACTTCCTTCGTTGTAAGGTTTTCTTGTAACCTAGAGGTTTCTTGGGTTTCTTGATTCTATTGGAAATTGTCTTCTTGACAAATTTGGTAGATTTCCACTCTCTAAGCATGAGAGAAAATGTCAATATGCTACTGGACCGAGGATGCTATAAACTCAGATTTGTCAAAAATAATGATTCGGGAAAAGTGATAGATGCACTACTCTGTACCCTGTGTGTGTTGCAGAAACAAGGATATGCGCCAGAGAAATAGTCAAATGCGGTACAATATGTCTTAGATGTGCTACTCTGTGTCCTATATCTGGTATAGAAAAAAAAGTTGTGACAATGATCGAAAAGCTATTTTTAGAATAGCTAGTGTATGCACTAAAAAAACTCAATGCGCTAAAAAAGACTCTAAAAGCCCTAGACTAACCAATGAATGTGCTAGAATAGACCTCATATGTGCTAGAATATACCCTATATGCGCTAAAACAATTTTTCAAAGAAAACTTTTTGAACAGTTTGTGAGCAGTTTTAGCTAAAATTTTGGCATGTTCATTTTAGATGATCTTTTATTTGAATTAGTATGATGGAAAACATAGTAAACACTCTGAAAATAGTTGTTCTTAAGCCCTATACTAAACATCAAGTGTATGCTTCAAAATAAAAAATAAAAAAATGTTTTCACGAGTTTTTCACATGACAAACAATTCAGGCAGACTCACTCTTAGTACTCAAGCAGGTCATCATAATAATCACAACCCACATCTTAGAACTACATCAACTCACACAGTCGTGTCACCCCCAAAGGGGTGCCCGTGTTTTTGTATTTTTTAGGTGCGTACTCAGAGTGACAAAAGTGGATACCAGATCCCCTGAGCAAACGGTCCTTGGCAGTTATATGGTGAGTATCTTGGGAGCAGATTCTTCCCTCCCCTTGCACTGTAATTATTAGGATGTTTGGAAACTGACACGATTGGCTACTACACTAGGTTTGTAGTAAGGGTTTCCATTTGGTGTGGCAATAATAAACTCCCTCAGGAGACCTCCCAACCTTTAGAACAAAGGCTTTGGGGATGGTTATCTTGCACACTACCAGAAAAAGAGGGTTTCCCCAGATTCGCTTTAAATTTTATAGTGGGGTGGAATAATTTGGCTTTGACTTGAACCCACTTGGGTCGTTCCTCTTGGGTGAGTACTTTTTCCCACAAGAGTAGGCCCTCTACAGGATGTAATAAAGCATTAAAATTGCATGAATGTAAAAGGAAAGTTTGGTATTTTGGTCACCTAGTTAAGGGGAGAGCATAGACCTATTGCCACAAACACAGTAGACAATGTTCTTTTTAAAACCCAAATCACAATGATCTAAACTATGTGAAGATGTTGCTTCACAAAAAGCATGGGATTCATTTTAACCGCAAAATCAATGTGTGGTGACTATCCTAGATTGCTTCATTTTAATCCATGTCTACCCTAGGGTTGCTTCTTTTAAAAACCAGATGTGACTATCCTAGATTGGTTCTTTTTAAGCCATAAAAGGTTTTGTCTATGGAAGACGTCAGAGTCAGAAACCTATTTAGTTACAACCTGCATGCACCAAAAGATCACCTATATGTACTATAGAAATAAGTAAATGAGCGAAAACAAATACTATAAGCACTGCAGAAAGTCTTAAATGCACTAAAAGAACTCCTAAATGCGCTAAAAGAAAATGCAACTAATTATTTTTTTTTTTTACAATTTTTTAATAAACTGAGCTGGGTATATGCACCATTCTCTCCTTTAAATGCGTTGTTCTACTCCTCAAATGCACCAAAACAGTTCCTGGATGCGCCGAAGTACCTGCAAAAGTGCTGAAAGAAATCACGGATGTGCTATAGAAACCTATATATGGGCTACATAAATCCTTGTATGCACTAAAACATAATTTTTTTCCAAAAATCCAAATTCCAGAATGCGAAAAACTGTTAAAAAGCTTGCAGACAAATGTTAAAAACGGGGCAAGGCCCCATGGTGGGTGCCAAAAATGTGTGATCGATTTTAAGTGTGTGATAAATATGAATTAAAAGTAAATCAAACACACCAATGAAACTTTAAATTAAAACATAAAATAAAGGAATAAAATTGCAAACTCTGTTTATGCTTCAAAGGTGTTCCATTGTCCTCTATATCCAGTGTTTTTGTTGATTCCAACTAGCTCTCAGATCTTGGGCTAGGCTCAACAAACAATCTTCCTAGAGAATGAGATTGAATATGAATGCATGCAATGCTAATGTTAAGACATGATTATTCTAATGCTAAACATGATTGATAAGATGAAAGATTATAAAAAACAATGCTAGAATGTTAGAATGCTATAATGCTAGAATGTAAGTAATCTCTAATTTAGTTAATTTCTAATTAAACCAATGCTTGGATTTGCAGTGGTATTTATAGAGTTTTCAAAAGCTTTTGATTAGCTGATATGATCAACGGCTGTGAAAATTCTTGGCAGATCGAATGGTTGAAGATGGATAAGGCTGAAGCAAAATAGAAGAAAACAGAAAGCAAGATTTCCTTTCTTTTCTGTGAAAGAGATAAAATGAGATGATAAAGATGAATTGTAAAAATCATCTTTTTGTGAGATTTTGGAAAGATTTAAAAGGATAAATAATGAATTATGAATTCAATTATTTATTTATGGGTGACATGGAAGATTTTGTTAAGATTTGAAAGATAATGAAAGATTTCATAATTAAATAAAATATTTAATTATGATTTGAAAAGATTTGGAAGATATTTAATTAAATTTGTGGAAATGAAATTAATTAAATAAGATATTTAATTAATGAGAAGAAAGATTTGAAATAAGAGAAAAAGAAATTAATTTAATTAAATCAAAGATTTAATTAAACTTAAATGTGATAATTAATTAAATAAACAATGACATTTATTTAATTAATTAAGTGGACTTAAGAAAGTGGTAATTAAAGTGGATGAAAAATATAATTAAATCAAGTTAATTTAATCATATGTAGAGGAATTAATTAAATAATTTAATTAAATGCCAGGATTTAGACATGACCAATTTTATGCATAAACAGTTTGGTTCTTGTTTAGGTTGAAGAATGGTTTCATCTAGGGTGGTAGGTTCGGATGTGGATGGGGATATGTTTTGGAGAGATGGTTTTTCGATCTTCTTTTCCTTGAAATTTTGATAGGACAAGAAAAATAAGTCTTCTCAAGGTTTTATAGGTTCCATGGGCTCGGGCCAAAAGGAATCTAGGGAAAAGTTTCCTTTAGATGACAACGGGTTAAAGCCGCTATAGTGGATAGTGAATTTTTTATTGTCAAAAGGGAAAATTTAAACATTTATGCACAACCGAAGGGACAACTTTCATGGAGTGAAGCCATGGGAGGCCTAGATTCACACGAAATTGGTCTAACTGCAGGATGATGGAGAATGTGACATCTAATGTTTTTTGTCCTATCTGCAATGGTAAGGTGATTGATCCTATCGTAGGGAAAGCAAAACCATTGTGTTTCTTGATCCATGCTTTCAGTTTATCATATTCATCTTGATAAAGTTTATCCTAAAGTAAAAATTCCTCAGTGATCACATTCTCTCCACAAGCGGGATCTATTAATATCTCATTAGTGAGCTTATCATAGATATGACCGGCTATGTGAAGAGGACCATCGGGAAAATGTTTAAGTATATCTTTGTAGGAGAAAGAAATTTCAAGAGAGCTCTTAGGTCGTCCCTTATGAGGGATGATGTCTATCATTCCTACCATTTCATCCATAGGATTGTCATTGATAGCTTTATTTAGAATAGAATCATTGTGTTCATCATCTGTATCAACATTCATCACATCCTTGTTTGTAGTTTTGCTTGCTTTGATAAATGAAATATTATGTTTGGGCATTGGGTTGGTGAAAATTTGCAAGTTTTGATTAGGAGGGGCAACAAACTTATTTCCTTGATCACTAACACCTCCAATGGATAGACGGTCAGAATTAATGAGGTCTTGCACAAGATGTTTAAACGCTTGCACTGTTCTGTGTCATGTCCATTTTGTTAGTGATAGTGGCAAAAAGCATTGGATTTAAAGCTTAGGGATAGGACTATTAGGGTTGGGTGTTTTGATGGGAGGAAAGGTAATCACTTTTTGGTCTAAAAGCTGAAACATTGTGCTATGAAGGGTATCGAGAAAGGGAGTGAATTATCTTTTTGGATCACCATAACTAAAGGGTATCGAGGATTTGACAACAAATACTTGGTTGTTAACATTTTGAGTTGTTTTTTGTGGGGGATTGAATTGAAGTAACCCTTTATTTTGTTTTGTAAAAGGTTAGGAATTTTTTTGGTTTGCAGATTCGGATCTCTCGACTCGGCTAAACACGAACCTTGTATCTCGATTGCTAACCAAATATTGATAATCACTGAGGGAAATACAAAAATGCATGAAGGATGGGAATTTCATCATGGTCAACTTGTCTTGAATCTTACTTTACAAATTTTCTATGAACATATTTTTAAGGTGTGGGTTGGGAACCTTGACATCGATTTGGGAATAAAGTGACTGGTAGCATGAGATAAAATCAGTTATCTTTTCATCCTCCTTTTGCTTGCATCTCTTAAAATCATCCAAGGTAATATTGGGAGTCATATGCACTTGGAAATCGTTTACAAATGTATGAAAAAGTTCATTGAATGAATGCATTGATTTGTTTGGTAAAGAAGAGAACTATTTCAAGGCAGTGTCTTTCAAGGACAGAGGAAAAAGTTTTTCCAACAGTTTATCATCAAGGACAAAGTCACTACATAAGGCAATGTAGGAATTAACATGGTTAGAAGGATCTACCTTCCCTCCATATTTCTCAAATCCAGGCATCTCTACACCTTGTGGAATCGGTGTTCGCAATATCTCCAAGGACAATGGACTACTTTTGACATAATATGTGGGTGTGCCATTTTGATTTGGTTTATGGTGGAAATTTTATTTTGAAGGAATGAAACAGTTTGAAAAAGTTGTGTTATGAGAGGATCATTTCTTGTGTTATGCGATTGAAGGGAAAGTGGTGATGGAGTGTATGTGGTTGTAGGAAAAGTGAATGTAATGTTTAAAGGTGGTAAGGTAGGAGATATAATGTGTGATGCCACATAGGAACTAGGGATGCTAACAAGAATACCCAGGGAAGGAATCACATCATTAACTTGTTGCATTGTTGTCATGAATTGAGGATTGGTATAGGTAGGTATTGAGGCTATGGTTGTGGGAGGAGGAATTTGTGTTCCTCCTTGGCTTGTAACATTGCTTGTGGGTAAACAACGGCTAGTGGTTGCAGGAAGATGCTTTCCAAAGATTTGCACTATGCTTTTCACAAGTTCAAGGCCATCTTCACTTTCAAGCATGCGATGAATGTTTTCTATGGTATGAATTGCAGTAGTTGAAATGTTTTCAAGGATTATTTGATGTTGTAAGTTTACTAGATCCTCATGAATGTGAGTTATGTTTTTGTGTGGGGTGCTATTATTCCTTGGTTCAACTTGCATGCTATCTAAAGGTAAGGAGTTAATAAGGGTGTTATCCATGTCTTGTGTACTAGTGTCAATACTAGGAGTGGAAGCTCTAGATAACCCAAGATCCGCAACGATTGTGCTATCATGGGATGACATGAGTCTCAAAATTCTCACTAATGTATTAACAATAGGACACCAAAAACTCATGCAAAGGCTACTAAATGCAGGGTGAATGAAAATGCAATGCAAACTAATAAGAATGAAATACTCATAATTGAAATTCTGGAAAGTAAAATTGAAATGAAAAAACAACAAACAGAAACTTAGAAACTAAACTGTAAATGCTAGAAAATGCAGTGAAAAATATGTAATGGTACTGATTCACCCAAGGTGGCAAATGAGTCCAAGTACTAATTGTTTTGAAAATTTTGAAATTTTTTGAATTGAATTTTATGCCTTTTATGTTTTCTAATGCAAATGCAAAATTTTACTGATTTTCAATGAAATTAAGTGCAATAATGCAAGCTAAATGAGCTTTTCACTAATGCAAAATGTAAAACCATAGAATGCAAATTAACCAATGCAAAATATAATGCAATGTTATTTCAAGCTAAATCTAGGATGTAAATGCACTCCAAATTAGAATTATGATGTCCTAAATGCAGGTTCACCAAAATGAAATGAAGAAAATTGGTGGGGCTTTCTTTTGCTTCCAAGGTTTTGGACCTAAAAGGAGAAAGACCAATTTCCAACCTTTCACTCAAGAACAAACCCTTGATATTTCAATGCAAAGTTGATTTAAATCTTGCAAAGAGACTATTCTAGGGATTGAATGATGTATAATGAGGGGTTCACCACCAAGTGTAAACTTGGAAAAGACAATATGCTAGAAAACACAGTGTGAAATTAAGATGAATGAAAAATGACCTAGAAGATATGCTCATTTGGGTCTTTCTTATGGATATTGGCCTAGTTTCTCCTAGATTTAATGTTGTAATGTGGTCAACACATTCACATTAGGTCTTGGACCCTTATGAATCAATAAGAATTCTATGATGTCTTATAAAAGTGTTGTGAAGTGTTGTAACTCACTTTCACACTTTTCTAGGACCTTTTTATTATAAGTCCCCTAAATAACCTCTTTTTATCACTTACCAATCCTTATTTCAAAGTGTTGTAAAGATTTGTAACAAAATTTCACACTTTTCTAGGCTTGCCATCAATAATTTGACCCTTACTTATGTTTAAATGTCCCCTTAATACACTTTTCGGCCCTACTTAAGTGTGTTTCAGAGAATAATCTTGTTAAACATCATTAAATAAACTTTAATTCCTGACACCCATTAAAATTTCCCTAGTATCCTTAATATCCTAATTTATCATTCTCAAGAATTCTAGGCATTATCAAGTCTACATTCATTGGAGCATCTACTTGCATATCTTTAGATTTTACATCAAGGGTTTGGTGAGTTGTAGCATTGCATGTTGTTTGTTCATCATTCTCTTTCCATTCCATTTCATTTTCAAGGGTTTGATTACCAAATTGGGGTTTGACAAAGGAAAACCCCTATTCACTAACCCTTAACCCTTTTTCCCCTCTTTGCATGTGTGTTTTGCAGGTCTTGTATGCATATTTTTCAAAGAGAAAGGTGTTAAAAGGTGTCATCATTTTCATCAAAGTCTTCCAAAGTCAACAAAGCCCTAAAAGAAGCTTAGAGATCACCTACAGGCCGAATTTTGCAGATTCAGATCCAAACATCTGTCAAGAACTGAAGTGCAGACCGAGAGCTACATATTGCATCTTTGAAATTCCCAAAATCTGAAGGTGGAAAAAGTCACCATCAGTGGAAAATTAGTCCCACTTCCAAGCCTGTAATTTTTTTTTGCAGTTCTGGATACCCTTTTGGCTGAAACCTATTTTGGTAGAATTTCCTCAAAATAGGACTAAGTCGCCCAGCTTGGTGTAAGTGCCCCAGTTGGCTTCAACAACAAATTCTACAAGATTCCTAAGCCTCTCTACATCATACTCCAGTTTCTAGGTACACCTCTCCAATTTTATTCATTTATGTTACAGTTTACTTGCATATTTAGGTTATTTTGCATACAACATTGTGTTTTCAAACAATTTACATTTCATTAGTTTTGCATTAATAATCAACATCTTTTATCACTTTATTGCATTTAGGGCATTTCATTTAGACATATTTCAATCATATTAGCATTAGTTTTGAGTGAACCCCCAAGCTTTTGTGGGATACCTTTCTCATTTTAGGTGAAAAACCCTAGAAGTGCAAGAGAGCATCCTATACAAACATTTGTGGTTCAGTTATAAAACACAATGTGATATGCAAACTAAATCTAAATGACCTAAGAAAGTGAAAAAAATGCAATAAAAAGATATGAGACTGGAAGTGTGCACCTAGGAGACTAGAGAAGGTAGAATGGAGGTCTAGATCACTGAAAATCTGTTGTTGAAGTTGACTTGGACTCATACGCTGGGCTGGGAAAATTAGTTCAGTTTCTAGGGAAAATGCATTGGAATAGGTTTCAGCCAAAAGGGTATCATAATCTGCAAAAATATTGTTCAAGCCTATATAGTGGGACTCATTCATCAATAGTGGAAAATTAGTCCACTTCTACTTTTCTGGAAATTTTGAAGTGGATTCTATGCCTCTGGGTTTGCTATGCTCTTTTTTGACTGGTTTCCAGATCCAAAACTACAAAATGCCACCTGTAGGTCTTCTCCAAGCTTCTCCAAGGTTTGATGACAACTTTTCTCCAACTTTGCTTCTTGGAAAATTTGCAACCTAGCCCTACAAATCACACACAAGAAGAGGGAAAAATGTTATGGGGGTTAGTGAATAAGGGTTTTCCTTGGTCAAACCCCTTGTTGGTAATTAAACCTTGAAATGAAAGCAAGTATGAAAGGAGAATGATGAATGAAAAAAACACAATCTTGCAATTCACCAAACCCTTGCAATAAAAGGTTGTAAACATGTAAGTGATGGCTCCAATGGATGTGGTTCTTGACTCTTGCTTGATGTTGATAAATCTTGAATGAAATGCTTGCTTGAATCGCAAAACCCTACACCACAATTGTTAGCTCTAAAACAACATGATGCAAATAACCTTTGAGATGATGAATGAAACTTGAAAGATGCTCTTGAATGCTTGATAATATTTCCTTGGAATGCCTTAAATGCTCTTGTGAATGCTCAAACACTCTATTGAACTCTCTTGAATGCTAGGTATGAATACTTGAATGCTTGGGATGAAAATGAGTGAAAGAACCTTGTATTTATATTTAATTATGAAAGAATTCTCTAAATTACAACACTACAAGCTGACATCAGATATAGGAGAATAAAATCCCACTGGAAATTTGATTTAAATTTGAATTTTGGTCACACGGGACTCATTTTCCCAAGGTGGAAAATGAGTCCCATCATACATAATGTATGAGACCAAAAATCAAAAGTGTCTAGAAATGTGTGAAACCTGCATCGGGTCCAAAAAGGCCTAAGTGGGACTTGTTGTGCCTTCAACACACACACCCCATTCAGAATGGGGAACCTCCTTCTTTTTGCCTCGCTGGGTCACTTTTGTTTCTACCTCATTTTGTGTGCCCCTTATTTTGTGTCCTAAATGGTCAGTGAGTCTCAAGGAAATCATCTTGAAGCAACCATGCTTTGCCACCCTCAAATTTTCAAGGCTTTAGGCCTTCGCAGAGCTCCCTTGGTTTTTTTCCTTTTCTCTTTAGAACTAGCGACCTTGGAGAGGCATGGGTCTACCCAGCCAGGCCGGCCCATGTGGGTTTCCTTCACTATGCGGCTATTCCAAACAACCTTCCAACGCTCAGACCCCTCCTTGCTAAATGTTGTTTTCATTGTCAAACCATGAATGACCAAGCTCTGACTTTTGTCCACCTAGGGGACTCTGCCCTTCCCGCGGCCATTTTCAAAATGATTAACCATCAACCTCCAATGTCGATGTATGATCATTAATGAGGTGCATTTAATACACTAAAATCTATAAATAACCCCTCCTGAGCTGCCATTTTCACTTGTCAGCTATTCATAAGTAAGTCAGAGCCCTCTACAAAAGTTGTCGCGCCCACCAAGCCCTGCTGCTGATTCAAAGCGTTCTCCATTATTTGATTGATCTTTTTCATCAGGTTTTAGAGGTAGGTTTTCCGTCTGCGAGCCATGTATTATGTTTTCTTTGATTATTTAAAAGTTGCTAAATCTAAAGGGAAGAAAACTTATAATTAACTAAATTAAACCTAGGCGCAAAAAAACCATAATTGAAATTTTAACAAACTTTGAAAATCACCCCATGTGCCGCGTGCAGAACCCAACCCCATTGTGGCCATTCTTAAACTAGAGCATCTGTGCTCTGTGGGCCCATGCCTATACCTCTGCCATCATCGTCCTTTGAAAACATGTTTAAAATTGAAACGATGAACTACCCCATCGGGTTCGCCCTGGTAGGAGGCTCCCTCCGCTTGGGCACCCTAAACTTGATTCAGAGTCCCTAAGCATAAACAAAGCGATCCATCGACCCTTTTAGGTCCGTCTCTATTGGATTTCGCCTCTGGAGTGCCCTTCAAGCTTCACCATTTTGAACGGCTCTCCAACCATGACCTCCCAATGCGTGGACCCCGCCCCGTTGATCGCCCACCAAATTCCAACTTTTCCAAAATCTCCAAGTCTTGGTGAAATTGCGGGTTTAGCCCTACAGACTTCTACTTTTGGAATTTTGTTTGGGTTTTGAAGTTTCAAATGGGTTTCATGACTCGTCTTCCCGCCTAGCGGACTCCAACCTTGTCTCCCCCGTCCAAGTCAGAGAGTAACAATTTAAGAAGGCGGATCATTCTTCATGGACTTCCACTCCCCTTTCGCCGATGCATGAACAACTACCCAAAACCACAAAACCCTATCGCCCTTTCGATAGATGGGTCCCAACCTTGTCGATGTCATCTAGTACTCCCGCATTGTAAATTGTTAAGTGGTGTTTTGTCGGACCTCACCCCGCAGACTTCCATCTATTGGTTGTCGTGGTATTTTTTCCATGTCAGATGACCTTTGCATACCAGCCTTCCTCATTGCAGCTTTTGAGCCTGCCAAGTTCATCTAGGCCCTAAAAGCCAAAATATTCAAATGTTAAGCCTTATGTAGACCATCTCCTCCAGGTCACCACTAGCGGAGCTCCATCCTGAACCCACTATTTCCAAACAAAAAACAATTCCCGTCGGCCTGCTACATGGGACCCGGCCTCCCCGTCTCCGTTGGACTGTTTGATGATAAGCGAATGATGCCTTGAGCCCTCCGTGGACCCGATTCCACAAGTTTCTCCTACCGGACCACCATTTAACCTTTGTTGTTCCAAAAGACTATGACCTAACGTCTCCTTGCGTCATCCAACTTGAAAATCTCGAGCTCAAAATGAACTATGATAATGCCTTCTGAAGCTATGGGTCCCACATGGCAGAACGCCACCTACAGAATGCCACCTTACCAGTGTCATTTCAACGATAGACCCTAAATGGTCGAGCTCCCCTCTAATCCCTTGTGCCTAAAAGATGACCTTAATGCCTCCAAACTTTAAAATGACCTCAACCCACATGCCAAAATGGTTCCTCCTCCTTAGTGGACCCCTCACAATGACCAAACCTTAAGGTGGGTAGGGACAGGTGGGGCGTCATAGCCTAATCACCGTCCCTCCTACAGCTACTTTAGAACAACCACCAGCCCAGGGAAGTCCACACCCCTGGGCCCAAACTATTGTAGCTCCCTCCTGTGAAGGGTTGATGTTGATTTTTAAGAGATGTTAGGATGTTTAAATGGTGAATTATCTTATCTAACATCGTTTTGCAGGATCTTGGCTAGCTTTCCCATTGTTTTCATTCTTGAATATGCTTACTGCTCTCTCACCTGTAGGATATATGGAACCAGGTGCAGGACCTTCAGAGGCAGCCGTGGAGAAAGACAAGGGAAAGAAGTCAGCCAAAGCACCTCGGGGAAAAGAAGATAAAGATAAAATGAAGTACAAGTTCCAAGGGGAACCCCTCAATCCAAGGTCACCAAAGCTTGGAAAGAGGTCTCAGATACAAATATTGGACACATAGATATCGATGAATTCAAGCAAAGGTTTTGGATCAACCCCACAATAGAAAATGCGAGAAAGATTAGAAGTAGTGGATTGGCCAAGGTTGTCAGTTTCCCACCTGCCCTCATTACTTCTGAGCTTGTAATGGCCTACAGGGAGGCATATCAACCAGAGTCTAAAACAATAGTAGATAGATATGGAAATGTTTTGGATGATTTGTCTACCAAATCAATAGGGAAGGCTTTTCATATCCGTACATTTAGAGAGATGGAGGAAGCCTCCAAAGAAGAAGCCAAGGAGATGTGGGATTCAAACCCCCTCAAGTGCAAAAAGATAATCAATTAGTATTGGTTAAAAGAAAAGAGGGGCAATGCAGCCAAGATACCCCAAGAGCTCTTTTGTGGTGACTTCTATGAGGATTACCATGACTTGGTAACCCTATTGAGTAGAATAATGGGCCTTCCAAACACTGCCTACTTCCAAGAATAGATTTTATACTTTATGGAAGAGATCCTCCGAGGAAAAACAAAATTCTAATAGGTAGGAATAATTAGTAATTGCTTGCATGAGCAATTTGTGGTTGTGAATAATACTTCACGATTCTACATGACTTCATACGTTGTCTATTTACCAACTGACCAGATGTAATAAAGAGGCTTGTTTAGAGCTCTAAATGAGGCTTTGGGTAGAGAATTAAATGTCTATAACAAGTACCCTCAGCTCCAATATAGGTATTTCAAGAGGGATTATTGCAAAGTCAATGACACTTTTATAGGTCATATTATCAGATTGCTCGAGGGTGATTTTGAAAGGAGAGTCTCCCATAGCGCCAATGCTTACGTCCACTAGTTCAGATTCTTGTTCATACAGTTCCCTAAATTCACATACATTCGAGCTGAAGGTTTCTCATAGAAACCATTCAAGCTGCCCAGATACCCAAATGACCAGATAATATTGCTAGAACTCTCTCGGTAGTTGCAGCATGCACATGTTCTCTACAGCAGCAAACATAATGCTAGGATTCCCTATCCCCTCTCATTTGGGCAAGGGATGTATGAGCTCCACACATCCCAATGTGTAGACCATTCAGATAAGGAACTCATGGAATAACACCTAGAGCTCTATACTGCCCCGTCGTGGATGGACCCCTATGGAAAACTCAGAAAGATGGTCACGGTTGAACATGCCTATGTGCATGATGTTGAGGAATTTTGGGCCAACTACAATGATGAAAAGGAAGTGCCAATGAGGTACTCCATGTGCATGAATGCGTAATTTTTCAAGAAGGTCAACTTGTTCCCAGTGTCAGATCAAGTAGTGGAGGATGAAAATACAGTAATTGATCCTCGGTATGGTGCGGTTGCAAATCTCCCACTGCCGCTAATTAACTGGAATAAAGAAGAGGTCAATGACCTCGATATTCTGACAAAGCCAGTCGAGGCTAGAATAAAAGAGTGGATTGATGGGAAGATCTCCCAATTGAAGCTACAAGAGGTCACCCTGACATATGGGGAACTTGAGGAGGAGCCGACAAGCGAAACCGACAGTGGGACAACTGCTGTCCCGACTAGAGAAACTTCAAAATCTCCTCCAGCCAGTAGGTCAAGGAAGAGAAAAGAAATGGCTAAAAGTCATCCCAAGCCTAAGGTGTATGCAAGAAAGGCTTTGAAAGCAGAACCTTCCATGAAATTGAAGAAATCAAGCAGTTTCATGGAAATTCCTACCATCCAGAAGGAACCGCTCCATGAAGGAGAGGAGTTACAGGCTGAGCAACCAAAATCCCCACCTGTTGCCTCTACTCTTGCAGTCACCACTGTTGTTGTTGCCACTACTGGTCCCCCCCTGCCTACTTCTCAGGTGATGGTTGCTACTTCTCCACCTACGGTGGATATCTTTGTCCACCTTGCTTCCACCCCGCCCACAAGACAGGTAATGATAATAGACTCTTCCTCTACCACTACCTCTCTGCTCTCCTCTTCCTCCATGTCTCCATCAACATCTCTTCCACTGGTTACAACAAAAATTTCAATTCCCACTCTATCACTCCCAGAGGCCTTCACTCGCCACATGCAAAATATCCCAATGAGGTTGTCTGGGGTATTAATGAACCCAGTCATACAGGCTTCCTTGGCACATTTTCTTGCACTCCCCACTCCTCCAACTAAGCCACCAAAAATGTAAGTAATGATGGAAATATTAGAAGAACTGGAGCAACAAGAAACAAAAGAAACAAAAGAAATGGAAGAGGAGGCAGATGACTACCATGAGCACCTTGAGTACCAGCACCTAGTAATTGATAAAGTGGTGTGTGAGGGAGAGGAAGAAGAAACACAATCATCTAAGGAGGACATTGAGGAGCCGAGTACCAAATACATTGTGGAAACTTTTGACCCAGACCTCGAAGAGGAGTTGGCTCAAAAAATCAAGAATGTTGGAGAAGAAGTAGAGAGGCAGCCATCTGAAGAGGAGATGGAGGAAGACACTAGGCCTCCAACTGGGGAACAAAATAAGAGCCTCGAGCATGATAAGGAGATGCCTTCATCAAAAAAGCAAGAAGAGAGCCTCAAACATGATGAAGAGATGCCACCTCAACATGAAGAAGAGGAAAAGAAAGAAGATAAACCTGAGCAAGAGACTGAAGCCCAAAAAAGCCCAGAAGCAGAGCCTTAGGAGGAACACGGGAATGACCAAGAAGAAGAAGAGAAAGCTAAAAGGGAGGACAACCCCAAGGAACATGCAGCTATTGAATCCCCATGAAAAGAAACCATTTTCATTCAGGATTTTGATGAAGAAGAAGGAGAAAAGACAAAACAAGAGGCTCTGGGAAACAAAGAAATTGAAATCCAACATGCCCGCGAAGAAGTTGATCATGAATCACCAAAAGGAGAATCTTAGATGCCTAAATGGCTTGAAAAAAAACTAGAAAAGAAAACCCCAATCCCAAAGGATCCAAGGGCAAGGTTGGAGGCAATTCTGGCTCAAGCCCAAATAAGCACGAAGAAAGAGAAGAAGCCAAAGGTCAGATCTTAGCTGACAGTGGATGTATCTGGATCCAAAATTGTACAAATAGCCACTCCAGTTGTGGGAGAGGAAGGGGTGAGCTACAATGTATCCACCCTCAATTTGGGAACATCGACGAGAGAAAAAAAGATTGACCATCTCCAAGGATCCAATGCCACTATTGTGCACTAGATGCATAAGGATAAGATTTCCAAGGAGGAGTTGAAAGAATAGGTGGGTGGCTTGATAGAATACATCCAACAATGGTTGTCAATTGAAGAGCTCCCTACCACATCCTCGACATGGCTGCAAATGTTGTCTAAGGACCACATTTACTAGTTGGAGAAAAGAAAGAATTGGACGAAGGCCACAGAGGATTGGTTATGATAGGTCCTCTAAAAAGGAAACATGGGCATAGGTCGTGCTGCCATGACAACAAAAAAGTTCCTAGAGGTACAAAGGATGCTTGAGGGAATAAGGAAGTTTTGTATTGACTTCCCTAAGTTGTATAGGATCACATATCCCAAGCTTGAGGCCATTCTCAAGATACCTGATAAATCCTGTGAGAAGGAGTTTACTCTGGTAAGGGGTGACCATTGGCTCGTAGAGACATAGAAGCAAGGCTTGGATCACAGAAATTAAGTGTTAGAATGAGTGCTCCATGAAGTGGAATTTGATATTGGCTAGGTCAAAGACATCAGAGCAGCCTGTGAAGAATATTTGAGATTAATGACTGATCTTGATGTGCCCACCAGTGAGTTGGACCTAGAGAAATTGAAGTCGTACTTCCTTAAGAAGATGGAAAATGGAACCATGGATGCCATGACACTGGATTTCTTGGGTTTTTTTTGGGCATTCCTTCACTCAATCTAAGCAAGTAATAAAGAATACGCAAAAATGTGATAAAGACAAGGGTGTGATTACAAGAAAATCCAAAAAATTGAATTTCCAAGTGATCCAGTCAGATATATTAGAATGGAACAAGCTCCAGATGTTAATTAAAAGTTTGCGGAATACACCACTATGAAGAAAAGTGAAGGCAATCTTGTAATCGATGATGAGTTCCTCACCAAATAGCTATAGCAAAAGGAAATCAGCTACAAGACAAAAGTGCTATAGTGTTGCTCACTAGAGGACAAAATAGGCTAAATGACAAGGATTTAATTTTAAATTGTAATATATTTGGGGGTAGGTGAAACCCTAGTTTGTAGTGAATCTTGGCCACACAATGCAAATCAATCTTGTCCATTCATTTTGATTTTTGGACACTATAAATAGGGGGGTCTCCTCTCATTTTCAAGAGAGAGTTGAGTTGTTGTAATGACATGTTGTTGGAAATTTAATACAAATTCATTGAATTTGGTGGATTCTTGAGTTTCATTGCATGTTTCATGATTATTCTTCTCTTATTTGGTGAATTTAAGTAGATTAACTTTGTTGTTCTTTATGTTTTTGCTTGCTCTAGTAAATTAGTTAATGTTGTTCATTGATATTGAATATTTTTTTTGTGTGTTGGCAACCTTCCTTGTCCATAATTTTTGTTGTTTATTGATGGTAAATAGCGTGTAAAGTTAGTCTAGGCATAAATCAAAAGCTACACTAACTTTCCATCTTTTATTCATGTTTATGATGAATGAATGGTTGAATATCTACAGTCCTTAGAAGCTTGCACTTGTTCATGATACTGTGAAGTAATCTAGTTAATTGGAATTTAGTTTTGGGAAGGTTGTCTGCGAGAGGGTCCTCCATTATCACTATTCATTGCTAGTTTCAGGTCTAGGAACTTTCTCTCTTCCCTGCCCTTTTTCCCATTTTTTAGAAGTGAGTTTGAACAAGGTTCATTGCACATTGTAAAGCAAAATTTGAAGTTGAAGTAGGAGTTCTAGACTGCTATTTGAACCTACAGCAATCGTGCATCAACTTTACCATCTTAAGAACTCCATTGGAAGATCTCATTCTCTTCCAACATAACTCCGTAAGTATGCCCTGTGATTACCAACAAAATCACATCAAAACAACTGATACATTCCAAGAAATTCATGACCTGACACCTGAGAGACCTTGGGGTAATTTTCAACAACTTGTTGTTGGAGATTGCCTTTCAAGAGAAGTAGTGCATCTACGCATTTCTTGTGTTGAGAAAGTGCTAAAACACCCATCAACAAAACTAGCGCTAGAGGCATGGAATTTGATCTAAGCTAGATCGAACTAGTTCATTCTCCCCTAAAAGATTCCAAAAAGTTTTAAGGTCAACACCAAACAAAGGGGAGTTTCAATAACTATACCCCCTACAAGGGCTAGAAGGACCAAGAGACAAGACGTGGCCTCTTCTTCCTCCTCCATTCCATCCACTTCACCTTCAATTTCACCTCCTTCCTCTTCCATCTCTACCTCTTCCACTCAACCATCCCAAACTACATTTCAATCATTCTCTTCCCACAACCATGATACTGCCCCAATCCCTGCCTTCCAAGTCCAAGGCTCAGTCCCAACTGTCATGGCCCCTATTCAAGCCCAAGTTTCTATTCAACAGTAAATACCACCCCCGCCTCCCCTCTTGGCTTGGCTGGGAAATAATCCTTCCCCATTGTTCTTTAATGCTTACCATGACATGCTTAAGAATCTAGAGAGCTTTTGCATGAAGTTCTATCCTCAGGATCCGCAAAGGACAGCTGAAGAACATATTAAGATCTTTCAAGCGACATTGAAAAATATGAAGATTGATCAGGAGGACGTAGCATGTAGTATTTTCCCTTATTCCTTGGGGGAAGATTCCTTCTATTGGTATATCAACTTATTAACAGGGTCCATCACATCTTCGACCTTGTTGATGAATGCCTTCTTGCAGAAGTACAAGATCCCAATCAGCCCTTCAAAGCTATACTCACAATTCATGTCCATTCAAAGGGAAGTCAACGAGTTGATCAACTCCTTCAATGATCAATTCCACTGAGCATACACAAGGTTGCAAGCTTCGTATGCGCTCAATGATGTTGCTGCCTTGCCCATTTATTATGCAGATTTAGATAACCCCATAGCTGCATTGGTGAGGAGGATGACACCAACTCCTACCACATTAGTGGATGGTTATGCTGAAGCAGTCATAGCCAATACCGACTTGGGACAAAACATCTCTGGTCCACTACCCTCCTTGGGCTAGGTTGCCCACCCTATGCAGATTCAAGGACTTACCTAGGCACTACAACATCAAACTCCCCTAATGAATCAAGTGCCTTAGCTACCCATAGTGCCTCATCTAGGGCAGCCCATGAACTAGGCACCCCCAATGCCTCATTACTTGCAGCCTCAATAGCCACAGACTTATGCACAACTATCACAAGTACCAACATACCTAAAAGGGCCCGAATTCCCACCCGCTCCGCAAAACTAGCTAGTAGCATAGCCTGTCTTCCTTCAAAATCAGATGCCATAGCCAAACAATGCTAAGAAAGATCGGTTGGATGAGCTAAAGGAGATGATCCGAAAGATGTCCATGGAGATGACACACTTGAGAAATCAGAATAGCCAGCTGCAAGCTTCTCAATGCAATATCCAAGCCAATCTCAATCGAGATAGTAGGGATAATCATGATGTAGGTACCTCATCAGCACCAAACTATGAGTGAGGACAAAACTCCAATCAAAAATTTGAAAGGAGACCCTCACAAAGATAGAATCAGATGTGGAATACAAGGCCAAACAACGGGGGTGTTCCCACTCCTCTTGATCAACCTGCTAGTAGTGAGAAGATGACCAGTGGAGTGTATCTCACTGAGGCTTCCTTATCCGGATGGTGTAGGATTCATAAGACTAGTAGGCATTCTGAATTGGATTGCCCCGAGTTTCAAACAACCGTAGAAATCTTTCCAGTGGAGGTCCAAAACACTGTTGATAGTCCGAATTGTAGAGACATAGTTCCATCCAACCCATACGATACCTCCTGTCTTGTGGTCAACCTGGCCCCATTCCCATGGAGTGAGAGTAATGAGCTTGAGATCGAGACCGTCTCTTCCAAGAACAAAGAAGTACAAGAGGTAAGTAACGAGGAATCTTTATCTCATCTCTTTACTTTCGTAGATAATGGTCCCATAGATGAAGAAGAGTCTCGTGAAGATGAAGTCCAAATGTTCCATCAGAGAGCCACTCCATATAACTTAACAAAACAAGCAAGTAGGGGGACCGTTCACAACTTCGATTCCACCTAATAACTTCAGCATCCCACCTAACCCCAATGCTAACAACCCTAACTATCCCCATGTACCCACCCAATATTTGAATAGAAACAAGTAGCCAAGACAAACTCAAAGCTAGCCTACTAGCTCATCCATAGGTAGATATTTTGAGGCTGAAATTGAGCAAATGGGTGAATATGTTGCTAAAGAGTTCAAGAAAGTCAAAATCAGCTTCTCTTCCTTTGAGCTGCTTAAAGTTCCTATAGTTAGGCATGCCTTTTTTAGGGTAATTAAAGGAACCCCATCCTCCAAGGCAACAAAAGAGGTACCCACCAAGAAGGTTACCTTCGAAGAGTCACCACATGAACCAGTAATCCAATAAATTCTAAGAAAGAAGAAGCATGCTCCTCCAAATCAACAAACTTGAAAACATCCTGCCAAAGAGAAAAATCAAGGGAAATCTAAGGAAAAGAAAAATGAAAAGGACAAGGGTCAAGTGGCTTAGGTTGATGTGCCTATGGGTCTCTTCCAAGGAATGTTTGAAATGCCTCCCTTCCTAACCACTATCAAGATATTCGGGAAGAACCTACACAATTGTCTGATTGACTCTAGAGCATCAACCAATGCCATGCCTTTGGTTGTATGCAAGGCTCTTGGGATTGTCCCCACAACTTCAAGAAGAAAAGTAACTTAGCTGGACAAAATGGAGGTAAAAATTCTTGGAGAGATCAGTCATATCCCCATGTAGATTGTTGTAGACCTCCAGGTGCAACAAGTTATTGACATCCAGGTTGCAGATATTTCAGATACATATAGAATAATCTTTGGTCGAGACTTCACCCAAGCATTGAATGGATATTCTGCAACAGATTTCTCTCACATATGGTTTCCATGGAAGAGGCTGCCAAATCAGATCTGCATCGAATGAGAACCCTACATGAAATTCATGATCATGGAATATAACAATACCAATGAGGTGCTATTTGTTGAAACAAAATTGGGCAATTATTTCCCCATGACTTATCAAGGAGAATCAGAGTTTCTAGAAGAAGAGGTAGCTAATGAGGTCCTCTTGGTACTATGTAGTCCTTCTCCCAACTTACCCTACACGCCCCAAAGCACATAAATGTTAGTGGAATCAGAGGATGATGAGTCCTATGAAGATGGTAATTTAGGACTATTAGATGGATTCCAAGACTTCATGGAGAAATGTGTACAAGATTAGCTCAGCCTAGGGGCAAGGATGAATTTTTTAGGAGCTCCTGCTCCCTAGTCGGTGTCTGGTTCATAACACCCCCCACTAAAAATTTGAGTGTTGCTTGTGTCAAACAATAGTAAAGCACATCAAAGGACAAGCCACATCTCCAAAGGAGCCACTGACTGGACAACTTTTCATCAACCACAATGAGCCGATTCTTGTTCTAGAAGTGACAAATGTGAATGAGCAACCAAGGAAGAGTGCATGCATGATTGGCCCAGAGGTCAAAGAACCCTCCAAGTTTTGGACGTTACGCTTCGATCGATCCAAGTCCAACCAAGGAGTTGGAGCCGGATTCAAACTCATCAGCCCTATGGGTAAGACTTACTTTGCTTCCCATAGGCTTTAGTTTTGCTGCACCAGTAACATAGAAAAATATGAAGCATTAGTTCATGGTCTTTTAATGGCTTTGAGAAAGAAAGTAAAAGTGCTGCAAGTATTCGATGATTCAGAATTGGTGGTAAAACAGGTCAGAAAACTATACTCTTGTCATGATAGAAGGTTGGAAAACTATAGGCATAGAGTTTGGAATCTTTTAAAAAGCCTAGATGTATTCAACATACAGCTAATCCCTCACTCTTAGAACCATACTGCAGATTCTTTGGCTCAAGTTTCCAACACTCTTCAACCTCTGTCACTTTTAGGACTCAAGAGACTCACCATGGAGCTTACATCGACCCCATTTGTGCCAAACAACATAACTCATTTTTAGGTGTTCAATGATGATAAGCATATCCTAGAATTTATCACCAGTTTTGATGTATTTGCTACTCAAATAATTGATGAAGCCAAGCGCAGGGAGGCCGAATTGGACGTAGGAGTCATCAATCTCAAAATGAATACCATTCCACAGGGTATGGACTAGCTTGAACGGATATTTGACCTAGATCAAATTTGAAACCAAGATTAGTAGCCAAAGAAGGACTCCACCAATCAGTGCAACATTCACAACCAAGGAGGTTAAAAATGTTTTTATTGGTAAAGTATGCACGTCTGAAGAAAAGATAGGAATCATTGATGCTTTGTAGAATTATCAAGATGTGGTATCATGGAGCTATGAAGATCTGAAGACTTATGATACCTCCATTATCACACACACCATTCCTCTTAAACCAGATGTCTGACCATTCCGACAACGACAACATCCCATCAATGCATTGTTGGAGCCCATCATCTACAAGAAGTGCATAAGTTGTTGTCAGCTAGAATCATCTTTCCAGTTAGCAACTACACATGGGTGGCTAATTTTGTCAGGCGGTTAGGAAAAAGAATGGAGAAATCAGATTATGTGTGGATTTCACCAATCTGAACAGAGCTTCGAAGAAGGACAACTACCCACTACCTTCATTGGACGAGGTATTGTAGATTGTTAATGGCTCACAGATTATGTCCTTCCTCAATGGATACTCTGGATACAATCAACTGATGGTGCAATATGAAGATCGACATAAGAGAGGGGGACCACCATGTGCAAGACCCTAGGTCACAGAGGGTCAAGACGTGAGAGGCTATCCTAACTTACCTCAGCTAAGTGTAGTATTTAAGGTATGGGGATGAGAATGATGAGGATTGTAGAACCCTGTGACTACTCATCAATCCCAAGTTTTAAGATGGGGCTAGCCAAGTCAGTTCTTAGGTCCAACTTTGCACCTTAGGGAGCTCTCTACCTGAGGATGTCAGTGCGAACTTTGGATGATAGTGCTACGCGCTGGCATCTCGAAAGCACGTTGTAGTCCGTATAGTCAGAACACAGCCGAGGTGAGGTTGAACTCGTTAAAATGACTAACAACCTAGCTCAAAAAATTCTAAGAGAAAAAAACAATACTATGAAAACAATACTATGAAATAAGAGAAATATAGGTGGAGGTGATAAAATAGATATACCAAAGCTAAGGTGATGAAGATGATCTCGTAGAAGAGCCTATTCGCTAGCTAGCTCCACAAAGTGCATCCACCTACACACAACAAGAGAGAAAATGTTGGGGGGGGCTGTATAGGGGCTTGCCTCAGTCAGACCCCCGTTTAGGTGTTTCCACCTCCATGGACAACCAAAGGAATGAGATAAAGAAGCAATGTAGTGAAAACACAAACACTACAATGCAGTACTATGCTACTCAACCAAGTGATAGAGGAGAGGAGAGGGAAGATTACCACCTCCACCAAGAGTAGTCAAGGCTGCTTGGGGTAGAAATGAGAGGAACTCAAGCCTATGTTGCAATGGTGTGGTCCCAAACGTACTCTACCGAATTGATGGAGTGGATCTTTTGCTGCAATGGAATGTTTAGATGCTTGGAGTGAGTGAAAGTGAGCTTGTGAGAGTGACAGTATGAGAGCTTAGTTTGTTCAAGAGTTGGAATGAAAGTTCAAGGAGTGAATATGAAGGAATGAGGAAGAAAATGACCATATTCGAGTCAGTTGGTTGAAGGAGGCATTACAACTTCACTTCCAATGGGAAGAGTAAAGCCTCTACTAGCTCAGCCGCATGAATCTTCCAGGGACATCTACGTAGATGTCTACGTGCCTCGTGGGCATCCCCAACAGAAACGCCTCCACCAAAACACAAAATAGGCTCCACGTGGATTGTCAATAGTGGGCATAAGTAAATTTAAGCCTCTGACTTTGGTTTTCTAAAGTGTATAAAGGAAAAAAGGGGAATTGTGCCTAGGGTGCAAATTCGCTCTTATACACTATGCAAGGTTTTTCAGAGGTGTATAAAATTTGGGGTTTCTCTCAATTTGAAGAAATGCATCTTCAGAGTCACTAAAGGAAAGCTCCTTGGGCGTGTTATATCAGAATGAGGAATCTCTATAGATACCAAGTGCATTCAGTCCCTCTTGAAAATCCAATTGCCAAGCAACAAGAAAGAGCTGAAATCTTTCTTTAGAAAGATAAATTTCATCTGAAAATTTATTACAGGCTTTGCTAAAATCGTCAAACCACTCAATGCAATGTTGAAGTCGGATGCCATAATTGAGTGGACCCCAGAAGCAAAGCAGGCCTTTGAAGAAATCAAGAAAGTTATTGTTGAGGCACTCGTGCTCGTTAGCTCTGATTATCTAAAGCCATTCTACATTTACTCATTTGCTTCAGATCATTCATGTGCCAACATTTTAACCCAAAAGGACGATGAAGGAAATGAGCACCCGATCGCCTTCATGAGTGCTCCCTTGAAAGATGTTGAACTAAGGTATCACAATGTGGAAAAGAAAGCATACGATCTTGTCAAAGGAGTTAAGAAGTTCAGACATTACATCCTGTGGAACAAGGTCTTTTCCATTGTCTCGGATCCAACAATAAAAACATTATTGATGCAGAATTAGCTAGAAGAATGAATAGCAAAGTGGGTCACCTTGCTACAGGAATATGACATGGAGATTCAACTGATGAAATTGGTAAGAGGACAAGCCCTCACCCAGATGATAGCTAAAACAATAGCTGAAGCAGGACCTGAGCTCACGGTTCAACAATATCAGCTTGAGGATGTTTCCTTGGGGGAGTGGTACGATGACATTGTCTTCTACTTGTTGAAAAACAAGTGCCTGTATCATTTACAGGGAGTTCAAAAATGTGCCCTCAGACTGAAAAGTAGTAGCTATATGTTGCAAGGATCTATTCTTTACAAAAGAAATCATGAGGGAGTATACATTTGGTGCCTCATAAAAGAAGAAGCAACACGGATGTTCAAGGAATTCCATGATAGGTTTGGTACCAGACATGGATCAAGTCCTTCTACTGCTCATCAAATCCTACAAGAAGGTTACTATTGGTCGACAGTCTTCAAGGATGCTCATAAACATGTCTGCAAGTTCCATGTCTACCAAACCACCACAACCAAAGAAAGGAATGTTGTTGTCCCGCTGCAACCAGTCTTGGAGGTCAGACCATTCGCGCAATGGGGTCTCGAATTCATTAGTCTGGTAAGCCCACCATCTTCTGTAGGACACAGGTACATTCTAGTTACCTCTGATTATTGTACTAGATGGACAAAAGCTATTGCTTGTAGGCAATGTACAACAAAGGTAGTTGTTAACTTTCTTGAAAATTTTATTATAAATCATTTTGTTTGCCCGTATGTGTTAGTGTGTGATAATGGTCCAGCCTTTTCTTCAATTAAATTCATTAGTTGGGCCTACAATTACGATATTGGTCTTAAATTTTCATCCAACTACTATCCTCAGGGCAATGGCCTAGCTGAATCTACAAACAAAAACCTGATTACTATCATCAAAAAACTGCTTGACAAGAATCCCAAGGACTAGCATACCCAACTCCGCTTCACCCTTTGGCCAAACTGCACACACCACAAGGCTTCCTTGGGTGATTCCTCGTTCCAACTTGTTTATGGCTTAGAGCCTATATTCCCAATTCACCTGAAAATCCCCACCCTTCAATTCATTAATACCTTTTACGAAGAAGGGGATTGAAGAGAAGCTCGCTTAGTTGAGCTGCTACACTTAGAAGAAGTACGTGACCATGCCATTGAAAATTTCGCTAAGCACCATGGCATGGTCAACAGATGCTTCAATCTATGAGCTAAATTCAAGGCCTTTAGAATTTTTGATCTAGTCTTATGTTGGGACAAGGCCCATGAGAAAAAAGGGGGACATGAAAAATTCGATAAGCTCTTGCTTGGCCCCTTTTAGATTGTTGAAATCCTTGGATATAATGCTTTCCACCTCAAGACCCTAACTGGTGAAAATGTCCCATTGCCTATCAATGAGTAGCACTTGAACCATTATTTCTAGGCTTGAGCTCTTTTGAGCTGCTCCTGTAAATACTTGTATATAGGTTAGTTTAGGTTGCTTTTGGTTTGCTTTTGTCCTGCTGCTTTACGTTGCTTTTGTTTTGTTCGTTTCCCGGCCTTTTTGCCTTGTTGAGGGTGTCTCTTTGTTCTTGATGCAATGGTCATGCTCATTCAACGAATGGTTCATTTTGTTGCCCACTCTTATTGTTCTCTAGATAATTATTCACTCCTAAACATTGGTCTCTGCTAGTTGCTATGGAGCAATTTTCTTACTTGAACTCCCACTTAACCTAGAACTCAACCCTTTATTGAATCCTTTCACACTCATCTCAGATCCTACACGAAAAAAACACTAATTGTTTCCAAGGAACTATATAATGGCTATTATGAAAGTGAGGCAAGTGAAAGATCTTAAATCTGCTTCAGTGACCATTGTGATTCCAAACCCACCATAAGCTTCAATGCTTACACAGTTGAATAAGAGAAGTAATATCAAAAGAATATCAAAAGAAAGAAAAAAAGAAACATTGAAAATTAAGCAACCGTGTGGGTGTGTGGACAACGCTACTAGGGGTATGGACGCTTGGCTGGCAGTAGAGCAATGTTCATGGGATCATAGTGACAACTCCGTCGAGGCTATAGATGCCTGACTCACAATAGGGCAATGTCTAGGTTACTTTTGGAGTTAGATGATTAATGTATCTTGTTTGGCCAGATTAGTAGTTGTTGGTTATGGTCTCTAAGGAGAGGAAATAAATTCACTACTTACACACACTTTTGAGATGCTTTTGAGATCTAATTCAGTTAAGGTTTTTGTTCTCTCATGAGCCTCTTAGTTTACCTTTGGAAATAGGCTTCTAGTATGTGAAACTAGAGGTTCTGGGTTCTCAATGAACACTTTCCCTTAGAATGCTCAGGAGTGTTCTCTACCAGAGTCACCATTTGTTGTGCCTTCAACACACACGCCCCGTTTGGAATGGGGACCCTCTTTCTTTTCACGTTGCCAGGTCACTTTTTTCATCGCCACGTTTTGCGTGTCCCCCTATTTTGTGTCCTAAATGGTCAGTGAGTCTCAAGGAAATAATCTTGAAGTGACCTTGCTTTTCCCCCCTCAAATTTTTAATGCTTTAAGCCTTCACGGAGCTCCCTTGGTTGTTTGCCTTTGCCCTTTAGAACTGGCATCCTTGGAGAGGTGCGGGTCTGCTTAGCTGGGCCGCCCCATGTGGGTTTCCTTCACTTTGTAGTTGTTCCAAACATCCTTCGCCCAATGACCTTCCGGCTCTTGGACCCCACCTTGCTGAATGCCATTTTCATTGTCGAACCCTGAATGACCAAGCTCTAGATATTGTCTACCCAGTAGACTCTGCCCTTCCCGCAGTTGTTTTCAAAATGATTAACCACCAACCTCTAGTGTCATCATACGATCATTAATGAGGTACATTTAATACACTAAAATTTATAAATAGCCCCTCTTGAGCTGTCATTTTCACTTGTCAACTGTTCAGAAGTAAATCAGAGCCCTCTGCAAACGCCACTGTCACGCCCGTCGAGCCCGTTTCCAATTCAAAGTGTTGTCCATTGGTTGATCGACCTTCTTCATTAGGTTTTAGAGGTAGGTTTTCCGTTTGCGAGCCATGTATTACATTTTCTTTTTATTTCTAAAAAGTTACTAAATCTAAAGGGAAGAAACTTGAAATTAACTAAATTAAACTAAGCGCACAAAACCCATGAATTGGAAATTTAACAAACTTCAAAAATCACCCCATGCGCCACATGCAGAACCCAAGCCCATTGTGGCCATTCTTGAACTAGAGAATTTGTGCTCTGTGGGCCCGTGCCCATACCTCTGTCATCATCGTCCTTTGAAAACACATTTTAAATCAAAACGGTGAATGACCCCATTGGGTTCGCCCCGGTGGGAGGCTCCCTCTGCTGGGTTTCCTTAAACTTGGTTCAAAGTCCCTTTTGGGTCTGCCTCCAGAGCACCCTTCAAGCTTCGTTGTTCCGAATGAATCTCCAACCATGACCTCCTGGTGCGTAGACCTCGCCCCATTGATTGCCCACCAAATTATAACTTTGCCAAAATCTCCAAGTCTTGGTCAATCTGCAGGCTTAGCCCTACGGACTTCTACTTGTGCAGAATTCTATTTAGGTTTCACCATTTCAAACAGCTTTCATGGCCCGTCTTCCCACCTGGTGGACTCCGACCTCATCTCTGCTATCCAAGTTAGAGAGTAACAATTTAAGAAGGCAGATCATTCTCCGTGGACTTCCACTCCCCTTTCACCAATGCATGAACGGGTATCCAAAACCGCAAAATCCTATCGCCCTTCCAGTAAACAGGTCCCGACCTTATCGATGTCATCTAGTACTCCCGCACTAAAAATTGTTAAGCGGTGTTTCGCCGGACCTCTCCCCGCAGACTTCTATCTTGGGTCGCCATAGTCTTTCTTTTGTGTCAAACAACCTTTTCATACTAGCCTTCCTCACTATGGGTTTCGAGCCTGCCACGTCCGTCTAGGCCCAAAAAGCCAAAATATTCAAATGTTAAGCCTTATGTGGAGCATCTCCTCTGGATTGCTGCTAGTGGAGCTAAATCTTGGACCCGCCGGCCCGCTACACAAGACCTGACCTCCCTGTCTCCGTTGGACTATTCGATGATAAGCGAATGATGCCTTGAGCCCTCAACGGACCTGATGTTGCGGGTTTCTCCTGTCTGACCATCGTTTAACCTTCGTCGTTCCAAATGGCTACGACCTAATGTCTCCCCACGTCATCTGACCTGAAAAGCTTGAGCTCAAAATGAACTATGATGCTGCCTCCTGCAGCCACGAGTCTGACACGGCAAAATACTGCCTTGCCAGTGTCGTTTCAATGACATACCCCAAGGCCAAGCTCCCCTTTGATCTCGCATGCCTGAAAGATTACCTTAATGCCTCAAAACTTTAAAATGACCTCGACCCACATGCCAAAATGGTTCCTCCTCCTTAGTGGTCCCCTCACAATGACCAAACCTTAAGGTGGGTTGGGATAGGTGGGATGTCGTGCCTTGATTTTCGTCCCTCCTACAGCTACTTTAAAACAACCACCAGCCTAGGGAAGTTTGCACCTTTGGGCCCGAACTATTGTAGCTCCCTCTTGTGAAGGGTTGATGTTGATCTGTAAGAGATGTTAGGATGTTTAAATGGTGAATTATCTTATCTAATATAATTTTGTAGGATCTTGGCTAGCTTTCCCATTATTTTCATACTTGAATGTGCTTACTACTCTCTCGCCTGCAAGATATATGGAACCAGGTGCAAGACCTTCAGAGGCGGTCGTGGAGAGAGACAAGGGAAAGAAGTCAACCAAAGCACCTTAGGGAAAAGAAGATAAAGATCAAATGAAGTACAAGTTCCAAGGGGAACCCCTCAACTCCAAGGTCACCACAACTTGGAAAGAGGTCTTAGATACAAATATCAGACACATAGATATTGATGAATTCAAGCAAAGGGTCCAGATCAACCCCACAACATAAAATGCAAGAAAGATTAGAAGTAGTGGATTGACCAAGGTTGTCGATTTCCTATCTGCCCTCATTGCTCCAGAGCTTGTAATGGCCTGCAGGGAGGCATATCAACCAAAGTCTAGAACAATAGTTGATAGAGATGGGAATGTTTTGGCTTATTTGTCTGCCAAATCAATAGCGAAGGATTTTCATATCCCTATATTTAGAGAGATGGAGGAAGCTTCCAAAGAAGATGCCAAGGAGATGTGGGATTCAGACCCCCTCAAGTGCAAAAAAGATAATCAATTAGTATTAGTTAAAAGAAAAGAGGGGCAGTGCAACCAAGGTACCCCAAGAGCTATTCCATAGTGAATTTTATGAGGATTACCATGACTTGGTAACCCTATTGAGTAGAGTAATGGGCCTTCCAAATGCTACTTACTTCCAGGAATGGATGTTATACTTCGTGGAAGAGATCCTCCGAGGAAAAACCAAATTCTACTAGGCAAGAATAATTAGCAATTTCTTACATGAGCAATTTGTGGCTATGAAGAAGACTTCATGATTCTACATGACTTCATACCTTGTCTATTTACTAGCTAACTGGATGCAATACATAGGCTTGTTTAGAGCTCCAGATGAGGCTCTAGGTAGGGAATTAAAGGTCTATGATAGGTACCCTCATCTCCAGTATAGGAATTTCAAGAGGGATTATTGTAGAGTGAATGACGCTTTTATAGGTCATATTATCAGATTGCTCGGGGGTGAGTTTGAAAGGAGTCTCCCATAGTGCCAATGCTTACATCCACTAGTTCAGCTTCTTGTTCATACAGTTCCCTAAATTCACATACATCTGAGCAGAAGATTTCTTAGAGAAACCATACAAGCTACCCCGATACCCAAATGACCAGATAATATTACTAGAACTCTCTTGATAGTTGAAACATGCACACACCCTCCTCAGCAACAAACATAGGGTGAGGATTCTCTATCCCCTCTCATTCGTCCAAGGGATGTATAAGCTCCACACATCCTAGTGTGCAGACCATTTGGATAAGGAACTCGTGGAATACCACCTAGAGCTCTATACTACCCGACCGCGGATGGACCCCTATGACAAACTCAGAAAGATGGTCATGGTTGAACAGGCCCATATACATGATGTTGAGGAATTTTGGGCCAACTACAACAATGAAAAAGAAGTGTGAATGAGGCATTACATGCGCATGACTGCGTACTTTTTAAAGAGGGTCAACTTGTTCCCAATGTCAGATCAAGTGGTGGAGGATGAAAATACAGTAATTCATCCTCAGTACGGTGTGATTCCAAATCTCTCACTACTGCTAATTGACTAGAACAAAGAAGAGGTCAATGACCTCGATATTCTGACAAAGCCAATCGAGGCTAGAAAAAAATAGTGGATTAACAGGAAGATTGCCTAATTGAAGCTACAAGGGGTCACCCTGACATATGGGGAACTTGAGGATGAGTCAACAAGCGAAATCGATAATGGGACAGCTGCTATCGTTACTAGAGAAACTTCAAAATCTCCTCTAGCCACTAGGTCGAGGAAGAGGAAAGAAATGACTGAAAGTAATCCAAAGCCTAAGGTGTATGCAAGAAAGGATTTGAAAGGAGAACCTTCCAAGAATTCGAAGAAATTAGGAAATTTCATGGAAATTCCTACCATCCAGGAGGACCCACTCCATGAAGGAGAGGAGCTAGAGGCTGAGCAACCAAAATCCCCACTTGTTGCCTCTAATCTTGTAGTCACCAATGTCATTGTTGCCACTACTGGTCCCCCTTTGCCTGCTTCTGGGGCGATGGTTTCTACTTCTCCACCCGCGGTGGATATCTTCATCCACCTTGCTTCCACCGTACCCACCACATAGGTAATGATAATATAATCTTCCTTTACCACCACCTCTCTGCTCTCCTCTTCCTCCATGTCTCTATCAACATCTCTTCCATTTGCTACAACAATAATGCCAATGCCCGCTCTATCATTCCCGAAGGCCTTCACTCGCCACATGCAGAACATCCCAATGAAGTTTTCTAGGTTATTAATGAACCTAGCCATACAGGCTACCTTGGCACAGTTTATTGCAAATCTCCCTATTCCTCCTCCTCCAACTGAGCCACCAAAAATGAAAGCAATGATGGAAATATAAAAAGAATTGGAGCGACAAGAAAGAGAAGCAACAAAATAAATGGAAGAGGAGGAAAATGACTACCATAAGCACCTTGAGTACCAGCACCTAGTAATTGATAAAGTGGCGCGTGAGGGATAGGAAGAAGAAACATAGTCATCTAAGGAGGACATGGATGAGCCAGGTACCAAATACATTGTGGAAACTTTTGACCCAAACCTCGAAGAGGAGTTGGCTCAACAACTCAAGAATGTTGTAGAAGAAGTAGAGAGGAAACCATCTAACGAGGAGAAGAACACTGAAGAGGAGATGGAGGAAGACACTGGGCCTCCAAATGGGGAACAAAATAAGAGCCCTGAGCACGATAAGGAGATGCCTTCGTCAAAAGAGAAAGAAGAGAGCCTCAAACAAGATGAAGAGATGTCGCCTCAGTGTGAAGACGAGGAAAAGAAAGAAGAAGATAAACCTAAGGAAGAGATTGAAGCCCAAAAAAGCCCAGAAGGAGAGCCTCATGAGGAACACAGGCATGAAAAAGAAGAAGAAGAGAACACTGAAGGGGAGGACTACCCCAAGGAACATGCAACTACCGAATCCCCACAAAAAGAAACCATTTTCATTCAAGATTCTAATGAAGAAGAAGGAGAAAAGATGGAATAGGAGACTCTGGGCAACAAAGAAATTGAAATCCAACATGCCAGCGAAGAAGGTGATAATGAATCACCAAAAGGAGAATCTTAGATGCCTAAATGTCTTGAGAAACAACTGGAAAAATAAACCCCAACCCCAAAGAATCTGAGGGCAAAGCTGGAGGAAATTCTGGCTCGAGCCCAAATAAGCACGAAGAAAGAGAAGAAGCCAAAGGTAAGATCTCAGCTGACAATGGATGTATCCAAATCTAGAACTGTACAAATAGCCACTCTAGTTGTGGGAAAGGAAGGGGTAAGCTACAATGTCTCCACCCTCGATTTGGGAACAACGATGAGAGAACAAAATATTGAACATCTCCAAAGATCTGTTGCCACTATTGTGCACCAGATGCATAAGGATAAGATTTCCAAGGAGGAGTTGAAAGCATAGGTGGTTGGCTTGATAACATACATCCAACAATGGTTTCCAGTCAAAGAGCTCCCTACCATGTCCTTGGAACCACCACAACTATTGTCCAAGGACCATATTGACTAGTTGGAGAAAAGAAAGAATTGGATGAAGGCCACAAAGGATTGTTTCTGAAAATTCCTCTACAATGGAAACATGGGCATAGGTCATGTTGCCAGGAAAACAAACAAGTTCCTAGAGGTACAAAGGATACTTGAGGGAATAAGGAAGTTCTGCACTAACTTCCCTAAGTTGTATAGGATCACGTATCCCAAGCTTGAGGCCATTCTCAATATACCTGATACATGGAAGCTAGGATTGGATCACATAAAGGAAGTTTTGGAACTAGTGCTCCATGAAGTGGAATTGTATATTGACTGGGTCAAAGACATCAGAGCAGCCTGCGAAGAATATATGAGATTAATGAAAAATATTGATATGCCTTCTAGTGAGTTGGACCTAGAGAAATTGAAGCTATACTTCCATAAGATGGAAAATAGAACCATAGATGTCATGACGCCAGATTTCTTGGGTTTTTTTGTGTGTGCCTTCGCTCAATCTAAGCAAGTAATAAAGAATACGCAGAAATGTGATAAAGACTGGGATGAGATTACAAGAAAATCCAATAAATTGAATTTCCAAGTGATCCAGTCGGATATATTAGAATGGAACAGGCTCTAGTCATTGATTATAAAGTTTGTGGAATATGCCACTATGAAGAAAAGTGAAGGCAATCTCGTAATTGATGATGAGTTCCTCACCAAATAGCTACATGAAAAGGAAACCAGCTACAAGACAAAAGAGCTACACTGTTGCTCACTAGAGGACAAAATAGGCTAAATGACAAGGATGTAATTTTAAATTGTAATATATTTGGGGGTAGGTGAAACCCTTGTTTGTAGTGAATCTTGGCCACACAATGCAAATCAATCTTGGCCATTCATTTTACTTTTTGGACACTATAAATAGGGGGTCTCCTCTCATTTTCAAGAGAGAGTTGAGTTGTTGTAATGACATGTTGCTAGAATTTTAATATAAATTCATTGACTTTGGTGGATTCTTGAGTTCCTTTGCATGTTTCATGATTCTTCTTCTCTTAGTTGGTGAATTTAAGTAGATTAACTTTGTTGTTCTTTATGTTTTGGCTTTCTCTCTTAGATTAGTTAATGTTGTTCATTGATATTGAAGAATCCTATTGTGTGTTGGCAACCTTCCTTGTCCATACTTTTTGTTGTTTATTGATGGTAAATAGTTGTGTAAAGTTAGTTTAGGCATAAATCAAAAGCTGCACTAAATTTCCATCTTTTATTCATGCTTATGATGAATGAATGGTTGAATATCTATAGTCCTTAGAAGCTTGCACTAGTTTCATGATACTATGAATTAATCTGGTTAAGTGGAACTTAGTTTTGGGAAGGATGTCTGTGACAGGGTCCTCCATTGTCACTGTTCATTGCTAGTTTTAGATTTAGGAACTTTCTCTCTTCCCTACCCTTTTTCCCTTTTTTTAGAATTGGCTTTGAACAAGGTTCATTGTACATTGTAAATCCAAATCTGAAGTGAAAGTAGGAATTCTAGACTGCTGTTTCAACGTACAACAATCGTGCATCAACTTTACCATCTTAAGAACTCCATTGCAAGATCCGATTTTCTTCCAACTTAACTCTATAATTCTACCCTGTGATTACCAAAAAAATCACATCAAAACAATTGAGACATTCCAAGCAAGTCATGACCTGACACCAAAGAGATGTTGGGGTAATTTTCAACAATATATTGTTAGAGATTGCCTTTCAAGAGAGGTAGTCCATCTATGCACTGCCTATGTTGAGAAAGTGCTAAAACACCGATCAATAGGACTCATTTTTCCAAGGTGGTGAATGAGTCCCAAATACTAAATTTGGGCCACACAAGCTAGGAACACCTAAATTATGATTGGTCATTGATTGGTATCGGGATTATCCTCGAAAAGATGCAATAAATGAGGCTTGTGGATGCAAAATAGGGCCAATTAAAGCATAAGAAAGAAAAATTATTAATGCAAGCCTAGAGGATGTGAAAGTGTGTTACAACATTTTACAACACTCCAAATAAGGCAAAACTAATGTTGATTATGATTAAAATTATGTAACTTATTATACTTAGTTAATTGATAAAACCCTAGAAAAGTGTGAAAGTGTGTTACAACACTTCACAACACTTTTGCAAGGCACCATTAAGTATCATTAGTTCAAAAGGGCCCAAGACCTAATGTGAATGTGTTATCCACATCACAACACTAAATCAAGGAAACATTAAGCCAAAATCCACAAGGAGGACCCAAACGAGTGTGAAAAATGTCAAAGGATCCTTTTTTTGACACTATAGTTACATGTTGAGATGCTTGGATGGAGAAAAGACATGTAACTAAGATATTACTCTACCATAAGAAAATTTCACACAATAATTTAGTAAATTGGAGTGTAGGGAAAATTCCATTTATGGTTATGTAGACACCAAAAATTGTCCTAGCTTGTGAACCAACATTTTAACACTAATATTCATTATTTACATTAAGAAAAACCCTAATTTCCTCTTTTGATTAAATAATAATAGATTATTTAATTAATTCACTTTTCATCATTTTTGACCAATTAAATAAATTTCATTTATTTAATAAAAATCCTAAAAAAACCTAATTTCTACTATTAATTGAATAATACAAGATTATTTAATTAATTCACATTTTCATCAAATTTAAAATATTAAATAAATTTTATTTATTTAATATAGTCCTAATCTAACTTTATTCTTCCTGATTAATTAAATAATGCCAATTATTTAATTATATCACTAATTAACTTTATTCCCCTAAGTTGATTAAATTATTAAATCATAATAATTTAATTCACTTTCCTTCCAAATTTGAATAAATTGAATAATACTATTCAAAATATCATCAAAAATCAAATCAAACTAATGCAACTTTGTTTGCAAAAGTCAAACTTGATTTGTACATTCAACTCCAAAAAGAATTGATTAATTAAATCAATCAATCCCCCCTCAATATTATTTAATCCTCTTTCAATTTCTACATTAAATAATTATTTCAATTTTTAATCCCACCTTTTCTAAATTAAATAATATTAAATATTATTTAATCCCCATTCAACATCATCCCTTTAATAAGTAATCTTTTATTTATTAAAAACAATTCATCATGCACATTCCTCTTAATATTAATTAATTATCTTCTCCAAATGGACTAATTCTTCTTTTAGTTAACTAAACAATCTATTTAGTTAACTATTTAATTATCTCTACATGCATTATTCCCTTACACATAACGACCACTTTCTCTCAGTTGACTAAAATATCTATTTAGTTAACTCTTCATTTAATCCTCTTTCAACTTCTACATTAAATAATTATTTTAATTATTTAACCCCACATATTCTTCTAATTTAATTAAATGATTATCAATAATTATTTAAATTAAACAACTTTCCCGTTTCCAAATTAAATAAATTAAATTATTTAATTAATTCAACACCATCACTTTAATAAATAAAATTTATTTATTAAAGTCAAATTCACATGTGCATGTTCCTCTTGATATTAATTAATTAATTAATTTCCCTCAGAAACTTAACTAGCTCTTCTAAATCAGTTGACTAAAATATCTATTTAGTTAACTATGTCATTATCTCTTCATGCACAATCTCCTCGAACGTAATGAATACTTTCTTCTAGTTGACTAAAATATCTATTTAGTTAACTGTCTCATTATCTCTCCATGCATTAACCCCTAAGTTGATTAAATTATTAAATCATAATAATTTAATTAACTCATTTTCCCTCAAAATTTGAATAATTAAATCAAACTATTCAAATCATTTATCAAAAATCAAATCAAACTAATGCAACTTTTTTTGCAAAAGTCGAAATTGATATACACATTCAACTCTAGAAAGGAATTAATTAATTGAATCAATTAATTCATATTCCTCACCCACTTTCTAATTGAGCAATCTAATTTGCTAACTAAGCCATTTATTTTCTAACTAAGCGATCTATTTCCTAACTAAGCCATCTAGTTGCTGACTGGCCAATCTATTCATGATTGATCAATCAATTTGCACAATCTTCTCACATCTAAATCCTCTCAACACATTTCAACCATTGATCTTGATCCAACATTGTTGAATCCTGATCGCCGATTCAAAATCTCTTTCTCTAAATAACAAACCTCTCTCCTCACAAATAAGGATCAGAGAATCAACATACTTTTGCAATGAAGTGTTGTCACAATCACCATTGATAGAGCTTCAACCTTTTTCGATCAACCAAGCATCGTTCATCAATTTTTTGCACATGAACAATGGAGGCTTTGCAGTGATACGAACAATTCAACATCATGCAAATACACTCCAACATGGGATGGTAATCTCTCTTTTTATTTTGAATTCTTTGTGTTAATATTAGGATTTCATTTCATAAGTTCAAATAGCTTAGATTGTTCATTTCATGACTGATGGAATAGGAATAGATTAAGTGTTTTTGGATTAGATAGATTCTAATTTCAATTTTCAATCTTGATCTTGCTTTGCATTCTAATGGATTCTTTCCCCCTCACATAGGTTATATATGAAAATAGTCCAAGGAATATATCAAATTTGAGAGACATCAATAATGAAGAGAATAGGATTGTAGAAGTACAAGATTTTTGGAACATATGAAGGAATTACATGTAGAAGTTAGAGGTCACTTGGAGAGAAAATATGCTAAATATAAGACACGAGGAGTTTATAGTTAGAGATGAAGTAATGGTATATCTTAATAAGGAAATATTTCATGTTGGAATGTATAACAAGTTAAAAATGAATAATTTTGGCCCTTAAAAAATTGAGAAGATATTTGATTTAGGAAATGCATAAAATTAGACTTACTAGAAATTATAAGCATATCAACAATGTTTAACATTATAGACCTATCCTAGTATCATGAAGTTGAGTTAGGAGAGTGATATATAACTATGATTTAAAAATTAATTACCACAACAACTCAAAGAAGAGACTAAATAGATTTTGGATAATAGGATTAAAAGAAGCACCATGAATAGAAAATATGAGGAGTATTTGGTGAAGTGAAAAGGAAGGCTTGAAGAATTTTCAAGTTGGATTCCAAATCCGAAGGTAGACTATATGGATTTTTGTCTAGCCAATGGAAAAGGAGGAACTCATTTTTGAAACAACCTTAAGTATCTAATGTAAGAGCATCCTAGGCTGTGAGCAATATTTCATCACCCACAAATATTTCCTTTTAATTATTTATTTTGTTTGCAGGTTTTCATCCACATTTCAATTATAGTCAATCACTGGGTATGTGCAAGATCATGATGGGCCAAAAAGTGGCAATATGATGGGTATGTGGCTGACGACTTTTTTTAACCCAAAATTGATGAAATGAAAAGGGTTTTTAAAGGAGATTCTCAGCTTTCCACCAATATAAATTATGCTTTAATTTTAATTTAATAAGTAATTATTATTCATTTTCTATTCAAATTACAACTAAAGTCATGATTGATAGATTGATTGAAAAACATCTATAGCTTTCAAATGGGATCACATTTTTTGAATCCAAAACATGTGTCACATTTTATGCTTCACATACTATAGGATTAAAAGAAAGAGAAATTGAATTTCATAAAGTTTTGACCAAGTTAAGGTGGTTAGACATACGAGTTTTTTATATTTTTTAAAATTTGTAATAAAAAATTAATAATTAATTATTTACTAGGAAAAAAATTACGAAAAAGTATGCACCACATCGGGACACGAGACCTCTACTTATATCTAAAATATTATAAAAAAAATATTATCATTTTATTGTGGTTAGGGTGGTTAGACAGACACCTATTTCTTATTTTTTCCCTGAAATTTAAGTACTACTGCATTGAAATTTCAAATTTTCACTAAATAGATTTTTTTTTTTTAAAACAAACCTAGTAGTTTAGAAACTACATTCAATTTTCTACAGATTCTATTCTTAGATATTTTCGAAATAATATAGATAACTTATTCAAATTTTTATGTCAAGTTGCCTAACTTTGACTTTTCTAATTTTTTTGCCACTTAAGGGCCTATTTTTTCCATGATGATCCTACGCATACCCCACTACAAATCCTACTATTCATTGTATTTTAAACATATCACCTTGAAGTTGGGAGAATACATTCTAATATGATCCTTAAATGTCATTTTCAATTTATAGAATTTTCTAATCACTAAAAAGGCCCAAATTGGTTCTTGAACCATTATTGGGCTTTGAACAATAGTTTTTTGGGTAGGATTTATAGGCTACTCTTGCACTCTTAGGATGTTTCACCTAAAAGGAGAGAGATAAACCCCACTCAAATAAGGGGATGTATGATGAAGTTAAGACTAAATGCAATTGGATGATGAAATTGATTGATTAAGTATGCAAAACCTAATAAATGTAACTTTTTTGAAAACACATTGTGTAATGCAAAAACACCTAGAAATGAATGCAAATTACAACAGAAATGGATGAAACTGAAGAAGTGCACCTGAGATATGGATGTAGACTAAAAATTGCTCCTAGAATGCTGATGATGCTGATTTTTAGGATTGATAGGACTCATTCGCCATTCTGGGCGAATCAAACCAAGTTCTGCAAAATTGTTCCAGAACCTATTTCAGACAAAAGGGTATCTAAAAATGCAGAAATCCAAAAAATGTCCTGGAAATTGGACTCATTCGACACCCATGGTGAATGAGTCCACTTTTTAAGTTTTGAATATTTAAAGGTGGAAACATGAGCTCTCAGTCTACACTTTGGCTTTCTATAGGTGTCCGCTTCCAAAACTATGATTGTCGAACCTAAAAGTGAGTTTTTGTTGATATTTTGACTTGGAAAATGTAGAAATCCAAAAATTGTCTTGGAAATGGGACTCATTTGACACCCATGGTGAATGATTCCAGTTTTTAATTTTTAAATATTCAAAGGTGGAAACAGGAGCTCTCAGTCTACACTTTGGCTTTCTACAAGTGTCCACTTCCAAAACTATGATTTTCGAACCTAAAAGTGAGTTTTTGTTGATATTTTGACTTGGAAAATGAAGAGAATACCTAAACAACTTTGCAACTTGATTCTTAATGATTTCCAAGCTTCCAAGATGTCTAATTCTACAAACACACAGGACATGAGAGAGAAATTATGAATTTTAGGGCATGGGGGTTTGCCTTGGTCAAACCCCTTTTAGGTAATTAAACCAAAATAGAGAAAGAATGTAATGAAACATGAAGTAAGGGAGTTGATTACCTTGCCATGATGATTGATCTTGAATGTCTGCAGCAAAATATGGAGAATGTGCCCTTGAATGTCTTAGGAAGTAATCTTAATGACTTGTAATGATGAAACCCTAACTAGCTTGATTTGAAAGAGAAGATGGATGATGAATGAACTACGAAATGAGTTAATGGATGAATGGAGGGTTGGAATGAGAAGAAAAACACTTATTTATACACACTTATGCCCTAGTAACCCAATAATACATCATCACAGGCTGACATAAGGTCTTTTTGAATAAAAACCTGAAAGAAAATTTAAAATATTTTGAATTTGGATCCAAGAGGGGCTCATTCGCCACCCATGGAAAATGGGTCCCACCTTGGACTTAAAGTGGGTTTCGAGAATTATCTTGAATTTAATGTTATTTATTGATTTTACATTCATGAGCACACTTAATTAAGTCTTATAAGGGCATAAAGGGGTTAAATAAAGCATAAGAAAGGTGTAAATAGTGAAATTAAGCCTAGAAAAGCATGAAATCTTATTACAAGACTTTACAACACTTTAGAATAAGACTTGATAAGTGATGAAAAGGTGATTTTTAGGTGAATTGTAATGAATAGAGTCTAGAAAAGTGTAGAAATGTTTTACAACACCTTCACAAGATGCCATATTTGAATTTTAAGGACCTAATGTGAATGTTCAAGCCACATTGCAACATTAAATCAAAGCAAAATGGACCAAGTATTGTGAAGAAAGGCCTGAAAGACCATGAAAATTATAAGGGACCATTTTTCTATGGCACATTTAGCCCCCACTTTAGTGAGAGGATGAACTTTCTTCAAACTCGCACTAAAGTAGCCATGCATATCGAGAAGGAGGTCTCAATGCACTTACATTAGCAAGATGCAATGACAACGATCAAGTGGGATGATCAAGCCCCCAGGATGAAGATCCCATAGAAAACTAAACATAAGAACAAAGGAACACACATGTGAAAGGGAAATTGGATTGAGCTCAATCGTCTGTCCAACTAGTTGTGGATTAGATCTAGGTTGTTTGTGAGAAAAAAGAGAATGCATACTCACTCTGGGGCAACAAAACTCATAGCGGTCCACTGGGTGAGAAGACCCAGAAAAGTGAAGTACATACGCTAGTTGTTATGCACTCACAAACACATAGGTGGCTATGGGGAAAGTCGTGCCATTGAATTGGCTTCCCGCTCAACCATATCAAAGTTATACCTCCTGATAACTTTAACAAGGTGCCACAAGGGAAAATGTTAGTTCATGCTTCATGAGAGAAGCAAAGCTTTGTATGCTTAGAACTCATGAACAAAGAGAAAGGTACCACAAGCATGCAAGTTGCGTTATGTAAGGTGGGAAAAATGTAAAAATACAAAAAAGTAACATGTAAAATGTAAAAGATGTTCAAAAGAGTCTTATTAAGTTCATGTGAGGTCTGTCACTTAGGGAACATTATGTCTAATGTCTCCAAGAGAGGACCAATCAAAGAATAAAATATTCACAACTTAGGGGATGCAATGCATCGCATTAGGCCACTAAGAGGAATGCAATATGCTAAGATAGATCACACTTATGAAGGACATCACACCCAATGTCATCCACAAAGTGACGAACACATCATATGAAGTGACAAGACTACACTAAGAATGCAAATAAAATGATTCCAATGTATGCCCCCCACCTTAAAGGAATTGCTACACATCGTTCTATGAGAAATTAATTTAAAGTAGCAAAGGAGAAATAAAAAAAGAAAACAAGACATGAGAGACAACTTGGAAAGCCCCTATGCCAAGTCATATGTTTCTGAGTAAGGCTACGTCATGTAAACGAAAAAGAAAACAAAAGAAAGGAGGGTTGCCCCCTAGAAAAGAACACACCAAACACATAAGGGATCTATGGATTTGGGGTCAGTATGTTTTTTGCTACAATGTTTTTATGAAAGAGATCAGAACTGTCATCATTCCCCAAAGCACATAGAACTAGAAGAATGACACAAAGAGAGCGAAAACAAAAGGAAGAACAAAGTCCATTTTGGGTCAACATGGAAGAGAAATTTTGGTCTCAACACTTTGCATCGTCCCCAAAAGGAAAACACAAGTGAAAAGAAAATGAAAGGCAAAAGAAAAGGAAAATCTTTCAGGTCAACATGGAGACATTTTGGTCTCAATACCTTGTGTCATCCCCAAAAGGAAAACATAAGAAAAAGACAAAGTAAAAAGGAAAAGGGACTGATTGGGTCAACATGGAAGAGACATATAGCGTCTCTACGCTTTACGTCATCCCCAAAAGGAAAACATAAAACAAAAGGAACAAAAGAAAAGGATCTTTTGGGTCAACATGGAAGAGACATAGGGTGTCTCTAAGCTTTGCATCATCCCCAAAAGGAAAACACAAAATGAAAAAGGTAATGCACAACATGTAGAAGAATAGAGGTACAAATAGAAGAAGTGTACAAAGAGAGAGAACATCAAACACATGTTACGGGGGAACACAATACACACATGAAACTAAAAATGTAAAAGGAGCTAGTAATGCAAGTGTAAGTCAACTATTAACCAAGTTCTTGGTTTCTTAATCTTAAGTAGTTAAGTGGAAAATGAATAACATAGTTAAGAGACAAAGACAAATTCATTACAAGGACAATACTAACAACTTCTTGTCCCCCACATAGTGTAAGGAAATAGTGAGCCAAGGTGAGTGATGGGAAAGGATCATGCAATAGTGAGAATAGAAAATTCTACAACTATGGCATGATAAAGGGATTTAACTTTTTTATGGGATAATAGGAAAGCAATTGGTATCAGTGAAGTGATACTTGTCTAGTATGTCCTTCAATGTCCGACATTCTTCGGTTCGATGTCCAAGAACAGGATGATGTTTGCAAAATGGTATGGTAGAATCTTTAGGACAGATGACCAACCTATTCATAGGTGGTAAAAGTATAAGGTCTTTGTTTAAAAGTAGTTGAAGTATCCTTTCACATTTAGGTGGAGGATGAGTAGGAAACTTGAGTTTTTTCAATTTGTAAGGTCATTTCCATTTGCTAGATTCTCCTTTTAATGAATGGAAGGAGGAGGAGGACCCATGGGGATCCTAGCATCCTTTTCATGAGAATTAGGTAATGGTTGTTCAAATGGAAGGAGAATGTTCAAGTCAGGAGGAGAATCAAAGATCATTGTACCATCATCTTGAAGTCTCCAATATTCAAAAGGAGGTTTATTAGGATGAGGAGGATCTTGATATCCTAATCTTGTTGTGTTTTCTTCTATTGGTTTTTGTTTAAGAAGTTGGTGAATATTATGCTCATGTGTTGTGTCACAACCTTGTTTACTTAGGATAGTGAAGCATTTTCCATATGTTTCTTCAAGGTTAATGGGAGTGTTTGTGACTTTGTGATCATAAAATGGTTGAGGATGTGTTTGTTGAGAGGGACTAGGTCCACTTGATGGAGGGATCTTAGGTCTCACTAGAGTTTCAAGATGGAGGCATCCAAAGTGATCAAGAGGTGCAACAATAGGAAGATTTTGTGGTTTCATGGATGGGTAAAAGGTTGCATTGGCTTCAAGGTTATCAAGACATTCGTTGAAGAACTTATTCATGATATCATCATATTCTCCAATGATGTATACATCACGAGGAGGACAATCATGAGGAGTTGAAGGAGCATGAGAAAGCTCAAGGTCATTAGGGTCATAGCCAAAGGCACAATTGGACATGTCTACCAAGGATTTTAATGAATTATAAAACTTATTAAAAGAAAATGCAATGATGCCAGTGAACTAAGATGCAAGAAATAGCAGAAAATAGAGATTCTAGAAAACAAACAGAAAGCAACTGCAAAAAACTGTAATGCAGGAAATACCCAAAAAATGCCTAAAAATGTTGTTCTGAATGTGCAGGTGGACTAATTCGCCCAGGGTGGCGAATGAGTCCAATTATGATATTTTTTTGGTGTTTTTCAAAAAAATTAAAGTGATTCTAATGCTTTTCAGATGCCAATGAGGGATGCAGATGCAATTTTCAATTTTTTCAATGATATGATATGCAAAAAAAAGTCTAAATGAGTCTTTCACTAATGCAATTTGTGAAACCTTGGGATGCAAAAACAAAACCTAATTGAATGTTGATGCAAATGAAATATAGGATGCAAGATGCAATTGAAATTAGAAATGTAAAGTGCTCAATATGTAGGTTCACCAAAATGAACCGTAGATTTTTAGGTAGGATTTATAGGCTACTCTTGCACTCTTAGGATGTTTCACCTAAAATGAGAGAGATAAACCCCACTCAAAAGTCTAGGTGGTTCACACAAATAAGGGGATGTATGATGAAGTTAAGACTAAATGCAATGATCTAAATGCAAGTGGGTGATGAAATTGATTGATTAAGTATGCAAAACCTAAGAAATGTAACTTGTTTGAAAACACATTGTGTAATTATGCATAAACACCTAGAAATGAATGCAAATTACAACAGAAATGGATGAAACTGAAGAAGTGAACCTAAGATATGGATGGAGACAGGAAATGGCTCTTGGAATGATATTGATGTTGATTTTTAGGCCTGGTGGGACTTTTTCGCCATTCTGGGTGAATCAGTCCCAGTTCTGCAAAACTGTTCTAAAACCTGTTTCAGACAAACGGGTATCTAAAAATGCAGAAATCCAAAAACTGACCTATAAATGGAACTCATTCACCACCCATGGTGAATGAGTCCACTTTTGAATTTCCAAATATTCAAAGGTGGAAACAAGAGCTCTAAGTTTTCACTTTGGCTTCTATAGGTGTCCGCTTCTGAAACTCTGATTTTTGAACCTGAAAGTGAGTTTTTGTTGATATTTTGACTTGGACAATGAAGAGAACACCTAAAAAACTTTGCAACTTGATTCTTAATGATTTCCAAGCTTCCAAGATGTCTAAATTTGCAAACACACAAGACATGAGAGAGAGAAGGTGAATGTTAGGGCATGGGAGTTTGCCTTGGTCAAACCCCTTTTAGGTAATTAAACCAAAATAGAGAAAGAATGTAATGAAACATGCAATAATGGAGTTGATTACCTTTCCATGATGATTGATCATGAATTTTTGCAACAAAATATGGAGAATCTTCACTTGAATGTCTTAGGAAGCAATCTTAATGACTTGTAATGATGAAACCCTAACTTGCTTGACTTGAAAAAGAAGATGGATGATGAATGAACTATGAAATGAGTTAATGGATGAATGGGGGGTTGAAATGAGAAGAAAAACACTTATTTATACACACTTATGCCCTAATAACCCAATAATACATCATCATAGGCCGACATAAGGTCGTTTTGAATAAAAACCCGAAAGAAAATTTGAAATATTTTGAAAATGGAGCTAAGAGGGACTCATTCACCACCCATGGTGAATGGGTCCCACCTTGGACTTGAAAGTGGGTTTCAATAATTATCTTGCATTTAATGCTATTTATCAGGTTTACATTAAAAAACACACTTAATTAAGCCTTATAAGGGAATAAAGGGGTCAAATAAAGCATAAGAAAGGTGTAAATAGTGAAATTAAGCCTAGAAAGTGTGAAATCTTGTTACAAGACTTTACAACACTTTAGAATAGGACTTGATAAGTGATGAAAAGGTGATTTTTAGGTGAATTGTAATGAATATAGTCTAGAAAAGTGTAGAAATGTTTTACAACACCTCACAACACCTTCACAAGATGCCATAATTTGACTTTTAAGGAACTAATGTGAATGTTCAAGCCACATTGCAATATTAAATCAAAGAAAAATGGACCAAGCATCATGAAGAATGTCCTAAAAGACCATGAAAATGACAAGGGACCATTTTTCTACAGCACAGGCTTAATACCTGGTAACACTCAATTTCACTATTGGTAGCTTGCTATAGCTTTCCAAAGTTTATGGCAAGAAAATAACACATATCAAGGTACATTAAACGTAGGAGTTCTTATGATGTGAACCACAAGAAGACTAGAATCATGCAAGATTCTAGTTTAAACTGTGTATGTTTGTCAGTCAAATTTTTAGATCACACCCTGTGATCCATCATCAAGAAGAGGAATATGTGGAATTAGAGTACAAAAGTAATCGTAAAAGGGGGGAAGGGAGGTGAGATGAGAGAGATGAGAGAAAGGAATTAAAAGTCAATGAGAAAGGTTATGAAAATGAATATTTAATGAAATATAAACTTAAGAAATAGGTAAAGGATAAATTAATAATATGGAAAGTAATTTAATTTGATGAGAAAGAATGATTACTAGTATGTAATTCAATCATTACTATGAATCAATAAAGATCATATCATTATTTAGTTGTCATTGATTTTTCTATTATGTGACTAAGTGTTGTTCATTTAACTACATGGTTGAACATTTATTTGTTAGATCCCTTTTCCATGATTGGTGTATATACATTTATATATTTATACATATATACATTAATACACACACACACATGCACACACACACGTACACACACACACACATATATATATACATGACTAGATACATACATACATACATATATACTTGTGATATCTATGTACACATAACATGTGTATGTGTATAGTACATATGCATACATGCTAGTGGGTATAAATACTATAAATATACATTAACATGTATATAGTACATGTATGTGTATAGACATATTGTATATACATACAATGTGTATATATTATGTATGTATATATGTGTACATACATATGTATATTTATTGTTTGCATATGTGTGTACATATATATGCATGCATATATACACATATTGTGTGTATGTACAATATGTCTATACACATATATATTAAAACAATAAATATAAATTTATATGTATGTATGTACATATATATACATATATATACCCATATTGTATGCATGTACAATATGTGTATATATGTACATACATGTATGTATTTTACATATATGTATATATGTAATTCACATATGTAATTATGCATATTTATTTTTCATATATGCATACATACATGCATCCATACAAACATATATGTGTATGTATATATATATATATATATGTATATATATGTTTGTGCATACATACATATTTATATATACAATATATATTCATACATATGTATGTATCCATACATTCATACACATCTTCATATAGGTTACATGTTATGTTGGGTGATCCCACAATACTGGTTTACAATTTTTGGCCCAATTGGACATTGAATTATTTCTTTTAAACTAAATCTTCACTTTTGGGCACCTATAGCGGCTAAACCATGAGAAATTTGAAGATGATGCAAACTAGTGATTTGTGACATTTTTTCTGTAGATTCTAGATATACCTATTTCAAAAAAATTAGAATTAGATTGCACTTCTTTTTCCATCTCCTTCGAAAACTAGTTTTTAACAATAAACACCATTTTTAAAGAGGTACATTACTAGCTAACACAACTTTTTTTCTATGAAGGATAAAATTCTTTTTTTTTTTAATTTAGATTTGTAACTACAATATCTAGTACATGTAATTGGTTTCATAGCATTTCATTGAATATTTTTTTCTTAATTAAGTTTCAAAGTCAAACCAATTACAATTTAGACATGATTTACTGGCTAAAACATACCTTTTTTGTATGTATCGAAATTCAAATTTTTTTTTGTTGGATCAGGGACATCAATATCTAGTGCACTGATATTTTTCAAAAAAAAAATTGATAATCTATTATTTTTCCATGTGCAGAAGAGAGAGCTTGATTTTCGGTGAAAAACCTATGTTTAATCAAACTATAAAAAATACAAAATAAAACCAAAACATATTAAAATTATATTTGATGGATAACTTGTTTAGAAGACTACCATCATCCAGTTGGGTCTGTGAATTCTCCTCCATTTCCATCCTCAACTTGAGCTTCAAAAGGTAATCTTTGCAAATATTTGGTAGAAGAGAGGGAGAAGGGGGGAAAAGGGGGGTTTTCTCGAACCCCCTTCGAGCGAAGGGGGGTTCACTCAAAGGGGGGTTTGAGTGAACCCATTTTGGGTCCATACGAACCCTTGGTTCATGCAAACCCTTAAAAACCAAAAAAAAATTCATGGGAGCAGTTTTGCAATTTTCCTTCCTTAACGGAATTGTAAACTAGTATTGTGGGATTGCCCCATTATATCCAATTAGTGTATTTAGATTATAGTATGTACATATGTATGTATACATATCTACATGTATAATATATGAATGTACATATTGTATGCATAAATACATATTTATACTTATAGTTTATGTGCATATACATGCATATATGTATCTTTGTATGTATATACATACAATATGCATACATTAATAAATACATTATATGTATATGCATGTATCTATATATTTGTGTGCATATGTATGTACATACAATGTATACATGTCTATTATATGTAGATATTTATGTAAATATACATAAATATCTACATATAGTATATGTACATACATATGTATGTATACATAGAAATAAATTTTAGGAATAGGATTGCAAAGAAATATATAATAAAATGAATGTAAAACTAAAACATAAAGTAACACAAAAAATAGAGAGACAAATATGCGTGGTTCACCCAATATAGGCCATGTCCTCAAAGAAATGGTTAATCCTTCTCTTTATTTATCTAGCAAAATGAAGGGATACAACTTACAACACATTCGTTGCAACTTTATCTTCTCTCTATCATAGTGTCCACACATAATACAAATACATAGTCATAATAAAATTCCCACATAAAAGAGGGTTTCCTTCTAGAGCAAGAAAAGACAACATAACCTCTACTATCAAATCTTTGACCTAATTATGAACAATCTTGAATTACCACATAAAAATAAAATTTTATGATTTAAATATGTATCTAAAATTTGGCTTTGAGGGCACTGTCCATGAACCCTCACTAGGGGGATAGCCTTGTCAGATTCCATAGGGGTGTACCCCCCTCATAGGCCCCCCAATCAAAATTAGATGGGCTCCAAAAATAAGAAGATTAGGCTTCATAACCAATAATGAATTATGTATATGTCAAATGTAGGTATGTATACATAATATATACATATATGTGTATGCATACTGATATGTAGATATTATGTATATATCCTTCTTCTAGCTAATATATAGAGATAGGGACCAACTTCTCACCAATGTAGAGGTAGGGGTTGTCACTGTCAATCTCTTTCCTCCTTAATCTTCACCCATTACTAGAGTAGAAAATTATGAAGTTTTTGTGAGAAGATAAATATTATAAAGAGGTGGGGGCACTTTTCTCTACAATGGTAAAAGGGAAGTGCAAACCATATGGGAAAGCAAGTGGATGAGCATATTATACATAGATAATATATGCATGTACTATACATACATATGTACTTATGTATATTACATGTGTACATATGTATGCATGTATATTATATGTAGATATGTATACATACATAAATACATATATACCATATGTGCATGCGTATATACTTATGATATATACATACATAAAATTATATTATATATGTACATACATAATATACTATTATATACACATATGTGTATATATTATAAATATATTATATACACATAAAAATTATATATGTGTGTATGTATGTATATACACACATAAAACTATATTATGCATGTATGTATAATGCAATATTTTATACGTGCACTATGATTGGTGTAAATGTGTCATCCACAACTAGACTCTATGTTTCTTCTAATGGTGTTAGGTGTATACATTTTGAAAGTAATGACAATAATTCTTCAATGGAGGTTCCTACATCTCTCTTTTTTTGTGAGAGAATATATTTCTTTGAACAAATGTAAGATGATAAAGGTGCTTACTCATTTTCATGGTTTCTCTCAATTTGTAACTTTTATTTTAAAGATGTTGCTAATTTTGAGTTGCTTGTGTGATTATATTGCTAATTTTGGTGTATCTTCATACATAATTTTATATAGATGCATTACATTTATTTTGTGTGTTATAATTCACTTGCATGTAATGCCTTCTACCTACTCAAGGCATGGAAATCTTAACATCTTCCAAATTATAACACTTTCTTTGTAAATTGTTCTTATTTGAGTGGACATTTCCTCATTTTTTTATCTTATCTAACTAGATAACATCAATGATTTAGGTTGGTAGAGAAATTTCTACTTCTTGAATCATTGAAATTATTAGGTTGTGATAAGATAAGAAATTTAATAATGTGCAAGAACACTACATTGTCCCCATATTTTACAAAATAATTGGCCTCAGCAATATCCTCACTTGTCACAAAGCTACTTTCTACCATCCATACTTCCTTTACAATCCCATTTGCAACAAAAAATCTATCACATTTGTAGATGAGTTATGTTCTGTTAATAACTCCACATTCTTTCCATGTGATGGGTTGCTGAATTCCTATTCCTATTGTGAATACCAACTTTATATTGAAAGCATAACTAGTCCAACTAAGATTTAGCTTTTTGTGAAGCATGATCTATTTTTAAATTATTTTTTTCTCTACTATTGTATATATTTGCTACAAAAGATATGGTGTATGTCATTAACCTTTGAATTAGATGTGCTCCATGGGTAACCTATCTATAGCCAACATAGTAACTCACATAATCCATTCCACTTGTGTACTAACTATATTGCAAATATATGCTATAGAAAAAGGTACAACTTGCAAATTCTTGACCTTTGAAAGATCTTTTAAGTGTGTTTAAAAATATTGAATTTAGAGTTGCAAAGGAACATCGTTAGGAGGAAGAAATTTTAAATTATGACCTATCATATAACCCCTAAAATTGATGGAAGAATGCAATGGAAGAAGAGGATATGCTTGGTTGGAGGGTAGGCACTCTTTAACAAAGTTGTATGTTATATCTTAGCTAGATAAGTCAAAGACAAGTTTTTGATGGAGAGAAAATATTAAACCTTCACACTAGGGTTTTTCCTCTTAATTAATCAATAAGTCCTATCATGGTTATTCTTCTTAAGATGTTAGTTAAGGATATTTCCTTTGAATATAAAGTAAAATTTCTAGTGGTAAAATTTATTGAGAAATCTCCATGTATAGGTGCAATAGAAAAATGGGAATTCTCTAAATTGATCATTTAAATAAATTACCAAGTATGTTGCTCAATGCAAATAAGACCCTCAATTATTTTCCTCTAGGAAGATTGAAGTAAGGGGATTACAATACCCTTAAAGCCTAGAAGAAAGGCTTGATATATAACTATATAACAAAATATAATGACACTTGATCATTGTTTATATAATTTGAGAGTATCTGCACTCTATAGTTAGAACTTGTGCCAAGGCAATTGGCTAGCCTCACCTTTTATAAAACTAGCAAACAAGTTGTTTGTGCAAGGTTTTGGATTCAACTGTGTATGTTTTTGACACAAAAACATACATAGTTGAATCCAAAACCTTGCACAAACAATTTCATGGACCGTGGAAAACTCATTCAAACTATAGCAAACAAGTTGTTTACAAACATATGAATTTTACAAGACTTACTGTCAATTATTTAATACTAGATCCATATATTACAACATTGTGTAGCCTTGAACACCTATTTATTCCCAATTCTTGTAGGAGTTGGCATTGTGAAATGAAGTGGGCTAATAAATCAACTATCAATTAGCCAAGTCATAAATATCCGCACACCAATTGCTCAAAACTATAGATGCAAATTTCACCTCTAAATCTAGTTTGTGATGAACCTACAACTGAATTTGTGTTAATTTAGACATATCAATAATTATGGTACACAAAAATTGATAGACTAGTATATACTTTAGATCCTTAGTTTGGAAGGAATCTACACATAAAATATAATAGTTATTTAAATAGGTTTAAAGACTTTGGATGAATTAGAAAACAATGTTCAGTTCACATGTCCATGATCCATCATCTTCTCTTGTTACCTCATCCTCACGATGGATTATGAAATATGATGCGAAATATTGACGAAGAAAAAATGTACATAATCAAATCTAAAAATATACCAAACAATTTATTTTTGTCTTTTAACCCATATCATTCATTGACATAGTTGTGATATTAAAACATCCCACTACTAACTTAAAGGAAAAAACTATTAGAAACGTAGCATACAATACCTAGCTAAGTAGTCAAGTAAAATTGGACACTGTTGCAGAAGATAAAGAGAGAACTTATTATAAATCTACCAAATGTTGAATAGCCCATTTTCCATCATTATCAGAGACACACAAGACAACGCAAACACGGCATATGCTTTGAACCCGGAAAAAGCCCATCAATCTAAAGTTTGAAAGGAGACCGTAAATTAACAACTTCCTTGACTAAAATCTGCCACACGTCAGTTGTCTGATAATAAAAGATAACATAACTGTGGTCCAAATCCACTGCAACTCAGACTGGAGAACACAAATATTTTATCAAGCTTTGTACAAACTGCACAAGCTATTTAAAAAGCTCTGAATATTTGAAAATTTTAAACAATCAGTACGGCCATAGTGGATATCTGTCTTTTCTTTCCATGTGCCTAAATAGGCATAACAACACATGGGAAAAAACCCTACTTTCCTGCTTTAAAAAAAGCAACTAATGGGGTTGGCATGGAAAAGTTTCTACTGTTAAGGAAGGAGGAAAAAGGCCCACAAAGACTGGCTAAGCTGACGGCAATGGTGTGGATTCAATCCAAACTATTTGGACTTACTATGGCCTAATGGCCGACACCCAGTAGAACAGTTATTTGAGTCACTTTAGTGCCCGCCTTTGTTTAGTAAACTGGCAGGCGTTTCACTTGTCTCTGAACTTTTGTTGTCAGCAGATGCCCATGATTCCTTGCGATACAACTTACGACACTGAGATCTTGGCAGACTGACAGCCAGATTTGAGAACAAGTATAACAATAATGACTTTGGGTTGTTAGGGTTTTTCTGGTGGGCTCTGCCTGACTCACAACCTTACAACTGGGACCCATTTCATAACCAATAGTTGTGATCCAAGAAACGATTTAAAACCAAACAATTAAAGGATAAGTAAGATGAGAAATTGAAGTGGGGAAGGTTGAGGTTGACTGGGATGAACATATAATCGAATAGAAGTAAATGTAAGTATAAGGGCATATAATAAAAATGTTTGTGCTTGTGGAGCACCGACCGGAGGTTTTCTGGCACCCCTGAAAGCACAGTCTATCTTGAGGGGCCCCATGCAATCTCTGAATCTAAACTCCTGTCAGTTTTCATTTGTTTTTTTGGGGGTTCTGTTAGCACGTAAATCTCGTTTCTGTGCAGAATATCCGGGGCTTTTGTGGGGCAGAGTCCGTCAAAAGTGGCAGAGGAAATGGGGAGGGTGGCATATGTTATGGTGAGAGAAAGCGTTAGTAATGGGGACTCTTTAATCGTGACTCGTGAGCATTATTGTGCTGTTGCTATTGGTGTTAATGTGTATATTATGATTGCACCGTTACCTACTTGACTAAAATACACAGTGGATAATTGTGGTGGCCCTGTTAGAGATGAGCTTCCACGCAAGCCTAGGAAGGAATAGGCAGGAACATTATATTAGGTAACAAACCATGGGGGATGTTGACAATTTTACACCAGATGAGGACGAGGTTGTGAACGGGATGGATGGGCTGTACGTACCAAACGCAAACGCCATGGACATAACGTGGTATCCCTCCATTGGAAAGGAATGTTGGAAATGGGTCCGCTTGAACAGGCAGAAAAAGCGGCCATAGAAAGGAACCTGTGTGCAGGTATGGGACCCACTTCGTTGATTGCAAGTTCTTTGCATGAACACTTGACGTATTGTTAGCAAAACGGAAGTGGAATTTTGTGGTGCGTTGATTTTTGTGTGGTGTAAATAGAAGAGACTCACAGATAAGTGTAACTATTGAAGCTGTCTCTGTCACGGAGGAGAATTGGTTTCGTATTTTTGTAAATGGAAGAGATCCATCAATGTATGTAGCTTATCAGTTTGTCTGCGTCATTAATAAGAATTGGTTTCACAATTGGCTATTGCAAACGGTGATATTGAATTGTCATTAGGTCTGAAATTGTTGTTCTAAAGGTCTGAAATTGTTGTTCTAAAGATAACTACAATCTATGACGTCGTATAAAGATGTTTTTGGATTTGATTGTGTCAAGTTTTTCATGAACGTTTTGGATCTTATTTCATGATTTATCATGAGAAAATAAACAATAAGAGAATAGAAAAATCTTAAATTATTTTAAAAAATCATAATTTAACAAGAAAATACTGATATCGAGTTTTTCTCCTCCTCTTGCTCTCTACCATCCTGATGATGGATCCCTTGAACTGTTGATGCCGAAAATATCCAACACATTCAAATCCAGAACAATACTGAACAACAATATGGATTGTAGAAACTTGATATTACTACTTAGAAGAATTTAATAACATTGTATATTAAAATTAAAATATTTTGTATATTTGAATTTGATGTTTGATTTTTTTTATAGGTGTTTAATATGTCATCCCAAGAATCTCAAACTAAAAGGATCTAGTGATATATGATTTTAGAATTAGTGTTTTAAGTCTTCTATATTTATTTGATATGACACTAGAACTAAGTTTATAATAATATACTAAATGTTGTATTTTGAAATTAGTCTAGTTGGTGGATTCAAAATTGACATTTTAAATTTTTATGTGTTTAATTTACCATTGTAAAAATCTTGAATTACTTGTTAAGTTTTTAACATTGTATTGTTTAATTAGTCAAGTTTAATTTGTCATTATAAATTTTTTGAATTACTTGCAAAGGTTTCAATGCTATATATTTTGAATATGATTCATCACTATTGTGTGTGAATAAAAAATGATATGTATATGTGTTGTTTTTCAATTGTTAACAAATTTATACATTTCATTGTTCAATTTGAGCAAAGTGTTTGATGTTTGATTGTTTACTTTTAATTGTATGAAATTGTAAGTTGTATGCTCAAATGCTTGATTGTTTGGAGCTCTTAGCTCAGTTGCAAAACTACATAATGTTTTTTTTGTTTTATATTTTTAACTTGTTTTTGTGCTTTTTAATGTGCATGGGTGTTCAAATTTTTTTGAGTTAAACTAACATGCTAAAATGAAAGATAAAAATATTTTTTTAATATTTTTCTATATTTATATATGTATGCATGCAAAGATTCTCCCAATAAAAGAATTAGAATTATTCTAATATCAACAAAGTAATGAATTTCCTCCCTCTCCACACTTGGGATATGAATTATTTGAAGCATGCAAGGTGTATATTGTGGCAATATCATCCTCAAAGACCCAACTACTTTGCTTCATTTTCCACTCTTGATTGGGAGTTCTCCTCTATGTTGGTAGCAAAAGGATTAAAAGACACAAAAGGACAACTAGCTGCTAAAGAGACGTTAAAGTGTTCTAGTTGTGAAGAGTGCTAGTAACCAAGATTAGAATTGTTTATGGAATGCAAAATATAAAATTAGAATCCTAGAACCTATAAGTTGGTGATAAAGTGAGTTCAAAGTTGTTTAGAAGCTATAAGTGTATGTAGATGTGGTGATTTTTTTCCCACCAAACCCTACTAAATGCTAAAAGTTGTAGATAACTCAAAGAATGCCATAAATTGGAGGATGAAAAACCCATGCACGAGGTTATGAAAAATCATATATAATGCAAAAACACCCTCAAAGATGAAAAAGATTGTTTTTTAACTATTCTCAACACATCCAACCAAGAAAGGAAAAGGAAGAAATATAGACAAATAAAGCCCCATGACAAAATCCTAAACACAAAAAAAAAAGATGTATTAGTTATGAAATATGCTTAGGATTATATGTAAGAAAGCTTCTTGATATATTCTAGGGGTTTATACTTGGAAAGGAAAATAATGTTAGATTTCCAACTCCCAAGGTGACATCTTGGTCCTCTCGTAGATCCCATGCTATTTGGTCTAGTGGGGGTTATGTCAGTGTAAAAGATTCTTTTTTACACTCACTTAAGCTTACTTAGTATGTTTTTATCTAGTTCCATTTATGTATTTAAGTAATTAGTTTATTAGCTATTTACTTTATTTTCTCTAGATTTAGATAAGCTTTCCTTCTTAGATAAGATTTCCTACTTTATTGGACAATCTTTCTTAGATAATCTTTCTTGCTTTATTACTTAGCCTAACTCCAATTGAACTCCATGCTTTATTTGAGATCTTGGGTTACCTCATGCATTGCATTGCTCTATATAAAGCAATGGATCTTTGTATATTTTACACACAAAAGTGTACTCTCATTTTGCTATATAGAATGCATTTTATTCGAGCATATTTTTTTTCTTTCATGCTTTCCTAATCTTTCATTATATCTTGGGTTTATTTAACAAAAAATATTACATGGTATCAGAGCCTTCATGATTGATAGGATTGGTTTTTAGAAATATAATTGAATGCAAATATGTTATTTTTTGGTAGAAAAATAGTATGCTCTTCTCTTGCATCCTTGGATGATCTAGAAAATAAAAAAATTGCAAAAAAACTAGATTTCAATGGTTTAACATCTGCTTTTTCAGTTGCATGTATGTTTTGCAGCCTCCTAGATTGAATTTGGACACACAAAAGCATTCAAAATAACCGAGAAAGTCATAGCAACCTCTCATTTCACCACATCAATATCTTCTTTTTTAGTTGCATGTACTTACATGTAGCTTGCATGTACTTGCATGTACTCTACATGTGAATGAGAAGTTTTCAATGCATTTTAAAGAAGTATAGCTCTTTGAAGACATGAAGAAATCAATATATTCCTCTTTTTTGGTTGTTGAGCCATAACTTGCACCCAAATATTTCTTTTCAAGTTCCAATAGGCATTGGATATGGATACATTTGGTGTCTTGAATTATACTTTGGTAGTAATCATTTCATTATAAACACACTACTTATAAATTGCCAATCTTTTGAAGGCAACTTTTTGTGAAGGAAACTATGGAGGAAGATGTGAACATTAATCCTTGCATGCAATCTTTCCTTTTTGCATGTTTTGTTTTTGTATTTTATCATTGATTTGTGTATACTATCTTTTTTTTTCATTTTAGTGATTCTTTTAAATAAACCCAAGATACAATAAAAGATTAGGAAACCATGAAAGAAAAATGATATGCTAGAATAAATTATATTATATATAGCAAATGAGAGTGCATTTGTGTGTAAAATACACAAAGAACCATTGGTTTATATATAGCAAGGCAATGCATGAGGTAACCCAAGGTTTCACATTAAGCACAGAGTTCAACTAGAGTTAGCCTATGTGCAATAAAGCAAGAAAGATTATCTTAGAAGAAAAACTTATCTAAGAAAGCTTATCCAAATGTGGGGAAACACAAACTAAATTTTAGAGTAGCCAAGAAAGTCAAAGAAGCCCCTTGTTTCACCAAATCAACATCTTCTTTTTTAGTTACATGTACTCAAGCATGCAAGTTGCATGTACTTGCATGTGACTTTCATGTACTTGCATGTGACTTTCATGTACTTGCATGTGACTTGCGTGAACTTGCATGTGACTGCATGTGATAGAGAAGTTTATTTTTATGCATTTTAAAGAAGTCTAGTTCTTTGAAGACATGAAGAAATCCATATATTCCTCATTTCCAATTGTCAACCCATAACTTGCATCCATGAGCTCTGTTTTCAAGTTCCAATAGGCGTTGGAGAGGGACAAATTTATTTTTTTAAACTATACTCTACTAGTAATCATTGCATTGTAAGCACACTACTTATAAAGTTACAATCTTTTGAAGGTGAGTTTCTATGAAGGAAACTATGGAGGAAGATGTGAACATTAATCCTTGCACGCAACCTTTCCTTTTTGCATGTTTTGTGTTTGCATTTTCTCATTGATTTTTGTATGCTATCTTGTTTTTTCCCATTTTAGTGATTCCTCTAAAATTGTTAGTGCAAATCAAACACTGCATGATAAAGTTCCAAAATCAAGGGAAATTTTGAGATATTGTAATCAATAAACTTCAATAAAGTTCCATTATGGGGGGAATAATCATTAGTTGTTTTTATATTAGGATGCACTATGATCCCATCTCCATCTTGATGGAAACTCATGTGAGCTATATTTGGATTCTCTAGTTTCTTTTGGTCACATATTGCTCATGACTTGACACATTTTGGTTCACATCGCTTCATGTCTCAAATTGAGAGCCTATGGATAATGATTTGAAATCTTGCATCTGATTCATCTTGGGTCACATCTCAGTTTGAGGACCATTCATAATGGCTAATGTTATTGAATATTCATTATACTTTCTCGTATGGATCAATTTTAGTTATAGTTTTGCATTGGCATCAAGATACACATGCAACTTCCAAATTCTTTCATAATTTTTCTCCATCTTCAACAACTCTTAGGGGTGAAATCCATCACTACTTTAGAGGGGGGCCTTGAACTTCCTTCATCCTCTCATTGGAGGGATTTTTCCCATTGGGTTTTATCCTTCTCTTCTTTTTTGAGGAGTCTTTTTCTTTTTTCATGGGTACCTGATTAGGCCTTGTTGTTGAGACCCATCTTTGTTGCTTCTATTGAATTTTTTCCTAAGTTCCACTTAAGGGGGTGTTAGTGCAAAAGATTCTTTTCTTACACTCACTTAAGCTTACTTAGTATATTTTTTATCTAGTTGCATTTATTTATTTAAGTAATTATTTTATTAGCTATTTACTTTATTTGCTCTAGATTTGGATAAGCTTTCTTAGATATGCTTTCCTTCTTAGATAAGCTTTCTTACTCTATTGCATAGGCTAACTCTAGTTGAAATTCATACTTTATGTGAGGTCTTGGGTTACCTCATGCATTGCCTTGCTCTATATAAAGCAATGGCTCTTTGTAAATTTTACACACAAACATGTAATCTCATTTTTCTATATAGAATATATTTTATTCTAGCACATTATTTTTATTTCATTCTTTCCTATTCTTTCATTGTATCTTGGGTTTATTTAATAGTGAATCTTACAGGTTGCCTCGTCTTGGTAGGTGGGGTAGTTCTAAAAATTTATAAAGAAGTTTTTGACTACATGTTGATCAAAATTTCCTTCAATCACCTATCATGGAAATGTATAGAAGATGAATTAAAATGAAAAATAAGTTTCAACTAGTCTTAGGAATGTAGGAGATAGAAAGGAGAAGATATAAAAAGTGTTTCAATTAATTTTGGATGGTTGGAAAGTGAGCTATCTATGATGTAGACAAAAATAGAAGATTTATAATGGAAAAAAAATTATAGACAATATACAAAATCCAATGAAATAATGATTAAAACTATAACCTACAAATGAATGGGAAAGTGAAAGAAAACTAAAAAAATAAGGGTCCAAATGAACTTGAATTAGAAGGTGACAGTTATAGTGTTCATTATCAAAATGAAGAGACAAGCCTTCTTAACATATTTTAAGCTCTTTTGATGAAAGAAAAAAATCACCACATGAAGTAACTCCCAAGCATGTGGCATATTCCTCTCATAACTCATTGTGTTAACTATCTTATCTAAAGAGGGTTCAACTTTGTCCATTGTGTTAGAATGAGGTAAATTTTTGCATGAAGATTTGTTAGATAATTATTGAAACTTTTTTATTCTTTCATTCTATTATATTCTTCACAAAAAAAATTTATTAAGCCTAAAAGCACTAAATCTACAAGAAAAAATTACAAAAGAAAGTGGTTAAGGGTGAGTTTGTGTTAGTTAGTTCCCCTGTGGAATTTTAATCTTGAATCCACTATAGACAATATGATGGAAAATAAATGAAAGAAAAAATACACTCTAAGAAATTTGTTGATGGTGTTTTCTGCACAGCAACAACTCAGACAAAATACGATATCCTATCTTTCTTGAAAGGTAATCTTCAACAATGAATTAATGAAAATCACCCCAAGGTCTCTCGGGTGTTAGGTCATAACAATGCATAAAACAACTCAGATGAAATGTGGAATTGCTGGTAATCACAATCGGACCTTACTACAAGCAAACTGAACCCTCTCAATTTATCAGATCTGTCAATATGATGATCTTAAATCCTACATCTAACCGAATAATAAAGAAATTGCAAAAGATAGGGATGCAAGGAAGTAACAAAATCTAAACTATTGCAAGGACAAGCAATGCAAATGACAAATATCTGGAATGGACCTATCTCAAATAATCAACTCCTGTTCGACCCACAAGGAAATCTTACAAGAACAGTGCAATCTTCTGAGGAATACAGATTTTCAAATCATAGACTTGCATCTACAACCGAACTTAAGCACATCTGAATATATGGTCCAGGTTGACTTTACCAGCCTACTACAATCAGATAGTTACTGGGAGTATAGACTAGAGATAGCTACCAACATTCCAAATATGAAATCACATACACCATTTATCCAGATAAACTAATTTATTTCTGAATACTAAACCCTAGATCTTCAAGCAATGTAATATATAGAACAAAAGAACCATGCAAGATGAGATAACACAAAGGATTTCACCAGGAATAACCACAATGCCTTCAATTGTATTAATCACCAAATGCTGCAACAATTCAACTGTTCTGAATATGGTATTTGCTTCACGAAATTCTAAAATACTCTAACTATTGCTCCTGCTAATCTCTATTACAGTCTTGCTAATGTCTACCACAAATTTCTGAACTGAACCCTTACAATGAGGCAAAAATGCCAACTTATACCAAAATTCCCCTCAAAACATGTCGGCCCAGCCAAACATTTTACAAAATAAATAAAACCGCCAGAACAGGTCAGCCAAGGAAACAAACTAAGGCACACATTTAATGCCATCATCCAAGTCGGCCAAGGCACAGTCCCCAAGGAAGTCCGGTCCAATGCATGCCCTATGATAATAGGGAAGCACAAATCTCGAGATAAACATTAACCGCTACTTCCTTTATCTTTCCTCCGCGCTGGTGACCCTTGGACCTTCGAGAAAACTCCCTCCAGCTCAGCAACGGTTGGTGATGGAAAAACTTTGAGCCGACATTTAATTGAATGAATTCCTTCATTAGATCGCCCAATGGTTTTCTTCCATTCCTCCTTGTTGGCTAGGTACCTATCTATCACTGCCAAGTATGTAGCTGCATCATCAAGCATATGGCCAGTGACAACCTCATCAGAATCTGGGGCATAAACCTCATGCCACCATTCCTTCAATTGGTCTAAACTCAGGTACTTAGGAGCTATCTTATTCCTCCATGTCATCACTTCAAAAAATGCAATGCAACCATCATAGATTGCAGTAAGGTCGGCATCAATGGTTTTTCTTCGTTTCTGTATCTTTTTCAGGCCTCCCTGCCTGATCTGCAATGCCTCGAACCATTCCCATGGTTCATCCAATCTAGCTGAGGGAAGAATTCCATCCTTGTCCAATTGTTCCTTGCCATGCCCAAGAATAATCTTTGTCTTCTGCAGCAGGAGGTCGACATCATTCTTATCCTGAGAAAGGATGCTTTCTATCAGCTCTTTACCTCGGACTGCATCCTTGCCAACAGACAGGATTTCCTTAATAGCTTCATCTCCTTGTGCCTGAACACTCATCAACCAGTCGGTGGCAGCTTGTGTGGAGGCCTTCATCTTCTCTATGCCAGAAATTGTTTCCTTCGCCAGAAATCCGGGAGTAGAGGAGGAGGACGGATGGAGGGATTGTAGAGGCTTCATGACCTCTTCTAAACTCTTCCTCAGCCTTTCATTTTCTCTTTTCAGTTCTCGCTTTGTCTGGGTCTCCTTCTTCAATCTATCCACAATTACAGCACTTGACCCCTCGAATTCCTCGATGTCTTGCTCTAGGGAGGCCGGCCCAAGGTTAATGGTTTGGACACTGTAATCCTGGCCTGTTGCCTCATCTCTTGTTTTATCTGCAGCAGGGGTGGCGATGTGAACTACACGGTTGTGCACTTCATCCCTCTCTACCCGGGAAATTACCCTGGCAGCCTTCTTCTTCTTCCCCTTACTGATCTGAGATAACATTGCATCCCAGTCAAGAGGAGTATCCTCTACTATCACTTGTTTCTTCTTTGCTATTTGCTTTTCTAACCAGTCCGGGGCTACGGGGTCCGTCTGGATTCCTTCTGTGTCAGTTTTCCCCAGGTCCTTTGTGACTTTCTCTTCTTCCTCAGCTGTCACCTCAGGCTCATTCCAATCAATATCTGCAACTGACCTGTCCTTGATGGGCTCATAAACGTGGTCCTGGACCAGTTTTCCATCATCTTCCAGCTGGTCTGGAATCAGCTTCACATTGTACTGTCTAATGACCTCTACAGGCAGCTGGGAATACCTCTTCTTCCTCGCATCAAGGTCATCCTTGACGTTGACCCAGTAATCTTCCAAATCCTCTTTGTGCCTGTATTCCCGGGTAGCCCTTTTCTGTGCCTCCCCGATGATGTCAAAATTTATTCTCTTTGAATGGAAAGAGAATCCATAGGCGGCCAATTCCTCACCTACAGTGTGGGCTGATTGGATGGAAGGGCACATCTCCCCCACGCCAATCCCAAGGGGAAAGTCACCTCCAAAACCAGTTTTATGTTTCTCCCTCTTGACCACTGCATCAAACTCACAAATTTGTCTCATGACCTCTAGCAGCACAATGTGGTCAGTGGGATACCTGGGCAATCTGCAGGGAGCAACGGGGCATCCATCGATCCGGAGATAAGTGAAGGTGGGGAACTTAATGAACCAGGCCCCGTAATTCTTAATCAATCCTTTGGCCCCATCGGACAATCTGATGTGCTCCGCATTCTGAAGGGTCCGGGTAATGTGCATGGTGAAGGCATCATTGGCCCTCCTATAATCTCCGTGTCCGAGGTGCAATTCTGGATAGACTTCGTAGATAATATCCTATCCAATGGTTCCCGCCTGAGTCAGTCCCTTGTAGGGGTAGGAGATGGCTAGTATATGCACGATGTAAGAGGACATGGTAAACTTCTTTCCCTCTAAAACATTCCTCAGTTGCTTATCTATTTCTGCACTGATTAGATCGGCCCAGTGATAATTCGTTCCTTGGCCTATCTTGGTGATCACATGGACCATCCAATTTTCCAATACTCTGGCAGTTTTAAGTCCAGCCACCCTACTCAACAGTGTGATGGCGTCATAGATATCCAGCCTGAACTTCACCCTGTGCAACTGTTTGGGAAATTTGGAGTGGTGAGACTTGGGCTTCTCAAGCCATGAGTTGATAAGTTGTTGAGTTTTAACTGGCTCATTCTCATAATATGTGCGAGCAGTGTCAATGTTTAAGGCACAGACCGAGGGGAGATCCGGCATGCTGAAGGCCCGGGCAATGGAGGCTGGACTGAAGTTTGCCAACACCCGTCCCTCAGTGCTAACTACCATCTGTGTGTCAAAAGCGTACTGTCTAGCACACTCCAAAATCAGCTCGTAGCACTGGACTGCTGGAGGGAACCCTGCCACATGTACCAACCTTGAGTTCATCATCCCCTGCCTCAATGCCGACTGGTCTTTCTCAGCTGTTCTCTGCTTAAACTCTTCATACCGCCATGCACTAACACTGGTATCAGACACATCCGCCCACACGGAGGATATCTTACTTTCTGGAACCTGACTTTTCATATCTAATCTTAACTTTTCTATCTCAGAAACTGAAGATGCCCCAGCACCACCTTTGGACTTCCCAGCAGTAGCTTTGCTTGATTCAGCCTGCACATCCAAAATTGTCATTAGAATGCAATTATTGAGTTCATGTCAATCCAAAAGGTTAGCACACATCATAAAAATCCACTGAAATTCATTGCTAATTGCCAATCTTTCGAGATCCGGAGAAATCAAATAATCCGGGAAATCATGTAAACCGGGAAAATACCGTCGAGGCAGAATTTCAGAGAAATCCGACCCAGACGGATTCCTGCTGCCAAGGCACTATTAGCCATATAAATCATTAATACACTCAGAAAATTGAAGGATAATCATTAATTTTACTCATTGGCAATCAAGAAATAGGTATAAACAATCATTCCATCAATCCTATCATCGAAATATACACAAGAACGCCATCGGACAGGAAATCCGGAAAAATCCAGATGGGACGGACTTTCGTGGACAGCATAAAATGTACCGAAAATTAACCCTGTCCGCGGAATAAAAGGAAACCGGGAAAATCCGGGAGCCAGGAAATTCCGCGACAGCCTCAGAAACCCGAAAAATGGCAAATCGTGCACCAAAACTGGAGTGACCACAAGATCTCCACTACCTGAGCCCAAATGATCCTAAAACCGACGATAATCACCAACCTCAAGTATGCAAAGGATTCCAACTCTCAAAAGCGCTCAAAGGAAGGATCCTCGTGCTAAAACGACGATGCCCTAAATCGAATAACCACATATCCGCCATTAAAACCAGAGCAAGCTTTCAGGGTTAAAAAATATCGGTTCAAGATTTACCCAGAAGCCCTCTAATCCTCACGGGATGAGGAAGCCAACACGAAACAGGGTGAAAGTCATTCAAACACAAGATCAAATCATCGCGCTAACCGAAACACCAAGGAAACCCTAAATTCGCATGGTAACACATCCCGTGCCCAAAACAAACAAGCAATATGACCCAGAATTCCGTCTAACGTGTAAATATGCAATCAAACGGACAAACGGAACTCATAGGGCACGAGAGATGGGCCTCAATAAAAAAAAGGATCAACCCGACTGAATAAATACGAAACCCAAAACCAAGACGAGGGCCGACCCCAAATTCAACAATGCCCAGTACAAGAAAACCTCAAATCACCATGCAAGCAAACAGACAAACGGAAGGGCAACGTATACATACCATGGATCAAACGGGCAGAAATCGAGCTCAGGAAATCGAGCGGCAAACACGTTCAAGCAAAGAGATGTCGGTAGCACGCTCAAGCAATCCTCGCGCAAACAGACCAAGACCAATCCTCAAAGTTCAAATGAAAGTTTTAAATCGCCAGAGCAAATCCAGGGAGCAATCGAAGTTGGAATGAATCAAAAAAGTGCCCTAAATTCGCCCTTATACCCATCTGAACCAAGGTACCTTAGCCATTAATGCGCGATAAGACCCTTCTGACAAATCCAGAAACCCGAGCCCCAAGCGGAAGTTCGGAGAATCCCAGAATGCGCGGAGTCACGGATCCCGCGAAAATGCAGAAACCGGGAAAATCAGGAGGATCGGGACTTTGACGGAATCCGGGAAAATCCGATAGGACCGAAAAATCTCGAAGTCAGGCAAAAACCTGAAATCGGAGAATCCTGCCAGAGACGGACAAGGAGCCAGGGCCGAAAAAATCCGCCAGAGGCAGAAAATCCCGGATCTAGATGAAAACCCGGATTTGGCCCAAAACTCAATTTCAATCAATTCCGGCCTCAAAGCAAGGGCAAAACCAACAAGACCAACATATCAAGACCCTAAAATGATAAATCCAATAAAATCAAAGGTCAAAGACACCAAAAAAAAGGGGGTCCCCACTCCAAGTGGGGCGTGTGTGCAAAAACTGCACAACAAATGGCGACTCTGCTAGGGAAATGCTCCTGAGCATTTCGATGACAAACTGGAATCAAGAACCCAGAACTCTGGTTTCAACTCAAGTACCTAGCCACCACCCAAAGTTAAAGCAAAGAAACTCCCAGCTGTGCAGACATTCCTATACCAGGGTCTAAGTGAGTGCATGTGCATATATTACCTACCTTCAGTTGCAAAAGAACCAAACTTGGTATGAACAGGCTACGTAAAGATTCTGACCCTAAAAGTAACCTGGATAGAGCCTCGCTGCCAGTCAGGCGTCCATAGCCATACGAGGTTATCGCTGTGATCCTCCTGAACATAGCTCTACTGCCAGCTAGGCGTCTATAGCCCCGGTAGAGATATTCAGATCCCCCTGATGAATTGAATTCAATCCTCAGAATTTTCAGTATATTTTGTTTCTCTTTTTTTTTCTTTTGATATTTCCTTTTTACTCAACTTGTTCAACCTGTGAACAGGGAAGTCCACACTCAGGGCTGAGAACCACAGTGGCACTAGAGCAGAAAAATATTTTTCACCTATCCAGACCTTGTAAGGACCTTTTACAACTTCAAGAACGCTTAAAGATTAAAGGTATGAGACCCCAATATATTCCTGTTCAGACGGACCAGAAAACCTTCGCCTTACCTCAAGGACAAATGACATAGGCAACAGAATCCATACCATAACATTCTGGAAAAATGATCAAAGTTTGTAAGGGAAATATCAGGAACATCGGACCTGCAATGCCACCATTACCATACAGATGCACCCACAATCCCAAAAGGAGATTGGACCAAAAGAAAGAGCAACGCAAAACAAAACAAACAAACCAAAGCAAACCTACTCTAACCAAACAAAACCAGCAAAGCAGAAAGGGAAACCTACCCTAACCAAGGCAAGCAAAACAAACAAAGAAAGCAACCTAACTAACTATTTACAGGGCAAAGAGCTGAGAACAGCTCAAGACTGGAAATAATGTTTAAGATACTGCCCATTAACAGGCAGTGGTATGTCCTCTCCCGTGAGAGTCCTCAAGCGGAAGGCATTATCTCCCAGAATTTCAGCAATCTGGTAAGGACCAAGCCACAATCTATCAAACTTACCATGGCTTCCTTTCTGATCATGCGGCTTATCCCAATACAGGACAAGGTCAGAAATCCTAAAGGCCTTGACCTTAGCTCTCCTGTCAAACCATCGCTTGACTACCCCCTGATGTTTGGCAAATTTTTCAAGGGCATTATCCCATTTTTCTTCAAGATGCAATAGTTCAGCTAATCTTGCTTCCCCTCTATCCCCTTCATCATAAAACTGATTGATAAACTGCAGAGTTGGGATTTTAAGCTGGATAGGGAAAACTGGTTCCAGACCGTACACTAAATGATAAGGAGAGGTACCAATGGAGGACTTAACCCGAGTACGATCTGCCCAAAGAGCAAACCTAAGCTGGGTATGCCAGTCCTTTGGGTTCCTCTCTAACAGCTTTCGGATAACAGTCAACAGGTTCTTATTAGAGGATTCAGCTAGACCATTCCCCTGGGGATAATAATTAGATGCAAACTTAACAACAATGTCATGATCAAAAGCCCAGTTTGAGAATTTCAAAGATGCAAAGGCAGGACCGTTATCACACACAACAGCAACAGGACATCCAAACCGATTGAGAATGGCAGATTCTAAGGAATTAATTACTACTTCTGATGTACACTGCCTACAAGCAAATGCTTCAGTCCACCTTGTAAAGTAATCAGTTATGGTAAGGATATACCTGTGTCCAGCAAAAGATGGTGGATTGATGGGGCCGATGAAATCCATACCCCATTGAGCAAAATGTTTTACCTCAATCACAGACTGGAGCGGAAGTGTTGCACACCTTTCCCGTGTCGCTGCAGTCTGACAAATGTGACAGGTCCGGACATGATGATGAACATCCTTGAATAGTGTAGGCCAGTAATACCCTGCCCTCAAAATCTGGTTTGCAGTAGCAATGGCAGAACCATGACCAGTGCCATATTTCTCATGAAACTCATTTATTACTCTTTCAGCTTCCTGTTTTCCAAGGCACCTCAAGTAAATGCCTTCGTGATTCTTCTTGTATAGGATGGCCCCTTTTAGCATGAAACCATCACTTTTCAGTCTCAAGGCTCGCCTCTGTACTGCATTTAAACGACCAGGAGCCCGTTGATTCAGCAAATAATAAACTATATCATCATACCAGCCATCTGGGGAAACTGCTTCAACATCATAGTTACAAATAGACAATTCAGGGCCTATCTCTGCCATGGTCTGGGTGAGTCCCTGTCCTCTTACCAGCTTCATGGGCTGGATCTCAATGTCATACTCCTGAAGCATGGTCACCCATTTAGCTCTGTGCTCCCCTAATTCATTCTGCATCAGTAATAACTTAACTGCAGAATCAGGAATAATTGCAAACACCTTGTTTCTGAGGATATAGTGCCTGAATTTCTTTACTGCTCGGACAAGGGCATATGCTTGCTTCTCTACACATGGGTATTTCAGCTCAACATCCTTCAATGGCGTGCTCATGAAAGCGATGGGATGCTCATTCCCCTCATCAGACTTTTGTGTCAGCATTCCAGCACATGAGTGGTCTGAAGCAAAGGAATAGATATAGAATGGTTTACTATAATCTGGACTGACCAATACTGGAGCATCAGCAATAGCTCTTTTAATCTCTGCAAAGGACTCCTTCGCTTCTGTGGTCCACTCGACCTTGGCATCTTGTTTTAACATAGCATTTAGTGGCTTGACAATCTCAGCAAACCCAGTGATGAATTTCCTGACAAAATGAATCTTACCAAAGAAAGATTTCATCTCTTTCTTGCTGGCAGGCGGCTGAATTTTTAGGATGGCTTCCACTCTCTCTAGATCTATAGCAATGCCTTTCTCTGATATCACATGTCCTAACAATTTGCCTTCTGTAACCCCGAAAATACACTTCTTGGGATTTAAGGAGATGCCGAATTCTCTGCACTTCTGGAACACTTTACGCAGATCTGAGATATGATCCCCTCTGTTTTTAGAGAAAACGGTCAGATCATCCATGTAAATGATAATGCACTTTCCTATGATGTCCTTGAAAGTAATGTCCATAGCTCGTTGGAACGTAGCTCCCACATTAATAAGCCCAAATGGCATCCTTCTGTAGGCGAAGGTTCCCCACTTGGTTGTAAAAGCGGTCTTATGTCTGTCCTCATACTGGACCATCACCTGATTATATCCTGAATAGCTGTCCAAAAAGGACATCATCTGCGATCCATTAACCACTTGTAACACTTCATCCAAAGAGGGAACTGGATAATTATCCTTTTCAGATGACCTGTTCAGATTTCTGAAGTCCACACAGAGCCTGATTTCACCATTCTTCTTTCTTACTGGCACTAGATTTGCCACCCATGTTGAATGCCTGACAGGGAATATAATCCTGGCAGACAGCAATTTCTGAACTTCCTTCTGTATGAGGGGCTCCAGCAGTGCATTGATAGGTCTCTGCCTCTGTCTAAAAGGCTTAGCACCTGGCTTGAGAGGTATAGTGTGAGTTATGATGGATGTATCATACATCTTCAAGTCTTCATAACCCCAGGCCACTATGTCTGGAAAGTCGTATAGGGCTCTGATTATTCCTTGTCTTTCTTCAGGAGTACAAACCTTACCAATTAAAACATTCTTCACATCATCCTCAGTGCCCACATTGTGAGTGTCACACTGCCCACTGATAGACTCTTTCTTAGATTCCTGTTCCTGGTCTCTGATTTTGTCCATATCAAAAATCCTCTCCAGCTGTACCATTCCCCTTGGAATAGTATTGGACTTCAAATTTAGCACACCTTCCAGATCCAATTCTGCTTCTTGAGTTTCTGTTTCGTCAATGATCTGTGAAGCAAAGACATCCGTGTTTGTGATAAAGTCAAGGATATGTTTATCATCCTCAAACACCTGAAAATTAGTCACATTGTCAGGGACTGACGGGACAGGAGTTAATTCAACAGTAAACTTCTTCAATCCTGATAGGGACAGGGGCTGCAAAGTACTGGCCGCTTGAGCTAGAGAATCAGCAGTTTGATTCTTTTTCCTTGGGATCAATTGGATATTAAAAGCGTCGAATCCCTCGATGAGGTCCCACACTCTATGCCTATAGTTGGTCATCCTTCTGTCATGACAGGCATACTGCTTTCTTACTTGTTTGATCACTAATTCTGAGTCACCAAATACTTGCAGGACCTTGATCTTTTTCTTGAGTGCCATAAGGAGTCCATGAATTAACGCTTCATATTCAGCCACATTATTCGTGCAATGAAATTGGAGCCTATGGGCTGCAAAGAAACTCTTACCTTTTGGACTGATCAACTCAAATCCAGCTCCAGCCCCTTGCTTGGATTTGGATCCATCAAACTTGAGAGTCCAGTATTCTGTAGTGGTGGTCCTCTTCATTCTGTCTTCTGGCTTATCAGTGATAGAGGCTTCCTCAGCTACAACAGGTTTCTGACTTTCACACTTTGCTTGCAGATTCTGCTCATCTGCGCTAACCGCCTGAGATGGATTCATGTTTTTGTGTACTTCTTTCACTGCTGTCTGACACAAGCAACACTCCAACTCTGAGTGAGAAGCATCGTGAACTCTGCACCAATTTGGCAAGAGTAACTCCTTGAAGCTGGTCTTCTTTCCTAGGTGAGTTTGATTCTCCACGCATTGCTTAATGAAATCCTGGAAACTATCCAGTAAGCTGATCTGTCTATCTTCAGGTTCTTCTTCTTTCCCAACTGATTATGTCAGGACCTCAACAAGACTGGACCCTGTTTCAGCATCAACTGGCATCGTATGCAACATCAGCACTTCTTCTACATCTGATTCTTCATATGGGGCGGATAGCAAGTAGTTTCCCATTCCAGCTTCTGATATGAGAACCTCAGTCGAAGTCTTTTGGTATTCTGTTATCATGTACTTCATTCTAGGCTCCCTCTCAATCCTTATCTGATTAGGTACTCCCTTCCAGGGAAGCCACATATGAGAGTGGTCAGTAGACACATACCCATTCAGGGCCTTGGTGAAATCCCTTCCCAAAATTAAACCGTATGCATCAGGAATGTCAGCTACCTGAATATTAATAACCTGTTGGATCCTAGGATCAGAAGCTATCTGCATATGAATCATGTTCAGTTCCCCTACCACACTTACTTCGGTCCTGTCCAACTGAGTAACCTTCTTCTGGGAGTCAGCAGGTGTAATTCCTAGAGCCCTACAAACTCCAAGGGGCATCACATTAGTGGAAGCACCAGAATCCAACAGACAATTGTGGAGGTTCTTACCAAAGATTCTGACAGAGATCAGGAACGGAGGAGTCTCCGTCTTCCCTTGAAACAAAGTGGGCTGAGTATCCATCTGGGCCACTTGAGTTCTGTCCCTTTCTTTTCCTCTATCTCCAGGAGGTGGATTAGTCCTATTCTGTGTCTGATTCTGCGTGTTCATAGACTGCGAACTAAAAGTATGGCTGACATGCTCACCAGAAGGCTTATCCAATATCTTTGAACTTGCGTCATAAGTACCTAAGACGACTTTCCTAATTGCAGGAAACCTCAACAATTCAAAAGTAGAAAGGTTTACCTTTAATTTCTTGAATTCCTCTGCGACGTACGAAGCCATCTGTTCTTCACTCATGTCAGTGGAGGCCTCCTTAGATGGTTCCTCTACCTTATCCTTACTTGAATAGTTCTTTCCTTCTGTGGTTCTGCTTGAACTTGTCTATCTTTCGAAAGGTATTGCTTGGAGACCTGTGGATAAGACGGATTGTTACTCGCATTAGGGTCTGGAGGAGTACTGAAGTTGTTGGGAGGAATGGAACTAGTGAAAGGTCCCCCGGGTTGTTGGCGCCTGTGAGGCATATCCCTCAGTCCCTGTCTCTGGAACATCTGTACTTCTTCAACATAGGCTTCCTCCTGATCCAAGGGGCCATTGTCATTCATCTCCCCTTCGTTAAACAGCTGAGCTACTTCATCTCCATTACAAATCTGATCTGTTTCATCTTTCTGGGAATCAGGTTCTTCCGGTGCATTTTCGTTACTGGCGGGAAAAGGAGCATGGTTCAATACCAGCACAGGAGAATCATACGAGCTGGAAGGAACAATCTCCTGCCCACTCATGTTGTTTTCTACCTCATACTGAAAGATGGAAGCCGCAGTCTGGAACTCGGGACATTCCAGTTCTGAATGCTGACTCGTTTTGTGGAGCCTGCACCATCCTGACAGGGCTGCTTCTGCGAGATACACACCAGTGGGAGGTTTATCCTGGCTGACTGGCTGGTTCGCAGATTGATTAACAATCTGATTGGCGGGCTGATCCAATGGAGTAGGAACTCCTCCATTATTAGGCCCTGTATTCCAAGTTCTGTTCTATCCTTGTGATGGCCTTTTATCGAATCCTGACCCACTTCCTTGGCCTCTATCAAAGTTTTGTCTCCTATCATTATTGAAACCTCTATCCTGGTTATACCCCCTGTCATTGTAGAATCCTCTGTCGTTGCGTTGTCCCCTGTCGAAATTCTGCCCTTGTGGGAACTCTCTGTTCTGATTAGATTGCATTCCCCTTTGAGCAGCTTGTAATTGGCTATTCTGGTTCCTCAAGTAAGTCACCTCCAGATTTAGCTTCTTTATTTGTTCAGCCATTTCGTCAATCCTTTCCTTATTCGGGTCTCGGTAGGGAGGCTGGTTTGGATTACTCAGAGGTGGGACAGGCACTGGGGCAGATCCCAAAGACTGATGTAACACTTCAGAGTTCTGCAGATAAGCAGGGAAGCTATTTGACTGTGACTGGTACACGGGCTGATTAACTTGTTGTTGAGGGAAGTTCGCCATAGGGGAAATCTGGTTCATAGGATGACCAGGGTGTGGCACCATCGATAACTGGGGAACCAGATTCAGAATAGGGGTATGATTGGTGAGAGCCTGATTTACTGCCTGAATCTGGTTGGGATGTGCAACTGGTCCCAGAGAAGGCAATGGCCCTGTCAAGTGCTGTCTCAAGTCTGTGCTAAGCTTGACAGCCTCTGTATAAGCATCTGTCAAGGTACCTGGGGGGTTAGGTCTCCATTTCAGAAAGGTTGCCGTTAGACTATCCAAAGCTTCGTAATATACTCCCAGGGCAGTACCATCATCCAGGACATATGGGTCTTGTAATCTGGTGAACGCACGATGGAATCTATTATTGAAACTGGCTATGGGTTCATTAACCTCTCTCTTGACTTTGATAAATTGTAGGTACAACTCATTAGCACTGATGGGTATTCGAAACTTTTGCAAAAAGGTCTTTTCTAGGTCATTCCAGTTCTGAATTGAGCCGGCAGGGAGATGATTATACCAATAAAAGGCTTCTTCACCCAGGGAATAAGGGAATAACCTACAAGCAACATCCTCATGGACAATTCCTCTGTCTTTAAGGCAAGTTTGGAAAATCCTTATGTGTTCTTCTGCAGTTCTGTTCGGGTCATTCACATGGAATTTCGAGCAGAAATGCTCAGGATTTTTAGGCATTACATTATAAGCACCGAAGGACAAAGGTGATGGATTATTGGCAAGGAAAGCCATTGGTAAGAGCGGGGGTGGAGGTTGTGGTTGGTTAATGACAGGCTGAGGCTGTTGAAGGGGAACCTCTTCAGGAATGGGTATGGCTTCAACCTCAGGATGTGAAGATATGGATGATGTTGGTGAAGGGATAGGTAATGATGATACTCCCCTATATGAGGATGTGGATGATGTTGGTGATGGAGCGGGCGATGATGATTCTCCTCTCCCTCTGGTCCTTCTTGACCTATTGGGAAATTGAAGTTCCTCTAAATCTTCGTCTCTGGTGGTGGATCTGGTATTTCTCCTAAATCTCTCTGGAGAGATGGCATTCAAGAAACGATCCAGTGTGCTCATTCAGGCCCTCCTTCTAGCGCCAATCTGTTGATGGTGTTTTCTGCACAGCAACAACTCAGACAGAATACGATATCCTATCTCTCTTGAAAGGTAATCTTCAACAATGAATTAATGAAAATCACCCCAAGGTCTCTCGGGTGTTAGGTCATAACAATGCATAAAACAACTCAGATGAAATGTGGAATTGCTGGTAATCACAATCGGACCTTACTACAAGCAAATTGAACCCTCTCAATTTATCAGATCTGTCAATATGATGATCTTAAATCCTACATCTAACCGAATAATAAAGAAATTGCAAAAGATAGGGATGCAAGGAAGTAACAAAATCTAAACTATTGCAAGGACAAGCAATGCAAATGACAAATATCTGGAATGGACCTATCTCAAATAACCAACTCCTGTTCGACCCACAAGGCAATCTTACAAGAACAGTGCAATCTTCTGAGGAATACAGATTTTCAAATCATAGACTTGCATCTACAACCGAACTTAAGCACATCTGAATATATGGTCCAGGTTGACTTTACCAGCCTACTACAATCAGATAGTTACTGGGAGTATAGACCAGAGATAGCTACCAACATTCCAAATATGAAATCACATACACCATTTATCCAGATAAACTAATTTATTTCTGAATACTAAACCCTAGATCTTCAAGCAATGTAATAGATAGAACAAAAGAACCATGCAAGATGAGATAACACAAAGGATTTCACCAGGAATAACCACAATGCCTTCAATTGTATTAATCACCAAATGCTGCAACAATTCAACTGTTCTGAATATGGTATTTGCTTCAAGAAATTCTAAAATACTCTAACTATTGCTCCTGCTAATCTCTATTACAGTCTTGCTAATGTCTACCACAAATTTCTGAACTGAACCCTTACAATGAGGCAAAAATGCCAACTTATACCAAAATTCCCCTCAAAACATGTCGGCCCAGCCAAACATTTTACAAAATAAATAAAACCGCCAGAACAGGTCAGCCAAGGAAACAAACTAAGGCACAGATTTAATGCCATCATCCAAGTCGGCCAAGGCACAGTCCCCAAGGAAGTCCGGTCCAATGCATGCCCTATGATAATAGGGAAGCACAAATCTCGAGATAAACATTAACCGCTGCTTCCTTTGTCTTTCCTCCGCGCTGGTGACCCTTGGACCTTCGAGAAAACTCCCTCCAGCTCAGCAACAGGTGGCGATGGCAAAAATTTGAGCCGACATTTAATTGAATCAATTCCTTCATTGGATCGCCCAATGGTTTTCTTCCATTCCTCCTTGCTGGCCAGGTACCTATCTATCACTACCAAGTATGTAGCTGCATCATCAAGCATATGGCCAGTGACAACCTCATCAGAATCCGGGGCATAAACCTCATGCCACCATTCCTTCAATTGGTCTAAACTCAGGTACTTAGGAGCTATCTTATTCCTCCCTGTCATCACTTCAAAAAATGCAATGCAACCATCATAGATTGCAGTAAGGTCGGCATCAATGGTTTTTCTTCGTTTCTGTATCTTTTTCAGGCCTCCCTGCCTGATCTGCAATGCCTCGAACCATTCCCATGGTTCATCCAATCTAGCGGAGGGAAGAATTCCATCCTTGCCCAATTGTTCCTTGCCATGCCCAAGAATAATCTTTGTCTTCTGCAGCAGGAGGTCGACATCATTCTTATCCTGAGAAAGGATGCTTTCTATCAGCTCTTTACCTCGGACTGCATCCTTGCCAACAGACAGGATTTCCTTAATAGCTTCATCTCCTTGTGCCTGAACACTCATCAACCAGTCGGTGGCAGCTTGTGTGGAGGCCTTCATCTTCTCTATGCCAGAAATTGTTTCCTTCGGCAGAAATCCGGGAGTAGAGGAGGAGGACGGATGGAGGGATTGTAGAGGCTTCATGACCTCTTCTAAACTCTTCCTCAGCCTTTCATTTTCTCTTTTCAGTTCTCGCTTTGTCTGGGTCTCCTTCTTCAATCTATCCACAATTACAGCACTTGACCCCTCGAATTCCTCGATGTCTTGCTCTAGGGAGGCCAGCCCAAGGTTAATGGTTTGGACACTGTAATCCTGGCCTGTTACCTCATCTCTTGTTTTATCTGCAGCAGGGGTGGCGATGTGAACTACACGGTTGTGCACTTCATCCCTCTCTACCCGGGAAATTACCCTGGCAGCCTTCTTCTTCTTCCCCTTACCGATCTGAGATAACATTGCATCCCAGTCAAGAGGAGTATCCTCTACTATCACCTATTTCTTCTTTGCTATTTCCTTTTCTAACCAGTCCGGGGCTACGGGGTCCGTCCGGATTCCTTCTGTGTCAGTTTTCCCCGGGTCCTCTGTGACTTTCTCTTCTTCCTCAGCTGTCACCTCAGGCTCATTCCAATCAATATCTGCAACTGACCTGTCCTTGATGGGCTCATAAACGTGGTCCTGGACCAGTTTTCCATCATCTTCCAGCTGGTCCGGAATCAGCTTCACATTGTACTGTCTAATGACCTCTACAGGCAGCCGGGAATACCTCTTCTTCCTCGCATCAAGGTCATCCTTGACGTTGACCCAGTAATCTTCCAAATCCTCTTTGTGCCTGTATTCCTGGGTAGCCCTTTTCTGTGCCTCCCCGGTGATGTCAAAATTCATTCTCTTTGAATGGAAAGAGAATCCATAGGCGGCCAATTCCTCACCTGCAGTGTGGGCTGATTGGATGGAAGGGCACATCTCCCCCACGCCAATCCCAAGGGGAAAGTCACCTCCAAAACCAGTTTTATGTTTCTCCCTCTTGACCACTGCATCAAACTCACAAATTTGTCTCACGACCTCTAGCAGCACAATGTGGTCAGTGGGATACCTGGGCAATCTGTAGGGAGCAACGGGGCATCCATCGATCCGGAGATAAGTGAAGGTGGGGAACTGAATGAACCAGGCCCCGTAATTCTTAATCAATCATTTGGCCCCATCGGACAATCTGATGTGCTCCGCATTCTGAAGGGTCCGGGTAATGTGCATGGTGAAGGCATCATTGGCCCTCCTATAATCTCCGTGTCCGAGGTGCAATTCCGGATAGACTTCGTAGATAATATCCTGTCCAATGGTTCCCGCCTGAGTCAGTCCCTTGTAGGGGTAGGAGATGGCCAGTATATACACGATGTAAGAGGACATGGTAAACTTCTTTCCCTCCAAAACATTCCTCAGTTGCTTATCTATTTCTGCACTGATTAGACCGGCCCAGTGATAATTCGTTCCTTGGCCTATCTTGGTGATCACATGGACCATCCAATTTTCCAATACCCCGGTAGTTTTAAGTCCGGCCACCCTGCTCAACAGTGTGATGGCGTCATAGATATCCGGCCTGAACTTCACCCTGTGCAACTGTTTGGGTAATTTGGAGTGGTGAGACTTGGGCTTCTCAAGCCATGAGTTGATAAGCTGTTGAGCTTTAACTGGCTCATTCTCATAATATGTGCGAGCAGTGTCAATGTTTAAGGCACAGACCGAGGGGAGATCCGGCATGCTGAAGGCCCGGGCAATGGAGGCTGGACTGAAGTTTGCCAACACCATCCCTCAGTGCTAACTACCATCTGTGTGTCAAAAGCGTACTGTCTAGCACACTCCAAAATCAGCTCGTAGCACTGGACTGCTGGAGGGAACCCTGCCACATGTACCAACCCTGAGTTCATCATCCCCTGCCTCAATGCCGACTGGTCTTTCTCAGCTGTTCTCTGCTTAAACTCTTCATACCGCCATGCGCCAACACTGGTATCGGACACATCCGCCCACACGGAGGATATCTTACTTTCTGGAACCTGACTTTTCATATCTAATCTTAACCTTTCTGTCTCGGAAACTGAAGATGCCCCAGCACCACCTTTGGACTTCCCAGCAGTAGCTTTGCTTGATTCAGCCTGCACATCCAAAATTGTCATTAGAATGCAATTATTGAGTTCATGTCAATCCAAAAGGTTAGCACACATCATAAAAATCCACTGAAATTCATTGCTAATTTCCAATCTTTCGAGATCCGGAGAAATCAAATAATCCGGGAAATCATGTAAACCGGGAAAATACCGTCGGGGCAGAATTTCGGAGAAATCCGACCCAGACGGATTCCTGCTGCCAAGGCACTATTAGCCATATAAATCATTAATACACTCAGAAAATCGAAGGATAATCATTAATTTTACTCATTGGCAATCAAGAAATAGGTATAAACAATCATTCCATCAATCCTATCATCGAAATATACACAAGAACACCATCGGACAGGAAATCCAGAAAAATCCAGATGGGACGGACTTTCACGGACAGTATAAAATGTACCGGAAATTAACCCTGTCCGCGGAATAAAAGGAAACCGGGAAAATCCGGGAGCTAGGAAATTCCGCGACAGCCTCGGAAACCCGAAAAATGGAAAATCGTGCACCAAAACTGGAGCGACCACAAGATCTCCACTACCTGAGCCCAAATGATCCTAAAACCGACGATAATCACCAACCTCAAGTATGCAAAGGATTCCAACTCTTAAAAGTGCTCAAAGGAAGGATCCTCACGCTAAAATGATGATGCCCTAAATCGAATAACCACATATCCGCCATTAAAACTAGAGCAAGCTTTCAGGGTTAAAAAATATCGGTTCAAGATTTACCCAGAAGCCCTCTAATCCTCACGGGACGGGGAAGCCAACACGAAACGGGGCGAAAGTCATTAAAACACAAGATCAAATCATCGTGCTAACCAAAACACCAAGGAAACCCTAAATTCCAATGGTAACACATCCCGCGCCCAAAACAAACAAGCAATATGACCCAGAATTCCGTCTAATGTGTAAATATGCAATCAAACGGACAAACGAAACTCATAGGGCACGAGAGATGGGCCTCAATAAAAAAAATGGATCAACCCGACTGAATAAATACGAAACCCAAAACCAAGACGAGGGCCGACCCCAAATTCAACAATGCCCAGTACAAGAAAACCTCAAATCACCATGCAAGCAAACGGACAAACGGAAGGGCAACGAATACATACCATGGATCAAACGGGCAGAAATCGAGCTCAGGAAATCGAGCGGCAAACACGTTCAAGCAAAGAGATGTCGGTAGCACGCTCAAGCAATCCTCGCGCAAACAGACCAAGACCAATCCTCAAAGTTCAAATGAAAGTTTTAAATCACCAGAGCAAATCCAGGGAGCAATCGAAGTTGGAATGAATCAAAAAAGTGCCCTAAATTCGCCCTTATACCCGTCTGAACCAAGGTACCTCAGCCATTAATGCGCGATAAGACCCTTCTGACAAATCCGGAAACCCGAGCCCCAAGCGGAAGTTCAGAGAATCCCAGAATGCGCGGAGTCACGGATCCCGCGGAAATGCAGAAACTGGGAAAATCAGGAGGATCGGGACTTTGACGGAATCCGGGAAAATCCGATAGGACCGGAAAATCCCGAAGTCAGGCAAAAACCCGGAATCGGAGAATCCTGCCAGAGACGGACAAGGAGCCAGGGCCAGAAAAATCCGCCAGAGGCAGAAAATCCTGGATCTAGATGAAAACCCGGATTTGGCCCAAAACTCAATTTCAATCAATTCCGGCCTCAAAGCAAGGGCAAAACCAGCAAGACCAACATATCAAGACCCTAAAATGATAAATCCAATAAAATCAAAGGTCAAAGACACCAAAAAAAGGGGGGTCCCCACTCCAAGTGGGGCGTGTGTCCAAACCATTAACCTTGGGCCGACCTCCCTAGAGCAAGACATCGAGGAATTCGAGGGGTCAAGTGCTGTAATTGTGGATAGATTGAAGAAGGAGACCCAGACAAAGCGAGAACTGAAAAGAGAAAATGAAAGGCTGAAGAAGAGTTTAGAAGAGGTCATGAAGCCTCTACAATCCCTCCATCCATCCTCCTCCTCTACTCCCGGATTTCTGCCGAAGGAAACAATTTCTGGCATAGAGAAGATGAAGGCCTCCACACAAGCTGCCACCGACTGGTTGATGAGTGTTCAGGCACAAGGAGATGAAGCTATTAAGGAAATCCTGTCTGTTGGCAAGGATGCAGTCCGAGGTAAAGAGCTGATAGAAAGCATCCTTTCTCAGGATAAGAATGATGTCGACCTCCTGCTGCAGAAGACAAAGATTATTCTTGGGCATGGCAAGGAACAATTGGGCAAGGATGGAATTCTTCCCTCCGCTAGATTGGATGAACCATGGGAATGGTTCGAGGCATTGCAGATCAGGCAGGGAGGCCTGAAAAAGATACAGAAACGAAGAAAAACCATTGATGCCGACCTTACTGCAATCTATGATGGTTGCATTGCATTTTTTGAAGTGATGACAGGGAGGAATAAGATAGCTCCTAAGTACCTGAGTTTAGATCAATTGAAGGAATGGTGGCATGAGGTTTATGCCCCGGATTCTGATGAGGTTGTCACTGGCCATATGCTTGATGATGCAGCTACATACTTGGCAGTGATAGATAGGTACCTGGCCAGCAAGGAGGAATGGAAGAAAACCATTGGGCGATCCAATGAAGGAATTGATTCAATTAAATGTCGGCTCAAAGTTTTGCCATCGCCACCCGTTGCTGAGCTGGAGGGAGTTTTCTCGAAGGTCCAAGGGTCACCAGCGCGGAGGAAAGACAAAGGAAGCAGCGGTTAATGTTTATCTCGAGATTTGTGCTTCCCTATTATCATAGGGCATGCATTGGACCGGACTTCCTTGGGGACTGTGCCTTGGCCGACTTGGATGATGGCATTAAATGTGTGCCTTAGTTTGTTTCCTTGGCCGACCTGTTCTGGCGGTTTTATTTATTTTGTAAAATGTTTGGCTGGGCCGACATGTTTTGAGGGGAATTTTGGTATAAGTTGGCATTTTTGCCTATTGTAAGGGTTCAGTTCAGAAATTTGTGGTAGACATTAGCAAGACTGTAATAGAGATTAGCAGGAGCAATAGTTAGAGTATTTTAGAATTTCGTGAAGCAAATACCATATTCAGAACAGTTGAATTGTTGCAGCATTTGGTGATTAATACAATTGAAGGCATTGTGGTTATTCCTGGTGAAATCCTTTGTGTTATCTCATCTTGCATGGTTCTTTTGTTCTATCTATTACATTGCTTGAAGATCTAGGGTTTAGTATTCAAAAATAAATTAGTTTATCTGGATAAATGGTGTATGTGATTTCATATTTGGAATGTTGGTATCTATCTCTGGTCTATACTCCCAGTAACTATCTGATTGTAGTAGGCTGGTAAAGTCAACCTGGACCATATATTCAGATGTGCTTAAGTTCGGTTGTAGATGCAAGTCTATGATTTGAAAATCTGTATTCCTCAGAAGATTGCACTGTTCTTGTAAGATTGCCTTGTGGGTCGAACAGGAGTTGGTTATTTGAGATAGGTCCATTCCAGATATTTGTCATTTGCATTGCTTGTCCTTGCAATAGTTTAGATTTTGTTACTTCCTTGCATCCCTATCTTTTGCAATTTCTTTATTATTCGGTTAGATGTAGGATTTAAGATCATCATATTGACAGATCTGATAAATTGAGAGGGTTCATTTTGCTTGTAGTAAGGTCCGATTGTGATTACCAGCAATTCCACATTTCATCTGAGTTGTTTTATGCATTGTTATGACCTAACACCCGAGAGACCTTGGGGTGATTTTCATTAATTCATTGTTGAAGATTACCTTTCAAAAGAGATAGGATATCGTATTCTGTCTGAGTTGTTGCTGTGCAGAAAACACCATCAACAGATTGGCGCACTTATAGTGTTCATTATCAAAATGAAGAGACAAGCCTTCTTAACATATTTTAGGCTCTTTTGATGAAAGAAAAAAATCACCACATGAAGTAACTCCCAAGCATGTGGCATATTCCTCTCATAACTCATTGTGTTAACTATCTTATCTAAAGAGGGTTCAACTTTGTCCATTGTGTTAGAATGAGGTAAATTTTTGCATGAAGATTTGTTAGATAATTATTGAAACTTTTTTGTTCTTTCATTCTATTATATTCTTCACAAAAAAAATTTATTAAGCCTAAAAGCACTAAATCTACAAGAAAAAATTACAAAAGAAAGTGGTTAAGGGTGAGTTTGTGTTAGTTAGTTCCCCTGTGGAATTTTAATCTTGAATCCACTATAGACAATATGATGGAAAATAAATGAAAGAAAAAATACACTCTAAGAAATTAAAGGTCAATTCAAAACATTATAGACAATGAAGCCATAATGGATAAAGGAAATGATGATAAGGAAATAAGGCTATGCAAAGAGGTATGGGGGGATAAATAAGGAACATCAAATTGAATAATGGTTAAAGGAAAATAAAATGGGTGAAGAAGATTGAGATAAGATATGTAAAAAAATTAATTATGGAGGTGTAATATGGTGAAATGGAATCTAGGCTAAACACCCTAACCTAAATCAATCATTCCACCATTAAAATATTGAGGGACACAAAATTAACTAAGAGATCTTGCTTGGTTGTTGTCCTCAAGGGAGAGCCAAATAGGTTGGTCAAGATTTTGGTCCCTTTTTGTGTTATTGGATGTGATTGATAAATGAGATGTATGAAACTAGGTGAATTAGGATCAAAGTTATGAACTATTACAAAATATAGAAAATGTAGAACAAAACTTGATAGAAAAAAAAAGACAAATCTAGAGAGTGCAGACAAAGGAGAATATGACATTCAAATCTAGAGTTGATCTTATAGGATAAGGGAACTAGGCATCCTAGTCTAGAGATGTTGAATTCTATAGTTTTAGAGCTTGAATAGGTGCAGCAGTTTCTATAGATCTCTTATTGTGAAAACCCAAATCCAAATTTTGATAGTGTGTGAGTAATCAACTTTCCCTAGCTTGTTGATAAGTAGTGCATGAATGCATTAGCTAAGGTTATGAAGCCTTGGGATCCCAAATCCACTTCAATGAAAAATAGGAATGTATGCATAAAATAGACAGAGGAAGAAGGGTTGTGCCATATAGGGGCTTGCCTTGGTCAAACCCCATTTTGGGGTTTACATCTCCACAATGGTTATGATGATTAATGATAAACATCATGTGATCTCAGGGGAGCAAAGGAAAAAATTAAAAAATGAATAATAACAAACACAATGAAACTTACCACTCAAATCTAAAATCCTTGCTAGACTATTCAGTCAATTATCTAATCACATGTACAAGGAGAAATTCCAACAAGGATTTTAGAGGAGGATGCTTGGAGATCCTACAAGTCTTAGTGTACATATTAATAATAATAATAAAACATGAAACACCTTGCAATGCATGAACATGAATTTTCTAATGTGTTGTAGACTATAATTTACTGTAATTATTCATTTGATCTTCTACTTATTTTTCTCTTGATGTTACATTAATTTCTTTTAGGCTGCTAGAGTTCTCAAAATTTCTTAGATTTTCAAATGGAGGTAAAAACTTATATTTACATAGATTTAAATATAGTTTGCATTAACCATTAAGATAGGCCAATAAAGAAATTTAAAATTCTTGAATTTATATTGAGTTTGACAATAACATGTGAAATTTGGGACATGATTAGATGGGACAAGGGTGTTGGGTGCCCTAGTCCAATCCTTTTTAGCTCTTCAAAAGTTTGAAAAATAAGGCTTTAATTAAATTTCTTGAGAATGGAAATTAAATGGATAAATCAAAAGCATAATTGGACACATACACTTAAGAGGGTGAAAAACCTAGTATGAGATTCTCAAGGGTGACAATTTAAAACACTACATTTAGACCCCACTTAAGTGAGTGTATGAACTTACACTCATACTCACTATAAAGTATGGAGAATCCAAATATTCCCACCATCAAAACACTGAAAAGGAAAGATTATACTAAGAAAAGAAATTTGATAACCCCCAGACTTACAATCTTAGTGAACCACAATGTTAAGATAACAAACACACACACATATAAAACATGATGTAGAAAAAAATATAGTAATCAACAAAGCATACATGGATCAAACATGAAGCGTGCACAAAGATAACACAAAGCATACAAGGTAAACAAAAATACAAAAGGTATGGCATCATGGACTAGTAAGATCCACATGTTCTTACTAGGATCCATAACGAAGATGGCATTCATAGGTCATGGGATAGTAAAGTTTAGCATTTTCTAGGTGGCTCGTGAATAAGTGAAAGCATCACAAGATAGATTGAAGTTCAATATTCACTAGGTGAGCTCACCAATTAGAAAATGAAAACATGTTCATAGTCTAGTGAACTCTAATATTCACTAGGTGAGTTTTATGAATAAGTGAAAGTACCACAGGTTAGTAAATACTAATATTTACTAGGTGACCCCCACAAGTAGCAAATAAAAACAACAAAAAATAGTGAAGTTTGATATTCAATAGGTGAGTTTCATGTCAAAAATACCCAAAAATACAAGGTGAGAAAAGCATGCTATTTGATGGGTAACTCTGATAAAGTGTCATAAAGTTGCTCAAAAAATGTTATGATAGTATCACCAATATCACCAACTTCATGGCGTGTGTGCATCAACAGTCTATCATGGCCTCCTTCTTGCAAAAGAGGTTGGAGTTAGGAAAATATGGTTGGAGGGTGATTCACTTAACATCTAGTGAATTGTTTAAAGAATACGCATCCCCCTCATGGTCTGTTTTGCATATCATCAAGGATACTTTAGCCCTTTTAAGTTCTTTTGATGATTTTATTGTGTCACATGTTTTCTGTGAAGGAAATTCCTTAGTTGATGGATTTGAAAATGTGGGGGTTTCATCTCATAAGTGTTGGTAGTCTCATGATGTCATCCCCATTAATATTCAGAGCTTAATTAATCATGATCAAAGATTATGCAAAGTGGTGGTCCTTTTGGGAGGTAAAGGAAATTTATTTTGGTTTTATTTCCTTCCTATTGAATTAGACATATGGAGTTCAACACCTGGTTATGTAGTTATTGTAAATCTTGTGGGAATGAGCCAAAGGATATGGTCATTATTTTTTGGAGTCCTCATGTTGTCAAACTTGCACAGATTATGGGGACCTTATTCCATTGTTTTTGGATCTTTCTCCTTGTTTTTTATATGAACTAGACAAAGGAGAAGACAATAGTGTGGGGAGCTCTTGCTACCATGGGAGGTGATCATTGCAGATAATAACTTGTAACTTGTGATGAATTTAGATACAATACTATGGTTTTGGAAATCTTGGAAAAGGGGGGAGTGTGCCCTTTTCTTCTTAAGCTGTATGGATTTGATGCAAAGATCATAGAGGATTTTATTAAGGGATGTAACAACTGTGTGTTGTGAATTAAAGGTGTGCAGGTGAATATCACAAAGGGATTTATTGCTAAAGTGATCGAGTTACCTACTAAGGGGAAGAAATTTTACAGGGATCATTCAGCCTCCAAGTGTGCTCTAGAGAATTTTTTCAAAGGAAAAGAGAGGGTGAAGCTCAAGAGTATGGGATGTGGTGGATATGACCTCTTCTCCATCAAGCCCCTATGGAGGGATGTCACCTTGGCTATCATAAGGCATTTCACCTTAGATGGAAGATTCTCAGCCATCTATGGTTACCATTTCATGATTTTAAACCATTTTAGGCACAATAATTTAGTTTCATTTCCCTTCTATTTGTTGTTATCATTGGAAAATTGTATTGAGGAGAACATAAAAAATCCTAAAAAAGCCATTTTACATGAGGGATTCATGCTCCTAATTATGGAATTTGTGAAAGCTAAGTATGTCCCTAAAATCTCTAAGATTTCTAGTGGGTGTAAAGGTAAGGATGCTCTCCCTAGCTATGAAACATGGGATTCTACTAGGAGGAGTGGGAAGGGGATGATGAGGTGGGGTCTTTAGAGGAGATTTCAGCCTCAAAGAAAGCTGGTGGTAAGAAAATGAAGAACCCTAAGTTTGAGGTGTCTCATTCATGGTCAGATGGGTACAACATGGATGTGGACATGAAGGAGATTGCTTCACCTAGTTCTAAGAGTGTGGCTAAGGGGAAGAAAGGGAGTCAAAGGGAGGGGAAGCTGGTTCATGGAAAAGGAAAAAAAGTGTTTGGGGAAGGGGACAAAGGGGATAATTCCCCTAATCCATCAATGTTTACTACTCTCGACTGTCAGGTTAATGAGCCCTAGGTGTTGTCGAATATGGGAAGGGATAGCTGGATTTGTTGGTTGGCACCATTGTTAAATCGAAGAAGGTGGAGGCTGAGGTTGAAGTGGTCAACCTAAATGGTTTTCTTGATAGTGGTGTTTTAAAGGGTAAAGGTAGGGCATCTAAGGACCAACTTGAGAAGTCAGATATGGAAGAGCCTCTCAATTGGGAAAAGATTAACATGGATTTTTTGGTTAGAATGGCTAAAGAAATGGTGTGGGTAATTTACTTTCTACTTTCAAATGGCTCCTCTCAAAGATCAAAGAAATCAATGTTGGAATGACTACTTTGCACAATATTAGTGTTACTTTGGTTAATAGCAATAAAAAGGAATGGATTTTGCACAACAGGGTTAAAACTATTAACAATATCCTTGATAAGGTGGCGGCTGATGCTGCTAGGATGGTAGGGACCATGAGGATCTCCCTTGAGGAGAAAGTCAACAAAATATGTGAAGATATGAGTAAGGTTGTGCAGGTGAGTAGTCATTCTCTCCATTCTAGTGCCCAAGGGCTCACTATTTTGAATGAAAAAGCCCACATGTGGACTAGTAAATAGCTTGATACTGGTGAAAACATGTAGGAGTTTATTGTTGAGGGTCAAAAAAATTTGATGGAGAAGAGCAAGGATGAGGGGTCATGTGTGAGAACCAGAAGTAAGACCAAGAATATGGTTACCATCTCATTTTAGGAGATATATGGTGTGGTGGAGATGCATGAGAATGCCATCTCCAGTAATTTGGATGCTGCAAAGATTTTAGATCAACTTCAATAGTCTCTACTGTTAGTGACTTTTTTGGCTGATGGTTTAGTTGTTGTTTTGTTTATGATTATCCTTTTATAGCTAAGTTGCATTTTTTGGTTGGCTACCTACTGTATATGCACAAAATTGGTCATGTCTGATTAATCTTGGCATTTAATTAAATATTTATTATTTAATTAATTTCTCTAAAGTCTTCTACATATAATTAAATTTAATCAATTTAATTATATTGTTCATTCAATTTATTCTTCTATCATGATTAAATAAATCGATTTTTATTTAATTATTTCACATTCATATGTCCACTTCATTAATTAAATAAATATACTTTATTTATTTTAATTAATTATCACTTTTTGAATTTAATTAAGTCTTTTTTATTTAATTAAATCTAAATATTTCTTTTCAAATCTTTCTTCTAGTTAATTGAATATCTCATTTAATTAATTTCATTTACATACCATTTCTTAAAAGTTTAATTAAATATCTTTATTTAATTGAATACCTTCCATATCTTTTCAGAATCATAATTAAATATTCTATTTAATTATGAAATCTTCCATTATTATTCAAATCTAGGGTAAATATTATATTTTAAGAAGAATCTCCGTGTCACCCATAAATAAATAATCAAATTTAATAATTCATTATTTATCTTTTTCAAAATATTTCCATAATCTCACAAAAAGATGATTTTTTTTTACAATTCATATTTATTATCTTATCTTACCTCTTTTACAGAAAAGAAAACAAATCTTGCTTTTTGTTTTCTTCTATTTTTCTTCAGTCTTATCCATCTTCAACCGTTCAATTTGCTAGGAATTTTCACAATCGTTGATCATATCATCCAATCAAAAGCTTTTGAAAAAATCTATAAATAGTACTACCAATCCAAGCAATGGTTACAACACACAACAGATGAATTAGAGATTAATTGCATTCTAGCATTCTAGCACTCGAGCATTATCATAATCTTTCATTTTAGAAAATCATGTTTAGCATTAGAATAATCATGTATTAGCATTACATGCATTTCATATTCAATCTTGTTCTCTAGGAAGACTGTTCGTTGAGCCTAGCATACAATCTGAGAGCCAGCTGGAATCAATGAAAATACTAGAGATAAAGGACGATAGGACGCCATCGATAACATGATACTGAGTTTGCATCTCTATTGTTTTAAATATTTTGTTTTTGATACAATGTCTTATTGGTGTGTTTGATTCATTTATTTTTACATGTATAACACGCATAAAATTGACCACAGATTTCTGGCACCCACCGTGGGGCATTGCCCCATTTTTAATATTATCAGCAGGTTTTCTGACAGGATTTTGTGTTCTGGAATTTGGATTTTCGGCAAAATTTTCTGTTTTAGCGCATACGAGGATTTCCAAAGTGCATCTGCAAATTTTTAAAGCACATCTGTGGTTTCTTTCAATTCTCTTGCAGATACTTCGACACATCCAGGAATTGTTTCGGTGCATATACGGGACATAATGGCGCATATACCCAACTTAGTTTGTTAAAAAAATTTGAAAAAAAAAAAAAATTAGTTGCATTCTGTTTTAGCACATTTAGGAGTTTTTGTAGCACATTTGGAACTTTCTGTAGCGCATTTAGGATCTATTTTAGTGCATTTACTTATTTTTGTGGTGCATATAGGAGATCTTTAAGAGCATGCAGGTTGTAACTAAACAGGTTTATGAGTCTGACGCCTTCTATAGATAGAACCTTTTTCGGGCTTAAAAAAAACCAATCTAGGATAGTCACAGCTGGTTTTAAAAAGGAGCAACCCTAGGATAGACATGGATTTAAAATAAAGCAATCTAGGATAGTCACCACACACTAATCTTGCAGTTAAAATGAATCCCATTCTTTTTTTGAAGCAACATCTTCACATAGTTTAGATCATTGTGATTTGGGTTTTAAAAAGAACAATGTCTACTGTGTTTGTGGCAATAGGTTTATGCTCTCCCCTTAATTGGGTGACCAAAATACCAAACTTTCCTTTTACATTCATGCAATTTTATTGCTTTATTATATCATGTAGAGGGCCTACTCTTGTGGAAAAAATTACTCACCCAAGAGGAACGACTCAAGTGGGTTCAAGCCAAAGCCAAGCTATTCTGCCACACTATAAAATTTAAAGCAAATCAGGGGAAACCCTCTTTTGCCGATAGTGTGCAAGATAACCATCCCCAAGTCCTTTGTTCTAAAGGTTGGGAGCTCTCCTGAGGGAGTTTATTATTGCCGCACCAAACGGAAACCCTTACTTTGAACGTAGTGTAGAATCCAACCAAAGTCAGTTTCCAAACATCATAATAATCACAGTGCAAGGAGAGGGAAGAATCTGCCCCAAAGATACTCACCATATAACTGACAAGGACCATTTGCTTATGGGATCCGGTATCCACTTCTGTCACTCTGAGTACATGCCTGGAAAAGAAAAAAACATGGGCGCCCCTTCGAGGGTGACACGGCTGTGTGAGTCAACACAGTTTTAAGATGTGGGCTATTGATTATTATGATGACCTACTTGAGTAGTAAGAGTCAGTCAGTCAGAATTGTTTATCATGTGCAAAAACCTATGAAAACATTTTTTGAAAAACATTTTTTTGAAACATACACAAGTGATGTTTAGCGTAGAACTTAAAAACAACTATTTTCAGAGCGTTTGTTGTGTTTTCAATCACATTGATTTAGATAAAAGATCATCTGAAATGAACATGTCAAATTTTAGTTGAAACTATTCACAAACTGTTTGAAAAGGTTACCTTAGAAAAAATATTTTAGCGCATATAGGGCATATTCTAGCACATATAAGGTCTATTCTAGTGCATTCACTGGTTAATTTAGTGCTTTTAGGGTCCGTTTTAGCACATTGAGTCCTTTGGTGCATACCCTGGCTATTCTAAAAACAAAACTTTTCAGTCACCATCACAACAGTTTTCTTGCAGCGCATATAGGATATAGAGTAGCACATCTGGGACATATTGAAGCACATTTGACCATTTCTCTGGCGCATATCCCTATTTATGAAGTGCATATAGGCAACAAAAAAGTGCATTTGACATTTTCCCGAATCATTGTTTTTGAAAGATCTGAGTTTATAGCATTCTTGGTCTAGTAACATATCAACATTTTCTCTCATGCTTAGGAAGTGGAAATCTACCAAGTTTGTCAAGAAGTCAATTGCCAATAGGATCAGGAAACCCAAGAAGCCTCTAGGTTACAAGAAAACCTTACAACGAAGGAAGTTTTTATACAAGAGTCGAAACGTCTTGCTCCATTATCACAAATTTCTCCATAGATACCAAGATTTTGTCAGGGGATTTACTGATGAATATGTTGAAGATCCTCTAGATTCACGAGCCTATTTTCAAAGGAGAGCCCTCTCACAATGACACAATCACAATCGGCCTCTTGATTTCAACTATGTACCACAACCTTCTATCAAATATTTGACACGTCCTAGTCAAATACTTCAGTGAGTTGGAATAGGCTATTTGACATACTAATCATTCTTCAAAAACAAAGATCAAATCTTACAAGTGCATCTTTCATCATAAACTTCTAAATTCTTGGTTCAACTTCTCCCAGCAGGATTCTGACATCCTCACAACCACAAATTAGGAAACATAGTTTTGATCATATCATAATATTTTCATCTTATCAGATTAAAACATCATCATTGATTGCACTTATCAAACTATGATCTAAGTTTAGGAGAACATCTTGAAATCATATGCCTGTGTTTACATGATCACAATACAATAAACTGAAGGAAGATATTCAACAAGAAGATCATACCTCAAGAACTCAAGTAGAAGGTGAAAATAGTGATCCTCTTTATAGTGTGAGTCGAAATCCCCTTTTTGAAAACAACATGACCAAAGGAGAAAAGAATCCATTTACTTCTGACAGAGATCTAAGAAAAACCCTTGAGGATAGTTAGGATGAACAAGAAGAAGAACGTCACCTTAAAGAAGCTGAACAAGATCCTAAATTTATAAGAGCAGTAGAAAATATCTTAGCATGAGACAAACAAAAATATTTCCAATATCTGGCTGACAAAGGAGCTAAGCTGCCTCATGATTTTGATACTGAGAACATAAAGAGTAAACCTGATGATACACCCTTATCTAATCTTAGTACCTTGACTCAACATGTTAAAACACTAGAAGGAAAAATTAAAGATCTACAAGGGGGAGCCACAACAAAGATATACGCTCTCGACGATATCTATCCTTATCCCTTTGACCGACATCTCAACATGATTTTGTTTCCTAAACATTGTGAAATCCAAAAGTTTGATCATTATAATGGGAAATCGGATCCAATTGACCATATTAGGGACTTCTGCAACATGACTTTAGAGTTTTCTCATGAGGATACATACTTAATGCATTTATTTCCACGAAGTCTTGGAGGACAATCTATGGAATGGTTATCAAAAATCACACCGCTTGTCAAAAAATTTGAGGAATTGATCAACGAGTTCATCTCACAATATTCCTATAACATACAACACCAAATAACCATGATTGATCTATGCAATGCTAAGAAAAAACCTGGTGAACCGTTCATCACATTTCTTCAGAGATGGAGAAGATTGTTCGCTAGATATCCATGTCATGTTCCTGAAAAGGAAAAGATCACTACATTCATAAATAACTTGGATCAAGAGATGAGTTATCGTCTAAATCTTCATTTCCCTCCCTCTTTTCAGAAAATTATTGAAAATGCATTATTCCAGAGGGGGATAATCAAACTTGATAAAGACAATCCTAGCTCCTCAAATCACCACAATGACAAATATAGGTTTTGGACTTGCAACAAAAACATGGTGAATGATGGTGTTGTAGATGCACATCATGTCTTAGCTAAGCCAGTTGTTCTTAGTGTTCCTCGCAACAACAACTACAACAATGTCAACTCGGTCACGAATCAGGGAAACAATCCTCCTCCTCCTCCGAGGAATAACCGAAATCCAACTTTGATTCCAAATCAAAGTAATACCAACAACCAAGGGTATCATGGAAACAACAATACCTTAGGAAATACATCAAACACGACTCCACAATGATCTTCATTTTTTTCCAACAGAAGAACTTTTACTCCATTGGGGAAATCTTTGGAATCTGCTCTTAAAGACTTGATGGCCAAGAAAATTATTACCCTACCAGCTCAACGTAACTTTGAACCTAGTGTGAAGTTTCCATCATGGAATGATGCGTACTATTGTGAAGGCCATCGTAAGAATAATTTCCAAGCCTTGAAGAATGCTATTTAGGATTTAATCGACAAAGACATTGTCACAATAGAAGGGAACCAACAATCAAACGAAGAACACCAAGCATTTCAAAATCCTTTTCCCAACTATCAAAAGGGTGAGTCTTCTGAAAAAAATGTGAATCGTATCGATGAGCATATAATCAATCATATCTACACTGATGACGAGAGGGTTAATGTCATAAAATTCAAAGAGAAAATGAAATATGGAGAAGTTAATGTAACAACAAGGGCACAAGCTAAAGTTGTCCTAAAAGGTGCTCCTTCAAAATCCATTGTACCACTGCCGCAACATCAATATGATTTAATCAATCAACTTGGAAAAACATTAGCTTAGATCTCTATTTTGGAACTTCTGAAGATTTCCCCAGCACATAAAGAAATTCTAGACAAATCCCTCATTGAAACAACTGTAACTGATGATTTGAATGTGGATTAATTTCAAGCCATGGTGGGACATTTTTCCTCACCCACATTCCTTTCATTCTCTAAAAAAGATTTTGCTTCCATGACACATCCCCATAATTCATCATTATACTTAGAAGTCATGGTCCACAAGTTTCATGTCAGATGTGTAATAATAGATGGAGGTGCTGGTTTGAACATATGTACCATGAATTTAATACGAGCTTTAGGATTTTCTAAGCATTCCATTGATCCCAAAAGAAAGATTGCCATTAAAGCCTATGATGATGAGGAAAGAGCATCCAAGGGTTTAATTATGTTACCAATCAGAGTGGGGCCAGTTATCAAAAATATTTTCTATCAAGTGTTAGACCGTGATCTCACCTACAACATCTTGTTGGGTCATCCTTGGATCCACGAAATGCAAGCTGTACCATCCACATATCATCAATGTCTTAAGTTTCCTTATGACAGATAGGAAATCACAATACCAGCCAATAATTCTCACAGTCAAACTTGTTCTAGCATCAAATCTAGTCAAGACACATTGGTTCCCAACAATCGAGAAGCGATTGCTAACACTTCTCCAAAAGTTGATACACAAATTAGTCAACTAACCAAAACCTTTGAAAAGCAACTACGGTTCAAGGATAATGGAGTAGGAGAATATTCTCTCTATCTGGCTAATCTTCCTACATCACCTCAATCACATGGACAACCTTCTATCACACAACAACATATGTTTATAGCATCAATGTCAACAAAATCACCAGCAAAACCAATCAAAAAGTGCAATGGACAATTTATCAAAGAGAAATTCCCGATGGAAGATCCTAAGGATAGCGAAATGCTAAAATGGCTCTATAGAGATGAAGATGAAGATGAAACAGTTCTCAATATCAAGTTACCAACTAATAAATATGGTAAGGGATATTCAATCATGCAAAAGATGTGCTATGAGGGTAATGTTCCTATTAGAAAAAGAAAAGGAGTAGTTGAGCCTATTGATCCTCCAGAACTTGCTACAAAAGATAAAACAAGACTAGGCTATGATACTATCTTGAAAGAAACAACATCCAAACAATTGAATGTTAATGTACTTACATTGCAAGAAAGTTTTGATCCAAGGGAAGCATGCTTAACAACAATTCAAAATTTCATCGATAATAACTCTGACACAGACTCTGGAGAATACAAATGGGATACCATCCATAATGATGAATTTTGGAGGGACAAATAGGTTAATGTGATACACAAGTATATGCCTACTCTAATTAAAGGAGAAGGGTCAGGGACCCAATCACAAGAATCTGAACCACATGATACTCAAATTTAATCGAACAAGATATTGTGAGGACAGTACCATCATTGATCTACCTCATACATCGGATCCTATAGACACCTCCGTTATGACCATAACCATAGCCAATTTGACACAACCTAATGACCCGATACCTCTAATACATCTTGATCTCATTGACTGGGATCTATCTGAACCTCTCGATATACCTATGTTCCCACATCGACGAATCTACTGTAAACTTCCTTTCTGCAGATGATGTAAATGATTGTTCCACTCTGATTTTGTTCCAAGATCCTTAGTCAGGAGAATGTCAAGTTTCCTAGCTGCAAAAAAAAAAGAACCATCTCTTGGTGAAAACTAGAATCTAGTAGTATTAGATCAAACAAAAGATAAAACAAAGAGCGTATCAGATGGTGAAAACCTTTTTAAGGCACCAGATGATGGGATGCTTGACACTCTCCCCGAGCATCATCATGAGTGATCACCTATCTTGATTGAGCCTACAAAAGCAGCCAATCTTGAAACTACAAAGAAACCAAGGATTCTACAGTTAGCTGCATCAATGATAGATAAAGAAGTACCTCAGTTCATGGAATTTCTCAAAGAAAATCAAGTCAATTTTTCCTAGTCTTATGTAGACATGCCAGGTCTTGATCCTGATCTTATAATGCATCACTTGTCCATTCAACCAGGAGTAAAACCTGTGAAACAAAAACTTAGAAAGATGCATCCTCATGTGAACTACTAGTTAAAGAAAAACTTAAGAAACTCCTCGATGTGGGATTTATAAGATCAATTGACTATGACGAATGGATTTCCAACATAGTTCTTGTATCCAAGCCTGAAAAAAGTGTTAGAGTATGCACAAATTTCAGAGATCTTAATAAGGCACATCCTAAGGATGATTTTCCTCTTCCAAGCATTGATACTATAGTTGATCTAACGGCTGGCCATTCCATGTATTCACTAATGGATGGTTTTTCTGGTTATAACCAAATCAAGATTGCACCTGAAGATAGGACAAAACAACTTTCACATGTCCCTGGGGGACTTACTGTTGCAACGTCATGCCTTTCAGATTAAAGAATGTTGGGGCTACATATCAAAGAGCTATGGCTAAAATTTTTCATGACATGATGCACACATTCATGGAAGATTATGTCAATGATATACTGGAAAAATCCTACACAAGAGAAGGACATCTTGAGATATTATCCAAAATATTTGTAAGGTTGGAAAAGTTCAAAGTTCACCTCAACTCTAAGAAATGTGTTTTTGGAGTCACATTTGGAAAACTCTTGGGATACATAGTTTCAGCAAAAGGAATTGAAGTAGATCCTACCAAGGTACAAGCAATCATGGAAATGCCTCCACCAAGGAATATCAGTCAGTTGAGTTCACTACAGGGACAACTTCAATCTATACAAAGATTCATTGCACAACTAGCAGATAAATGTCTACCTTTCACACATCTACTACATAAGAATATTCCTTTCAAATGGGATGATAAGTGTGAAGTGGCCTTTCAAAAAATCAAGTAGTACTTAATGAACTCACCAATTCTGATACCACCAAATCCGGAAAAACCACTCATCTTATACATTGCTGCCACAAAGACATCTTTGGGGGCGTTGTTAGCACAAGAAGACTCTACAGGAAAATAACATGCAATCTATTATATCAGTTGAACATTAATGGTCATGAACTCAACTACACTTTCATCTAGAAGGCTTACCTAGCTGTGGTCTTTTCCTCATAGGAGTTTTGACATTACATGTTAACTCATACATTCAATCTTATTGCCAAGATTGATCCACTCAAATATCTATTAAGCAAGACCACATTAATAGGACTTTAGCAAAATGGGTATGATCTTAAGCAAGTGGATATTAATTATATGATCGTAAAGTAATCAAAGGACAAGTTATTGCTGACCAACTGGATGAAGCACCCCTACAAGTAGAGCATCCATGCACATTGAACTTCTAGATGCTGATGTCTTCACGATAGAATCAAAGCAACCTTGGTCACTGATGCATGACCATGCACTAACTCTCAATGGTTTACAATTTAGTGATCAATGAACGAAGCTGAATGGAAATCGTCATCAAGACAAGCTCTTGACCGAAACTGAACAATCAACTTATGATAGGACTTTTGGAACATCTTTTTTATCCACTTCCTGGACGCCCCTGATGTCCGAGTTTGATCATGAATTTGTGTACTGACTGACTACATTAACACATGCTATAACAGACATCATTCATTTTTCACTGACTGTTCGAGTTGGCAAGTTAATTCAGCGACACTGAGATCTTCACTTGATTGGCAGATAATCCATTCAAGGATGAGAAATGGGGAAATGGCTTCAATTATCCACATAAAATCCCGCATTATGGGCCTACTGAACTAGTATCCAAACGCCAACAGGAGTAGCACCATTCACTCTTTGTCTATGGAGCAGAAGGATTTTTCCACTAGAAGTTGAGATCCCATCACTTAGAGTATCATTGAAAGGTCTCATAATAGATGATGAATACATAGTTTCCCAACTCCAAGAACTGGAACTTCCTGATGAAAAAAGACAACGAGCTGCTAATCATTTGAAAGCATATCAACAAATGATGTCTCGCAACTATAATCACAGAGTCAAACCGCATACTTTTCAAGTTGGTGATCTTGTTCTAAAAGAAAACCCACGAAATTAGCAAGACAGAGAGAAGAAAGGAAAGTTTGAACCTAATTGACTGGGTCTGTATGTGGTTATAGCAGTATACAGTTCAGGAGCATACAAGCTGTCAATGCCAGAAGGGGAGCTATTTGACAAACCCATCAACAACATGCACTTGAAAAAGTATTATGTCTGAAGCAGTTATCATCATCCATACAAGTCCTAAAGAAATACAAAAACATCAGAAAATGTCCTGAAGAAATACAAAAACATCAGAAAATGTAAATACAAAAACATCAAAAAATGTCCTGAAGAAATACAAAAACATCAGAAAACATCCTGAAGAAATACAAAAACATCAAAAAAATTCCTGAAGAAATACAAAAATAGTAGAAAAAGTCCTAAAAAAATGGTTACCCTGGTGAAAACCTAGCAAATAAGCAACTTGGTAGTGACAAATTTTATTTTTTTTTAAAATGCAATAAAAACAAATAATGAAAATCTAGAAAATAGACGCTATTTGTAGCTCTCCATCTATTAGTTCATGTTCTGCACTTGGCTTCTCAGCCTTCATTTCATGCATCTTTCCATCATCTTAGGGTCGTACTAGCATCATGTTTCCATCATTTTCCTAGAGAAATAACATCTTCCCATGGTTTGACCATCATACATATTCATTTCAGAAAGTTGTGTCAAATATTGGGGGCAAACATTGACCTACTTTGGGGGCAATCAACTTTCAGGATCAACCAAAATAGCTAGAAAATAACATCAAATCCAATCATACAAACAAACATTCAGATCACATGAACAAATATCCAACCATTGATCCATATCACAACTATTTTTCAGCAAAATACCATATCATGACTCATATCTAGATAATCTACAATCTGAATAATGATTGGAATATCAATTTTACATTTGAACAATGGTTGTTTGATTTTTCAATATCATCTCTCTGGAGCACACTCAATGATGTAGTAAACTAGAGTGGCAACTAAGGGGGATGATTTTTCTTTGTCTACTATCTTGAGGTTAACTATTGATTTGATGCAAATATGGCGTGAAACACAATTTCCAAAGCATATCATTGATGACAGTTCCACATCGGCATCAGATGGTTAGTCTTTGTCTATTTATGCAAGAAATACTCAGGTCATCTCAGTTTAATTATACCTTGATTCTTGTGTTGCTTGCTATATCAAAAATCATGAAAGTTGTACTCAAGTCATCATTGGTGCTAATCTCCCCTCTAATGCTTGTACGTACTTCCAACATTTTATAAGGCTCTATGAGGATTCAAGAAAGCTACCTGAAGGCTCAACAAATAGTTGGTTTTATTTAGTTGCATTTCATTTAGATCTTGATGTATATATTTGCATACCGAATTCGCATTAGAGTTTTAAACAAAGTTGAACTAATAAATCAATGGTTGTCATGTCTCTTTGGACTATATGTGGAGGACATTTGGACATTTGTTTCATCCTCATTTTGTTATCATTTCATCTAGGTCTTGTGCATATCATATAGTTTAACATCCATCATTTGGATTCTTTCTCATTTATTTATCCTTCAGGATGCATTATCATTTCATATTTCATAGCATTTCATTGCATATCATGGGACATTCTCATTTTTATCATCTTTGTTTTATTCTCATATCATTTCGTATCATTCATTTATTCATTACTCATTTATTCATTATTATTTTATCCATCATTTTCATGTCATTTTCACTTTACATCATTATTTTCCATTGCCAGCTCCATTACATTTTCATCATATCATTTCATTTTATCATTCCATATCATCTCATTTCATTTCATTACATTGCATATCATATCATTCAATTTCATTTCATTTTATCATTTCATATCATCTAATTTCATTACATTACATTGCATATCATATCATTCAATTTCATTTCATTTTATCATTCCATTTCATTTCATTTTATCATTCCATATCATTTCAATTTTATCATTCCATCTCATTACATTTTATATCATATCATTATTTAATCATTTTTCATATTCATCATATCATTTTCTCATCATTATCATATCCTTATTATTCATATAATTATCATTTATCAATTATCATCTCATAAGATCATATCATTTTATCATCTTAGGTCATTTCATAATTCATTTTATTTTACCATTACATTTCCTTACATTTTATCATCTCCTATCATATCATTACATTTCATATCATACATTTCATCATTATTAATCCTTTCACATCATTTATCATTCACATCTTTTCTCATTTTCAATACCATTTTATTTATCATTTTTCATACAACATTTGATTCATATTACATATCATATTACAAATTCATGATGCATTTCATAAACATAACATCCATCACATCATCATCATTTATAACATTTTGAAAAATCAAAACACAAGAATTTCATACAAACATTGCATTTCCACATCATTTGCAAAACATACATATATCACATCCTTTCCACATATGGCATTTTTATCATCACCCACCTACATGAGATCATTAGTACACATCATATTGCACATCATCATTTCATTATCCTATCACATCATCCTGCAAATCATGTTAGTTAGTAGATCATCCAAACTATATATCAAAATCCATATCACATAAACAAGGCAATAAATGCATATCCATCTCATAATCATATCAAATGCAACACATCATCAAAACTCATCGCCGCTGCATATCATCCCTCATCAAAACACATACAAATGTCCAACAGTCCAATGACATAGAAAAGTCTAGAAAGATACATGAGATATGATCAAAAACAAATATACATGCTCCATGAATATGAGATACATCACATCAATCAAGGCTGGCTGGTGGAAACCCCTGATGGAGCTAGTCTCGAGGATGGTGGCATGCCACTAGTTCCTACATCTAGATCCTGTCGAGGCCTGGTAACCCCCATGCTTTGTGTAGCTGTCTATGTCCTGCTCTTGGTCCTACTGTGGGACCGTGGGAAAGGCTCTCTGCGCTCAGGAGGACACAACTCCTCATATCAAACTCGATAATACTCCACCTCTCTAGCCATCTTGAAGCCCTCTGCAATGGCCTCTCGCAATGATGCACTCTCTACAGTGCCCATAAGCCTCTGAGCAACACCCTCGATAACCCTCCATATAAATGCATCTCTCTCTGTAATCAACTGGGCTACCTGTGGGTCTGGGGTAGGCCGATGTTCTTGTTCCTGTGCCTGTGCCATACTTTGTGCCTGTGCCTATAACTGTGCAACCAACCCTTGTGCCTAAACCAACTAGCTCTACAACTGCACCTATTGTCCCTATAGTGTCTACACCTGGGCCTGCAAAGTATCTATTTTCCCCTGCTGAGAGGTGGAGGCAACTCTAATCACTGTCAGCCACCCAATCCCAGTCCTCCGCCTCTGCATGATTTGAACACCACCCAAAATGTCTAGCCTTAGGTTCATTGGCACCTTCCCCTCATCTCCGCTGTCATCCCCATCATCCCCATCTGAGCTCTCCTACTCCTCTCCACTCTCCTCATCCTCTCCCCCAACCGCTGCCTGCTCACCACTGACCACATCCTCCTATCTCCCTTCCCCTAGCTGTGGTACTACCAAAATGGGTGTTGGCTCATCAGGACATGTCAACTGTGGAAATGGATGTGTATGGTAATAAATAGAGTACTCCTTAGACATCCCATCATCAAAAATATCTCGCCTGTTATTCCATGCCTTGGGTACTAAAGCAATATACTTTGTATAGGCTATTTGATACGAAATACCAGGTCCCCATCGTGCCTCATCCTTGCTCCGCGCATAGTGAGCAACACCCTGAGGCATACCCTAAGTGAATCCAAACTGTCGCTGCACCTGCAATGCCAAAAACCTCTCAATAATAAATGGGGTCCTTCCTATAAAAAATCAGGGCATACAAACGAACAACATCTCTAAATGATCAGTATCCCATGGCTCGCAATCTAGGTATGGCTGCCATATCACCACATCCATATCATCCAAACATCGTCTCTAGTAATCCAACTTGCCCAGCTTAGGATGGAGAAGGAACATGGAATATGCATATACATAGGGTCTGCTTGGTGGCCTCACTCTGGGACAGGCTGGTCTTGTCACAATAATATGCTCCCACGCCCAAATCTGGAGGAATGTCACACCACATGATATACTTGATGAACCTCTGTAAACCGCCTGATGAAGGTCATGATACAGATGCGCCAACATGCAACTCCCCCATGCATATCTATGTGGCTATACCAACATCTTCTCTAGGATCCTCCCCCATCCCACTAATAGTTCCTTTGACCGGTGATCTAGACAAATGAGACCTCCAATAAATGCACCTAAAACTGCAGGCAAGGCTGGATATCCCCTAAAGTCAACCCATGGCACCCACCCTACTATCTGTGCATCACCATATACTCTCCTTAGAGCATCTGTACCACCTAGCTCCTTGTGATCATAGAACACAAGGGCACCTACCACTGGAATACCCAATAACCTGTACACATCCTCAGGAATCACAGTCACCTCCCCAGTCAGTAAATGAAAGGTGTTGTGCTCTAAATGCCACCTCTCTGCTAGCACGGTCAATAATCCCCTATTGACCCGAATCAGAGGCATAGAAAAAAAATATCTCAATCCACATACCCCTATCAATTCTATATCATCTGGTGTCATCTCAGGTATCCTATCCCACCCCGTTGAGTGACGCTCCCTAATCTGGAGGTTTTTGAAAACCTCCTATTTTCAGTTATTACAGAGACAATCAATCAGCATCATCTCAATGATTCAATCTCAATCAAACAAAATCAATTTGACTCATGTCTATCTATCTATGACCCATACCAGTGACACATACCCATCAGACTCATATCAAGTGACCCATATCAAGTGTTTTATCTAAGTGATTCATATCATACAATCACTACACAAACTATCTATCTAAATATCACATCAATCTACTCTATCATCTATTACTATTTGTTTTCTTTTTCAAGAATGCAAATTTATCAACAATCAAAACATCATCCTTTTTGCATTTCAGTCATGAATGAAAATATGTTTTCAATCAATAATCTACTATTTGTTTTCTATCACAAAAAACAAATTTATCAAAAGTCCTATCAATCATCTACTCTTTGTTTTTTCGTATAGGGGAAACAAAGTTATCAAATATCTACTCTTTGATTTCTATTTTGGAAACAAAGTTATCAATTATTTATCAGATTTTCTATCCATATCAACATGATGATAAGACAATTTCTCTATCTATTGACCAAGGAAGCAATATACATCATCATTCTTACATCACTTTCATCAAATCACACATTCTATCTCTTTTTCCTAGATGCGCTAAATTACGGCCTCTATGTGTTATTTTGTATCCTAGATGTGCTAAAACTCAAATGCACTGTTCTTTACCCTATAAGTGCTCAATCATTTCCTCTATGCGCTATTTCCCTAAAAGTGCTAAAACTCTAATCAAAAGTGCCACTTTCTTTCCTAGATGTGCAACAACCCTAAATGCCCTAATGTTTTTCCTAGATGCGCTCAAGCCCTAATTTTTCTACGACATCCTAGAAACGCTACTCTTTCTATCGAAAGCGCCAAACTAGTTTCTACAACAAACATGCAAAAAGAATCCTCTAAGCACTAAAACACACATCAAAAGTGCTAAAACAGTTATCGAAAGCGCTAAAACAGATTTTTAAAACCTAAATCTGTGGGAAAAATAGTAGAAATTGATTCAAAATAGAAAATTTTGAAAACAAAAGAGGTTGGATTGACTCACCGGTGGTCCATACGCAGCTGGTCTTTGGTATCGGGGGGCCCGCTCAAATCTATGTCTATGGTACAAATATCCATTTCGCCAGGTCACTATCAGAGCAACAAGATTCTAAAAGTCAAAAAGTGCAATGACTTGTCCTTTTCTCCCTTTTAAAGGTCAACCAAAGGTGAGTTTTGTGGCATGTTATTTTATTTTTATCTTTTTATCTAACTTTGACTTTATTTTCACATTGGGGCATCCTTATACATCATTTTTCGAGAGCTAAATCACTGAATTCACATCAACATCAAAATCTCATCATCACATCAAAATTTTCAAACATTATCAAAAGCTCATATCACCATCAGTGATTTACCTCCTGAGGGGGCATCATTAACACCAACAACATCTTCCAATCGGAAACATATCAGAATTAGGTCAGGGGCATATTTTTCAGAAAGGGGTAAAGTCAAACACAACAAATTTCAAAAGAAGGAATATTTTCTTTGAAGAAACGCGTTTCACACATCACTTTAAAGAGGGGAAAAATGTATATGCATAAAATAGGTCGTGTCTGATTAATCTTGGCATTTAATTAAATATTTATTATTTAATTAATTTCTCTAAAGTCTTCTACATATAATTAAATTTAATCAATTTAATTATATTTTTCATTCAATTTATTCTTCTATCATGATTAAATAAATCAATTTTTATTTAATTATTTCACATTCATATGTCCACTTCATTAATTAAATAAATATACTTTATTTATTTTAATTAATTATCACTTTTTGAATTTAATTAAGTCTTTTTGATTTAATTAAATTTAAATATTTCTTTTCAAATATTTCTTCTAGTTAATTAAATCTCATTTAATTGATTTCATTTACATACCATTTCTTAAAATTTTAATTAAATATCTTTATTTAATTGAAAACCTTCCATATTTTTTCATAATCATAATTAAATATTCTATTTAATTATGAAATCTTCCATTATTCTTCAAATCTAGGGTAAATATTCTATTTTAAGAAAAATCCCCATGTCACCCATAAATAAATAATTGAATTTAATAATTCATTATTTATCTTCTTCAAAATATTTCTATAATCTCACAAAAAGATGGTTTTTTTTTACAATTCATCTTTATTATCTTATCTTACCTCTTTTACAGAAAAGAAAACAAATCTTGCTTTTGTTTTCTTCAGTCTTATCCATCTTTAACCGTTCGATTTGCCAGGAATTTTCACAATCGTTGATCATATCAGCCAATCAAAATCTTTTGAAAAACTCTATAAATAACACTACCAATCTAAACAATGGTTACAACACACAACAAATGAATTAGAGATTAATTGCATTCTAGCATTCTAGCACTCTAGCATTATCATAATCTTTCATTTTACCAAATCATGTTTAGCATTAGAATAATCGTCTATTAGCATTACATGCATTTCATATTCAATCTCGTTCTCTAGGAAGATTGTTCGTTGAGCCTAGCATACAATCTGAGAGCTAGCTGGAATCAATGAAAATACTGGAGATAGAGGACGATAGGATGACATTGATAACAAGATACTGAGTTTGCATCTCTATTGTTTTAAATATTTTGTTTTTGATACAATGTCTTATTGGTGTGTTTGATTCATTTGTTTTTACATGTATAACACACATAAAATTGAACACACACCTACTATACTTGTTTTTTCTAAGTTAGCAGCCTGTTCTTGTTGTAAAAGGTTTCAAGGCCCCTTCAAAAGTTGCTTTTCCTTAATCAAAAACTTTGTGGTGTGTAAAAAAGTGAATCACATAGTGGAATGTATGCCCCACCTTAAATTAATGTCTAATGGTAATCAAGAGCAATTACCTTTAAGGTAGAAAGAATGGTATATGCATAGTAAGGCATGAGAGATTTTTGAAAACCATATGTAAAGTGATATGTTTCCAAAAGATACATCATGACAAGAGGTCCCCACTAGAAAAGTGACAACAACTTAATGTAATAGAACAAAAGGGATCCAAAGACCTAGGGTCAGTATGAGTGATAGTGTAACATCTTTCTTTCATTGAATAACTTAAAATCAAATAAGATGACTCATTTTATCTAGAGTTTTTTCTTTTTTGAAAAGAAACATAGTAAGGTACTAACCATTTAACTGTTGAAGTAACAATTAAGATGACATTCTACTGAACATCTTAAAAGAACATGAGAAAATGTTGAAGTCATCTGTTCAAGTATTATAACAAGAGTTACATAAGTAAGAGATTAGAAGTCCTCATTTGGATATTATTTCTTCCAAGACTCGGCTAGCCATCTGCATGAGAGGGAAAGCATCATCCAAGTGTTTTCTGCCAACCACGGACTAGTGCATTCCCTTGCACACCTTCCTAACTAGAAGCCTAGGCCCTTCCCTTTTTATGAGAGGCAATGTTGTAAACCATCTAGAATTGCCATTTGAGATCTGGTGGTAAATCCTACCTATCTAACTTTGCCATGCTACTAAGTATACCTTCCTACTAAGTTGGCAACTCTGGTTAGTTAGGTATTTGGGTTGTGAGTTCTAAAGTGTAGTTAGTAGCACTTGCACCTACTATGGCCATATTTTTGTACTTTTGTATAGACTCACCCACCCTGCACGACTTGGAAAACTCTTTTAACCTAGGGAATTCAATTTTCTCTCTTCCCTTTACACTTACAAAGGACACCTGTTCTAGGGTAAACTTCCCTTAACCTATCTTAGGTTTTTTTTTCTCAGTAATATATACTCATACCTGGCTGCCTACCACATGTTTCCAATATATGAAACTAGGATTTTTATGAAACCCTTCATGGCTCCCATGGCTAATAGTTCAACTTGGAATAAACACTTCTAGTACAAGAAACATCAGGGTTTTCACATCAAGAAAAGCAAAGTAGAAATCTACTTAAACCTCTAGACATTTTTGTGCTCAATTGCACTATAGAAAACTGGCCATCATATTGGCATGCATGTTTAGGTACTTAGCAATAAGCAAAAAAAACCAATTATTATTTCTTCCTTCTTGAAGAAAAATAGTATGTTTTTTTTAATCTAAAAAATTCTTTCATTTACAGTCTTAAAATATACATGTTCTTTCTTAGGGACTTAATTCTTGCCAACTCTTTCTTTTTATTAAAAACCTTTTTCTTTTGGTTAAGTTCCACATGAACCTTCCTAACTTCCTTTCATTCTTGCTAGGTGAAGTAGAGGGGAAAAAAAATGCAGCTACAGTTTTAGCCTTTGGAAGATTCTCACAGAATAACCATAAAGTTGGTTTGGCGCTAGAAGGCAGTAGCTAAAGATTTAGTCTATCAATGGAATAGTTATCAATCTTGATACTTCAAGCACACTATAACCTTACTGTACATAACAATTTACAAACAAAGAATAGCTATATGGGTAAGTGCAAAAAGATGGGGGGCAAAAAAGTGGCCAATTTACTTTTTCATCCTGAAATAGCAAAAACACGAGCATGTTATAGTAAAATGCACTCGCGTTATGGGTTGGTAGTGACCAAGCCTTGGCTTGGTCATTACCAAGCCATAACATGAGCACGCTATAACACACTCGCATTATTGTTTAAATTTCAAAAAACATGCTCATTTTGAGTTCAAAAAATGTGCATTTTGTGAAATAAAATAAAAAAATCCAAAACACGAGCGCGTTATAATGCGCTCAAATTTTGGTCTACATTGAATTTTTTTTCTTCTCTTTTTCTTGTCTCTTTCATCTCATTAGCTTTCAGGGAAATAATATACATGAAATAAACATTTAAGTTTAAGTTGACATTTACATATGGACACTTACTTCCTTATTCTTTAAGTTATATTTCATGTATATAGTTTCAAGATGTTTAAGAGTGGTTTCAAATCTCTAGGAGTCATAATTCAAATTCTAGTTTTTTGAAGATCTTACAATTTTTCAGACAACCAAATTTCATTAATCAACATGTCAAATATCAATAATCAGGAGGTCAAATTTCACAAGTTGTATCATCTTTCTCACTCTATCTCACTCATTATTTATCCCTTATGTTCTAGACCTATATCTCACTCTCTCTTCTTCCATTTATACTTCTATCTCACCCCTCTCTCTCTCTCTCTCTCCCTCCATCCCTCCCTCTATTCCTCCTTCCCTCCTTCCCTCTCTAATTTTCTCTATCTCACCCTCTCTATCTCCCCCTCTCTCTCTTCCTCCCACCCGCCTTCCCTCTCTACTTCACTATATCTAACCTATCCCTCGTCTCTCTCTCTCAATCTCTCCACCTTTCTCCTTCCCTCTCTCTCTTCCTGCATCCCACCCACCTTCCCTCTCTACTTCTCTTTATTTAACCTATCCATCTCTACCAATCTCTCACCCTCCCTTCTCTCTCTCTCTCTTAATTTCTCCTCCTTCCTTCCCCCCTCTCTCATTCTCTCTATCACACTTTTCTCTTCCTTTGTCCCTCCCTCCTTCCCCTTCTACTTCTCTCTATCTCTCTCCATCCCTCTCTCTCCCTCCCTACCTCTCCCTCTCTCTCTCTCTACTCCCTCCCTCCTCCTCCTCTCTATCTCTCCTTCCCTATATACTTCTCTCTAGATATCTCTCCATCTCTACCTCTCCCTTCCACATTCCCTCTCTCTCTCCCTCCCTCTCTCCCTCTCAATCTCCCAACCTTCCTCCTTCACTTTTTGTTTCTCTCTCACACACTCTCTCCCTCCCTCCCCCATCTTGATCTCTAACTCTATCCTTCCCTCTCCACTCTTTATCTCATCATTATCTCTCTCTCCATCTCTGTCTCCCTATCTTTCTACTTCTTTATCTCTTATTCCTTATATACTTCTCTATCTCTCTCTCCATAACTCCCTTTCCCTCTCTCCTTCCCTCTCTCTCAATCTCCTTACCTTCATCATCTCTCTCTCCTTCCCTATATACTTCTCTCTATCTCATGAATATCTCTCACTCCCTCCCTCCTTACCTCTTTAATTCTCTTTCTATATATATCACCTCTCTCTTCCTTCCTCCCACCCACCTTCCCTCTCTACTTCTCTCTATCTAACCCATCCCTCTCTACCTCACTCTCTCTCCCTCCCTCCTCCATTTTAATATCTCCACATTACTCCTTCCCCCTCTCTACCTCACTCTCTCTCTCTCCCTCCCTCCTCTCTCTTAATCTATCCATATTCCTCCTTCCCCCCTCTCTCCATCTCCCATTCTATCAATCTCACTTCCCTCCCTCCTCTCCCTATATCTATCTCTCTAATTATCCCACCCTCCTCCCCCTTCTATATCTCTCCTTCCCTATATATACTTACCTCTATCTCTTTCTCTTAATATCTACATCTCCCTCCATCCTTCCCTCTCTCTCCCTCTCTCTCAATCTCCTAATCATCCTCCTCTCTCTCCATCTTTCTCTAACTCTCTTCTTTCCTCTCTACTCTTTATCTCACCATTCTCTCTTTCTACTTCTCCCTCACTATCTCTCCTTCCCTATATACTTCTCTCTATATCCCTCTCTCCATATCTACCTCTCCCTCCCTCCCTCCTCCCCTCTTTCCTCTCTCTCCCTCTCTCTCAATCTCCTCACCTTTCTCCTCTCTCTCTCTCCTATCTTTCTCTCCCACTCTCTCCTTCCCTCTCTACTCTCTATCAAGCACCATTATCTCTCCCTCCTTCCCTCCTTCCTCTATCTATCTAATTTCTCTCTCCCTCCCTCCCTCCCTTCCTCCCTCCTTCCCTCTCTAATATTATCTATCTTCCCCTTTCCCTCCCTTCCTCCCACCCACCTTCCCTCTCTACTCTCTATCTAACCTATCCCTATCTACCTCTCTCTCCCTCCCTCCCTCCCTACTCTCTCTCAATCTCTCCACCTTCCTCCTTTTCTCTCTACTCTCTCTCTCTCTCCTTCCCTCTTTACATTTCCCCATCTCACCCTCTCTCTTAATCTCCCAAACCCTATATCGAATATCATAAATCCTAATCCCTATACCCTAAACCCTACACTCCCAAACCTCATCCCTATACCCTCAACCTTATAGCCTATACCTTGAACATTATCCCTTAACCATAAGAATAAACCCTAAACCCTCATTGTATGAAAAAATGCCTCAAAGAAATGGGGTCTCATGATGATGTACATCAATGCGAGACCCTATTTCTTTGAGGTATTTTTTCATACAAGTACTACCTTGTCAATGTTACCACATTAACACATTAACAGGTAGTGAGCTTAGTGCTCATTGTTCAAACCCCATTTCTATGAAAGCATTTTTTCATACAATGAGCACTAATCTCACTACATTGTCAATGCAGCTACATTGACAAGGTAGTGAGCTTAGTGCTCATTGTATGAAAAAATGCCTCAAAGAAATGGGGTCTCAGGTTGATGTACATCACTATGAGACCCCATTTCTTGGAGGATTTTTTTCATACAATGAGCACTACCTTGTCAATGCTTCCACATTGATGCATTGACAAGGTAGTGCTCATTGTATGAAACAATGCCTCAAAGAAATGGGGTCTCATGGTGATCTATGAGACCCCATTTCTTTGAGGATTTTTTTCATACAACGAGCACTACCTTGTCAATGCATCAATGTGGAAGCATTAACAAGGTAGTACTCATTGTATGAAAAAATTCCTCAAAGAAATGGGGTCTCACAGTGATATACATCAACTTGAGACCCCATTTCTTTAAGGAATTTTTTCATACAATGAGCACTACCTTGTCAATGTGTTAATGCAGACACATTGACAAGGTAGTTCTCATTATATGAAAAATTTTCTCAAAGAAATGGGGTTCACAATATAGGGTTGAGGGATTAGGTTTATGGTTTTTAAGGTTTGAGGGATTAAGGTTTTAAGGGTTGAGGGATTAATGATTTAAGGGTTGAGGGATTAAGTGTTTAAGAGTTGAGGGTTTAAGGGTTGAGGCATTAAGGCTTTAAGGGTTGAGTGATTAGGGTTGAAAGGTTGAGGGTATAGGGTCCAATGTATAGGGAAAAGGTATGAGAATTGAGGGTTGACCTAGTTTAACGTATAGGTTAGAGGGTTGAGGGGTTAAGGGTTGACAGTTGATGGTATAAGGTTGAGGATAAAGGGCTAAGGGTAAAGGGTTGAAGGTATAGGGTTGATAGTATAAGGTTGAGGGTCCAATGTATAGGATAGAGGTTTGGGAATTGAGGGTTGACCTAGTTTAATATATAGGTTAGAGGGTTGAGGGATTAAGGGTTGAAGGTTTGAGGGTTTATGGGTCGAGGGACTAAGGGGTTGAGGGTTTAAAGGATGAGGGATTAAGGGTTTAAAGGTTTAAGGGTTGAGGGTTTAAGGGTTGAGGGTGTTGGATGTTGTGGTTGTGTTTCTAATATGTGGTTGTCATTGATGTCAACACTATTGGTATTAATGTCTTAGAAGTTGTATATGTCAAGGATATTGGGAAAATTGTAATAAATAATTTACAGGTTGTCAGTGGTGAAGTGTAGTTCAATCTATTGGTGAGCTCAGTATGTTGATGATCAATGGTTGTGGATTAAATGGTTTCTTGTTGAGTATATCTAGTTTATCCACATCAAGTTTCAGAGATTCGCGTGAAGATTTGATTGAGTTATGAGCAGTCGTGTTCTAACAGTCATTCTATTGCTTCAGTTGGTGTTCCTAAATGAAGATGATGTGATTCTAGTGAGTTCAGTTGTTGCAGATGTTTCTCTAGTGATTCATGATATTTGTGGATATTTATAGATCATGCTCTATCTATGTTGCATGTCCGCATTGATCATTGTGCTTGTGATTGGAGATTTTCTCTTGCGTGCTCATGTTTTTCGTGTTCTTGGCCAACAAGGTGTTGTGGTGTGTTGTGTATCTTCGAGGAGTAATTATTTGAAGTGTTTTTGTGTTTGAAATTTTATTTTGGATCTTCACTATGTTGTGGCCTTGACCTTGGTTGATTCGCACTAATAATTTTTAATGTTTTGGGCCGATAGTTTATATTCATTTTATTATTTTGTTGAGGCTAACATGTAGTGATGTAATCTCTTGTTGCAGATATATATAAGTGATTGTTTATTCCATTTGAAGGTGTGTGCAAGGTGTTCTTGTGTATGAGATGTGTGAATAATGTCCTAATCATTCAAAGGTAGAAGCAGAGTGTGAAGAAGAATGAGCAGAGTGTGAAGAAGTGTTCATGTGCTTAATTGGAACTGTAATCAAGCATTAGTAGATGCTATTTTCTCAGTTCAAATCTTCTAGATATAATAAAAATATTTGTAAGACAGTGAGTCTTCCTTTTGTAATTGAGCAGTGAGCTCTAGGAAGTGCGCCTGAATGCATGTGCATTCCCCATTCACATTTCTTTTATATTTTTAACAAGGTATAATCTTATGGACTGACCTCCATTGTGGTTTTTCCCCTAATAGGGTTTCCACGTAAAAAATATTGGTGTTATGTGTGTTTTTTATGTGTTTTCGATTTATGCTTTCATGGTTATTGATCAGATTTGAAAATAAGGTTAATAAGTTTGATAAGTTTAAATTTATGTGACAATTGATTCACCCTCCCCCTCTCAGTGTTCTTCCCTTGTGTTTCCAACAATTGGTATCTGAGTAGGTTCCTTGGAAGTAGTTTAATAGCTTGAGGTGATCTAGGATGGCAACATACAAGAAGGATAGTTTGAGATTTGATGGAACAAATTATTCTCTATGGAAGGCTTGAATTGAGTGTCATCTAAGATGAATTGGTGAACCCTACTAGAAAATTACAAAGAATAGGTATGTTATTCCACATAATGGTCCTTCTACTGTAGATGAGATTAAGGAAGCTGAGTACAATATCATGGCTAAGGAAGCATTGTTGAGTGCTTTGGCTGATTCTGAGATGACAAATGTTATGGAGTTGATGACTACTTATGAGATCTGGAAAAAGTTGGAAAATTTGTATGAAGGTGATGTTAATATGAAGATTGCTAAGATGCAAAGTCTAAAAGGTAAATATGAAATGTTGAGAATGGGTGATGATGAGAGCATTACTTCTTTCATGCAAAGAGTGAATGAACTTGTGTGTGGTATCAGATGTGTTGGTGGACGATTGGAAGAATCAGAGATTGTTGCTAAAGTGCTTAGACCCTTTCCTGTTGCATACAAAGTCAAAGCTACAACTATTAAGGAGCTCTGGACTGTAATAAATGTAACCAAATCCATGTTGATTGGTAAGCTTACTACTTTTGAGTTGAGTGAATTTGTTGATACTCTTCCTAAGATAAAATCTACATTCAAAGCTACTACTTCCAGAAGAGAAATAGATATATGATCCAGGTGAAAGTTCTTCTAGAAAGGTATTCAAGTATGAGGAGGAAATGAAAGAGATTGAAGAAGAGGAGAGAAAACTAGAGGAGCTTGAAGCATTTATTGTCAAAAGGGAAGCCAGAGGAGAAGGTAAGTATAAAGGAAATTTTCTTATTAAATGTTTTTCTTGCAATAAGATAGGTCATTTTGCATCAAGGTGTCTGAAAAGAGTCCCTAAGCCAAGACCTAACAAGCCTAGATTTCAAAGAAACTGCTACTATGTTGTTGATGAAGGTGTGACAGATGATGAATGTGATAAAGGGAATGTAAGTGAAGACGATGGGTATTTATTGCTATCAAGGAAAATGATCTTGTACCTACTGAATTTGTTAGTTTCTTAAATGTGGAGAAAGCCCTAGCTGCTCGAGTTGAAGAGAAAGATGAATGGGTGATTTCCAGTGGATGCTATCATCACATGAAAGGTGATAAAAGAAAATTTGTGAGCCTGGAAAAGTATGATGGTGGTGTTGTAATATTTGATGATGACAAAGCAGGTGTAATCCATGGCAGAGGATGTATTTCTCTTGATGGTAAGAATAATACTAATGATGTTCTTGATGTGGAAGGTTTGAAACATAATCTTTTAAGTGTCAAATAGATGGTTGACAAGGGATACAATATTCAATTCAAGGATGGAAAGTATGAAATACTGGGGAGTTCCAGAAGTGTGATTACTTCAGGTGCAAAAATAAAAGGTAACATATTTCACCTGAATGCTACTGGTAAAAGTTGTCTAATTGCTCAAGTTGATGAAAGTTGGTTGTGGCATAGGAGAATGTGTCATGTAAACTTTGACAATATTATCAAGATAAGTTCTACTTAGGTAGTGAGATATCTTCCTAAGTTGGTAAAGCCTTCTAATACTATATTCAAGGAATGTCAGTTAGGGAATCAAACTAGAATTTCATTTTGGAGCAAACAACATTGTTCAAATGAAGTGCTGGAGCTTATTCATATTGATTTGTGTGGTCCTTCTAGAGTCAGAAGTTTACAAGGAGATAGGTACTTCATGTTACTTATTGATGATTACTCTAGATTGATGTGGGTTACTTTCTTAAGGGAAAAATATGAAGCTCTAGAGAAATTCAAAAAATTTAAGGCTATGGTTGAGATAGTGACAAGTTTGAGATTAAATTTTTAAGATCAGATAGAGGTGATGAATTCACTTCCCATGAGTTTAATTCTTTTTGTGAAGTGCATGGAATAAAGAGACAATTATTTTCCCCAAGGACCCTTCATCAAAATAGAGTTGTGGAAAGGAAGAACAAGACAATTCAAGATGCTACTAGGACTATGATGTTGGAAGGAAATGTTCCTCATATCTATTAGAGAGAAGTTGCGAGTACTATTTTTTACATTCTCAACCGGGTATAAGTCAAAGGTGATACTGGTAAGACCCCTTTTGAGCTATGGTTTGGTCACAAGCCTACTGTTAGATATTTCAAAATATTTGGGAGTAAATGCTTTATTAGAAGAGATGAAGAGATAGGAAAGTTTGATGCTAGAAGTGATGAAGGAATCTTTCTTGGTTATTCTACTAAGAGAAAGGCTTACTAGTGCTACAACAAGAGATTTAGGAAAGTAGTTGAAAGTGAAAATGTCAAGGTTGATGAAGACATAGCTAGACCATCCAAAACCTGTGGATATGATTTAGATGATCAGAATAACAGTTCAGTCATAGGAAAGAAATTCAGACTCAAAATCAAGTTCAAATCATTCCAATGAATCAAGAAAATCAAGAGGATGGAACTAGTGAAAGTGCAAAAGAAAGATCACAAGTGCAAGAAGTTCAATAACATCCTAAGACTCCAAGGTATGTAAGACTAAATCATTCAGAAGATCAAATTATAGGTGATAAGAACAAAGGTGCTCAAACTAGGAGATAATTTGCAGAAGAATATTGTTTGATTTCAAAGACTGGGCCTAATAGTGTCAATGAAGCATGCAAAGATGAACATTTGGTGGAAGCAATGAAAGAAGAGATACAAAAAATTGAGATGAATAATACATGGATTCTTGTTCCTAGACCTAAGGACAAAAATGTAATTGGAACTAAATAGGTCTTTAGAAACAAGTTGAATGAGCAAGGTGAAGTTGTTAGAAACAATGCAAGACTGGTGTGTAAAGGATATTCTTAGATGGAAGGAATTGACTTTGAAGAAAAATTTTCCCCTGTTGCTTGGGTTGAAGCTATCAGACTATTTCTTGCTTATGTTGCTTACGAAAACTACAAGGTTTATCAGATGGATGTCAAGTCAACATTTCTAAATGGTGAATTGGAAGAAGTGTATGTTGAGCAACCTGATGGATTTCAATTAACTGATTAGGGAGATATGGTTTTTCAGTTTAAGAAAGCATTGTATGGACCTAAGCAGGCCCCAAGAGCATCGTATGCCAGATTAGACAAGTATTTGTTGAAGCTTGGATTTAATAAAGGTACTACTGATAGTAATTTGTATTTCAAGATTAATGATGATAAAGATTTGATTGTTGAAGTCATTGTTGATGATATCATTTTTGGAGGAGATGATATTTTGTGCATGAAGTTTGCTAATGAGATGCAGAATGAGTTTGAGATGTCTATGATTGATGAGATGAAATTATTTTTTGGGATTGAAAATTACTCAATTAGATAAAGGGATCTTCATATCTCAGTCAAAGTATGTGAAAGAATTGCTCAAGAAGTTTGGTATGGAAGATTCAAGGCTAGTTGGTACACCTATGGTGATCAGATGCAAGTTGGCACAAGATGATGATTCTATGAAAGCAAATCAAACTAGATACAGATTGATGATTAGTGGATTGCTTTATTTGACTCAAACTAGACCATATATCATAAATTTTGTATGCATTGTTGTAAGATTTCAAGCTAATCCTAAGGAATCTCATGTGACTGCAGTGAAGAGAATTTTTAGATACTTGAAGGGGATAGTTGATTTTGGCATGTGGTATCCTAAAGATGATTATCTTACTTTAAGTGCTTTTACTAATGCTGATTGGGTAGGTGATGTGAATCATTGAAAGAGTACTAGTGGTGATGCATTTTTCTTGGGTAAGAAGCTGATTTCATGGTTAAGTAAGAAGAAAAATGCCATTTCTTTATCTACTACAGAGGCAAAATACATTGTTGCTGCTAATAATTGTACTCAAGTATTGTGGATGAAGTAGATGTTGAAAGATATTAGAGTTGTGTATGATGAACCTATCGCTATATTTTGTGATAATTCAAGTGCAATTAACATTTCTAAGAATCTGGTGCTGCATTCAAAGACCAAGCATATATCTATCAACTTTCACTTTTTGAGAGAGAAGGTGAGTGAAAAGGAAGTCAGACTGGAGTATGTTCCTACTAAGGAACAGATTGCAGACATCTTTACAAAGCCTTTTCCTAAGGATAATTTTGAGTATCTCATAGAGAAGCTAGGGGTGATTACCCCTCCTAATCAAAACTAATATGTATTGACTTGCATCAATTTGTGCATTTCATAATCATATCTTGATCCAGATTGATGTTGTGGTGGTTGCTACTTAAGGGGAGTAGTTAGTTGTTCAGATATGTGGTTCAAACCTTGTGTGGAGAAAAGAGATCTTTGTCATTGATGTCAAAGAGGGAGAAGAGTCATTTGAAAAAATTTGAATTATCTAAAGAGAAGATTCATGTGGGGAGAGATTCATGTGAAATAATTGAGGAGAAAAGAGTCAAAACCTAAGGGGGAGTAAGTGCTAAAGATAGTTGTGTTGATGGTGTTTTTCACATCATGTGTTGCCATCAATGCCAAAGGGGTATATTTTTGGATGTTGTGGTAGTGTTGTTCATAAGTGGTTGTCATTCATGTCAACACTATTTGCATTAATTTCTTAGAAGTTGTATAGGTCGAGGATATTGAGAAAATTGTAATAAATAAGTTGCAGGTTGTCAGTGGTGAAGTGTAGTTCAGTCTGTTGGCGAGATCAGTACATTGATGATAAATGGTTGTGGATTTAAGGGTTTCTTGTTGAGTATATCTAGTTTATCCATGTCAAGTTTCAGAGATCTACTTGAATATTTGATTGAGTTATGAGTAGTTGTGTTTTGACAGTCATTATGTTGCTTCAGTTGGTGTCCATGAATGAAGATGATGTGATTCTAGTAAGTTCAGTTGTTACGAATGCTTCTCTGGTGATTCATGATGTTTGTGGATGTTTATATATCATTCTCTATCTATGTTACATATCCGCATTGATTTTTGTGCTCATGATTGAATATTTTCTCTTACTTATTCATGTTTTTCATGTTCTTGGCCGACAGGGTGTTGTAACGTGTTGTGGATCTTTAAGGAATAATTATTTGAACTTTTTTCATTTTGAGATTTTATTTTGGATCTTCACTATGTTGTGGCTGACCTTGGTTGATTCACATCAATAATATTTAATGTTTTGAGCCGACAATTTGTATTCATTTTATTATTTTTTTGAAACCGACATGTAGCAATGTAATTTCTTGTTGCGGATATATATAAGCGATTGTTTATTCCATTTGAAGGTTTGTACGAGGTGTGCTTGTGTATGAGATGTGTGAATAATGTCCTAATCATTTGAAGGTAGAAGCAGAGTGTGAAGAAGTGTTCATGTGCTTAACTAAAACTATAATCAAGCATTAGCAGATGTTATTTTCTCAATTCAAATCTTCTGGATGTAATCTAAATATTTGTAAGACAATGAGTCTTCCTTTTTTAATTGAGCAATGAGCTCTAGATAGTGTGCCTAAATGCATGTGCATTCCCCATTCACATTTCTTTTATACTTTTAACAGGGTATAATCTTTTGGACTAACCTCCACCGTGGTTTTTCCCCTAACAGGGTTTCCACATAAAAAATCTTGGTGTTATGTGTGTTTCTGATGCTTTGTTTATTTATGCTTTCATGGTTATTGATCATATCTAAAAATAAGGTTAATAAGTTTGTTAAGTTTAAATTTTTGTGACAACTGATTCACCCCCCCTCTCTGTTGTCTACCCTTGTGTTACCAACAAAGGGATTAAGGGTTTAATGGTTGAGGGTTTAAGCGTTAAGGGATTAAGGGTTGAAGGATTGAGGGATGAGGATATAAGGTATAGGGTTGAGAGAGAGAGAGGGAGAGAGAGGGAGATGGAGAGAGAGTGTGTGTGTGAGAGAGAGAGACCAAACATCACCAGAAGACCCCATTTCTTGGACCCATTTTTTCAAATAGGCCACTACATTCCCAATTTCATTGAATTGGCAAGCTAGTGGGCCCACTAGCTTGCCAATTTTATCACCAAAAGAACCCATTTTTTGGACCTTCTTTTTCAAACAAGTCACTACATTGCTAATTTCACCGAATTGGCAAGCTGATGGGCCCACTAGCTTGTCAATTCAGTGAAATTGGCATGTTTCAAAAAATGGGTCTAAGAAATGGGGTCTCCCGGTGATTTACATCACCGAAAAACCCCATTTCTTGGACCCATTTTTTCAAACAGGCCACTACATTCCCAATTTCACTGAATTGGCAAGCTAGTGAGCCCACTAGCTTGCCAATTCAGTGAAATTGGGAATGTAGTGGCCTGTTTGAAAAAATGGGTCCAAGAAATGGGGCCTAAATCACCAAGAGACCCCATTTCTTGGGCCCATTTGTTCAAACAACCCAAGTTACCTTGTAAGTTTCACCAAATTAGCAAGCTAGTGGGCCCACTAGCTTGCCAACCTAGTGGTTTATTTGAAAAAATGGGTCCAAGAAATGGGGTCTCACAATGATGTACACAGTGAGTTAAGGTAGTGCTCATTGTATGAAAAAATGCCTCAAAGAAATGGAGCCTCATGGTGATGTACATCACTGTGAGACCCCCTTTCTTTGAGGCATTTTTTCATACAATGAGCACTACCTTGTCAATATGTCAATGTAGTAGCATTGACAAGGTAGTGCTTGTTGTATGAAAAAACATCATCATGAGACCCCATTTCTTTTGGGAATTTTTTCATACAATGAGCCTACATCACTATGAGACCCAATTTCTTTGAGGTATTTTTTCATACAATGAGCACTACCTTGTCAATATGTCAATGTGGTAGCATTGACAAGGAATTACTCGTATGGAAAAATACCTCAAAGAAATGGGGTCTCATGGTGATGTACATCACTGTGAGATACATCACCGTGAGACCCCATTTCTTTGAGGCATTTTTTCATACAATGAGTACTACCTTTTAGTGCTCATTGTATGAAAAAATGCCTCAAAGAAATGGGGTCTCAAATAAATGAGGTACATCACCATGAGACCCCATTTCTTTGAGGAATTTTTCATACAACAAGCACTACCTTGTTAATGTGTTTATGCCTCAAAGAAATGGGGTCTCACTTCTCTCTCTCCCTCCCTCCCTCATTCCCTCTCTAATATTCTCTATCTGCCCCTTTCTCTCTCTTCCTTCCTCGCACCCACCTTCCCTCTCTACCTTTTTCTAACCTATCCATCTCTACCTCTCTCTCCCTCCCTCCTCTCTCTCTCAATCTCTCCACCTTCCTCCTTCACTCTCTACTCTCTCTATTACCTCTCTCTCTCCTCTCTGTCCCTCTCCACTTCTCTCTCTCAATATCCCAAACCCTATACCAAATATCATAAATCATAATCCCTATACCCTAAATCCTACACCCTCAACCATCATCCCTATACCCTATACCCTCAAACTAATAAACTAAACCCTAAAATTATCCCTCAACCATAAACTTAAACCCTAAACCCTACATTCAATATTGTATTCTAAACCCTCAATCCTAAACCCAATACCATCAACCCTAAATCCTACACCCTCAATCCTCATCCCTATACCCTATATCCTCAACCTTATAACTTAAACCCTAAACATTATCCCTCAACTCTATACCCTCAACCCTATATTTAAACCATAAACTCTACACTCTCAACCCTTAACCCTATACCCTATACCCTCAACCCTCTATCCTATAACCTATATACCCAATCTCCTAAACCCTAATTCATATACCTTTGAACCATAAATTTTATAGGTTTATAGGCTACTCTTGCACTCTTAGGGTTTTTCACGTAAAAGGAGAGAGATAGACCCTTAAAATCAATGTGGTTCACTCAATCTAATGTATGTGTGATGTGATTAAGTCTAAATGAGAATATCTAAATGCAGCTAAGCAATGTAATTGACTAATTATGAATGAAAAACCTATGAAATATGCAATGTTTGAAAACACAATGTGATATGCAAAAAATGCAATAAAGAAGTAAACTAATTTAAACAGGATTAAACAAGGCTAAATAGAGTGGACCTAGGAAATATATGTTGAATATAGAATGATCTAAATACTAACATAAATTAGTGAAAATCACTAGTGGGACTCATTCGCCACTAATGGCGAATTAGTCCAGCTATTAGCAAAAAGTCCTGAAACATGGTTTCTGACTGTCAGGATCTAAAATCTAACAAAATCTAGTATTCCAGTGAATGTTGAATATAGAATGATCTAAATACTAACAAAAATTAGTGAAAATCACCATTGGGACTCATTCGCCACTGATGGCGAATTAGTCCAACTACTGGCAAAAAGTCCTGAAAACTAGTTTCTAACTGTCGGGATCTAAAATCTAACAAAATATAGTTTTCCAGCCTTAAGGTGGGACTCATTCACCACTGATGGTGAATCAGTCCTCTCCAAAATTCTATGAAATCAGGGACAAATTTTGTAGCACCAAATTTGCAATTGTTTTCTTGTTGGGTTGATGGAGTCAAATCTACAAAAAATAGACTGTATGTTGTCTCCAAGCTTGAAATAGGACGTAGTTGACTTGAAACACTTTGTTGAATTTTTGACCACCTTTCAAAACCTAATTGCTTGAAAAAATTTCATACACAAGTCTGCAAACACATGTAAAAGAGGAAAAATTGTTAAGGGTTAGGTTATAGGGATTTGCCTTGGTCAAATCCCAGTTTGGTAATCAAACCCTTAATGAAGAAATGGAATGAAATGAACAAGGAATGATGAATAAACAACATGCAAATGTCCTAAACTCACCACAACCTTGTTGAATAAATCTAAAAATATGTCAATGGCTTCTTGAAGATATTTGATTGATGCTTGATTGAATGATGTAAAGTTCTTGAATGGATGATTGAATGCTTGAATGAATTAGGAGATTAGGAGATGTAAAATGAGGATAAAATCACTTATTTATACACAGTTGTGCCTTAGTAACCCAATAATACATCATCACAGGCTGGCATAAGGTAATTTTGAATAAAAACCTGAAAGAAAACTTGAAATATTTTGAATTTGGAGCCAAGAGGGACTCATTCGCCACCCATGGAAAATGGGTTTCACCTTGGACTTGAAAGTGGGTGTTGGGAATTAAGTCACATTTAATGTTGTTTGTCAAGTTTCCATTAAAAAATACACTTAATTAAGTCTTATGAGTGCATAAAGGGGTCAAATAGAGCATAAGAAAGGTGTAAATAGTGAAATTAAGCATAGAAAAGCATGGAATCTTGTAACAAGACTTTACAACACTTCAAAATAGGACTTGATAAGGGATAAAAAGGTGATTTTTAGGTGAATTGTAATTAAAGGAGTCTAGAAAAGTGTAGAAATGTTTTAAAACATTTCACAAACCCTTCACAAGACACCATAATTTAAATTTTTAGGACTTAATGTGAATGTTTAAGTCACATTACAACATTAAATCAAAGCAAAATAGACCAAGCATCATGAAAAAGACCTAAAAGACCATAAAAATGTCAAAGATCCATTTTTCTATGATACAACCTTGTACACTTAATCTTGACCCTCAACCCTAAACATTATGCCTAAACTGTAAACCCACAAGCC
>VDFB02058242.1:195956538-196049183 GCA_007258455.2 Sequoia sempervirens | reverse complement strand
GATCTAACTTTCTCTCTTCCTTCCTCCCTCCCACCTTCTCTCTCTACCTCTATCTAGCATATTCCTCTCTACCTCACTCTCTCTCCTTCCCTCCTCTCTCTCTCTCTCAATTTCTCCACCTTCCTTCCCCCCTCTCTCTCCCTTTCTCTCATTCTCTATATATCACTTCTCTCTCCCTCCTTCCCTCCTTCCTTCCCTTTCTCATTCTCTCTAATTATCCCTCCCTCCCCCTCTCTATCTCTCCTTCCCTATATACTTCTCTCTATCTCTCTCCATCTCTACCTCTCCCTCCCTCCTTCCCTCTCTCTCCCTCTCTCTCCCCCCATCTTTCTCTACTAGAGAACTCTATCCCTCCCTCCCTCCCTCCCCCCCCCTCCCCCCTCCCTCCCTCTCTCTCTCTCTCTCCCACTCCCTCTCCATCTCTCCTAGCTACTATCTCCCTCCCACCCCCTCTCCCTATCTTAGGTCTCATCCTCCCACCCCTAACTAGGAGAAATTCCTCTCCCCTATCTCTCTAGGTCTCTCTCTCTCCCACCTCCCCATCTCTCTCTCCCCACCCTAACTAGAGAACTTCTCTCATTCCTCCCCCCTCTTTCTCCCTCTCTCCCCCTCTCTCTCTGTAAGCCTTATCCCTCGTGACCTCCCTCCCACCCCAACTTATAGAATTATTCCTCTCTCTCTCTCTCTCTCTCTTAGGTCTCTCCCTCCCACCCCCTCCTCCTATATACTTAATCGTATACCCTAAAACTTGAACACTATCACTCAAATCTCAAACCTATACATTAAACCCTAAATCCTACACCTTTATCTCTCATCCCTATACCCTATGTACCATTAACCTTATACCCTAAACCCTGAACATTATCCCTTAACTCTATACCCAAAACACTACACCCTAAATACTATACCCAATATCCTAAACCCTAATCCCTATACCCTATACACTTTAACCTTATACCCTCAACCCTCAACTCTCAACCCTCAACCCTATACTTAAACCCTAAACCCTAAACCCAATACCCTCAACCCTAATCCCTATACCCTATACACTTAAACCTATACCCTCAAACCTAAAGACTATCTCTCAACCCTAAACCCCCATCCATCATCCCTATAACCTATACCCTCAACCTTATACCCTAAACCTTAAACATTATCCCTTAGCCCTATACTCAAACCTTAAACCCTACAATTAACCTTATACCCTACACACTAATCCTTAAACCTATTACACTCAACCCTATACCTTATGCACTTAAACTTATACCCTTATAACCCTCAACACTACCCTTCAACCCTCAATCCTATACCTTAAACCCTAAAACCTACACCCTCAACCCTCATCCTTATACCCTATACCTAAAGCTTATACCCTAAACCCTACATTAAACCTTGTACCATAAACCTTGAACCCTAAACTCTAAACCATAAATCCTAAACCCAATACCCTCAACCCTATACCCAATATCCTAAACCCTAATCCCTATACCCTATATACTTAACCCTATACCCTTAACCCTGAACACTATACCTCATCCTTCAACCCTATACCTTAAAACCTAAACCATACACCTTCAACCCTCATCCATATACCTTATACCCTCAACCTTATAACCTAAACCCTAAACATCATCCCTCAACCCTATACATAAACCCTAAACCCTCAATCCTAAACCCAATACCCTCAACCCTATACCCAATATTCTAAACCCTAATCCCTATACCCTATACACTTAGCCCTATACCCTCAACCTTGAACACTATCCCTCAACCCTTAACCCTATACCTTAAACCCTAAACCCTACACCCTTAACCCTCATCCCTATACTCTCAACCTTATACCTTAAACCCTAAACTTTATCCCTCAACCCTATACTTAAATGACAATACCTACACTCTCAAGCCTTAACCCTATACCTTATAACCTAAACCCTACACCTTGAACCCTTATCCCTATACTCTATACACTTAACCTTATACCCTCAACCATCAAACTTATACATAAATTATAAACCCTAAAACCTCAACCCTAAACCATATACCTGATATCCTAAACCCTAATCCATATACCCTATATACTTAACCTTATACCCTCAACCCTAAACACTATCCCTCAACCTTGAACCCTATACCTTAAGCCTTAAACCCTAAACCTTCATTCCTCATCCCTATACCCTATACCCTCAATTTTATACCTAATATCCTAAACCCTATAACCTCAACCCTATACCTTAAAGACTAAACCTTACACCCTCAACCCTCATAGGGGGAGAGAGAAAGAGGGGGAGGGAGGGATTGGGGAGAGAGAGAGAGAGTTTGGGAGGGAAAGGGGAGATAAATATAATCAGAGAGGGAAGGAGAGGTAAATAGACATGAGAGATAAAGAGTAGACAAGGAAGGATAGATGGAGGGAGAGGTATGGAGGGAGAGAGAGGTTAGATAGAGAGAAATAGACAGTGTGGTAGGGAGTGATGGAGGGGTATGTAGGTAGAGAGGGATAGGTGAGATAGAGAGAAGTAGAGAGAGATAGAGATAGAGGGAAGGAGGGAGGGTGGGTGAGAGAGGGGAGGAAGGGAGAGGTGAAGAGGGATAGGTGAGATAAAGATAAGTAGAGAGGAAATGGTGTATATAGAGAAGGAGAGAGTTGCAAAGATGGAAATAGAGAATATTGAGATAGAGAGGAGAGAGTGAGAGAGAAAGAGGGGGAGGGAGGAGGGGGAGAGAGCGTGAGAGAGGTAGAGGGAGGTAGATGAGAGATAGCGAGTAGATAGGGGAAAAGGTAGGGAGGGAGACATCTAGAGAGAGAGGGAGGGAGACATCTAGAGAGAGAGGGAGAGAGACAGACATAGAGACAGAGAGATAGAGAGAGAGACAGAGAGACATAGAGAGACAGAGACAGAGAGATAGAGAGAGACAGAGATGGAGAGAGAGGTAGATAGAGAGAGGGTGAGGGGAGATAAAGATAATTAGAGAGGTAAGGAGAGAAGTGAGATAGAGAGGTGTAGAGAGAGTGGTAGGGAGTGATGGATGGAGAGGTAGGTAAAGAGGGAAAGAGAGGGAGAGATATGTATGGAGAGAGTGGGAGGTGAGATAGAGAGTAATAGAGAGAGAGAGAGAGTGCTAGGTTGTGATGGATGGAGAGGTAGGTAGAGAGGGAGGTAGATGTAGTGAGGGAGAGAGAGAGAGATGAGATATAGAGAAATAAAGAGTGGTGGAAGGAGAGGTAGGTAGAGAGAGGGTGATAGGAGATAAAGGTAATTAGAGAGAGAAGGAGAGGTAGAGAGAGCAAAGACAAAGAGAAGTAGAGAGAGAATGAGGGAGGGAGGGAGAGATAAGGAGGGAGAGAAAGGTGAGAGAGAGGTGTAGAGAGAGAGTGGTAGGGTGTGATAGATGCACATGTAGGTAGAGAGAGGGATTAGGAGATAGAGAGTAGATATGGAAGAAGATAGGGAGATAGTATGGAGGAAGAGAGAGGGAGGTGAGAGAGAGGTGGGGTAGAGAGAAATAGAGAGAGTGGTAGGGAGGATGGGAGAGGTAGGTAGAGAGAGAGAGAGAGAGAGAGAGAGAGAGAGAGAGAGAGAGAGAGAGAGAGAGAGAGAGAGAGAGAGAGAGAGAGAGAGAGAGAGAGAGAGAGAGAGATGGAGGGAGATAGAGATAAGTAGAGAGGGAAGGAGGGAGGGATCGAGAGAGAAGTGAGATAGAGAGAATTAGAGGGAAAAGGAGAGACAAAGAGAGAGTTCTTGAGATCAATGGAGAGAGAGTCAAATAAAGGGATGTTGATAGTGAAATAGGTCTATAGTGTAAGGGATAAAAAATTAGTGAGATAGAGAGACAAATAATACAACTTGTTGATTACTGAAATTTGATCTTTTGATTATTGAAATTTGACATGCTGATTATTGAAATTTGACTAAGTCTGAAATTTGTGAGATCTTCCAAAAACTAGATTTTGCATTATCACTACTAGAGATCTGAAACTACTCTCAAACATCCTGAAACTATATACATGAAATATAGCTTAAAGTATAAGAAAGTAAACATTCATATGTAAATGTCAACTTATACAGTTTCCTTGAAAGATAACAAGAAGAAAGAGAAAAAAAGAGAAGAAAAATAAATTCAATGTAGACCAAAATGTGAGTGTGTTATAAGGAGCTCGTTTTTTTTCAATGCATTCACAAAACATGAGCATGTTATAATGTACTCACATTTTGTCAATGGATTCAAAAAATGTGAGTGCATTATAATGTGCTCATGTTTTTTCAATGCATTAAAATAAAACGAGCACATATAATGTGCTCATGTTATATCTTGCTTTGGGAATCCCCAAGCCTTGGGCTTGGTATTTTCCTTAGAATGGCAACCCAAAGGCTTGGAGGGCTTTCCCATTGACCAGAGATGTGTTTTTGCAAATTCTACAATATTTCACATAATTAGGGTCATGCTCACCATCAAGATTGCACATGTTTCAATGTCGGACAAATTGAACCCCTGAATAATGTTAGGCTCTCTCTTAGCTATCCAATGATGTAATTTTTTTCACTTTTTGACAATGTTAAGCCTTTGATCTATAACTTCTTTTGTTTGTGTGTCTCTTTTTTGGCAAAAAGTAGTGTTTGGTGTTTTTTTCGTTATAAATTAACCATTCATCAAAATTTCAAATAAATTACATTTTTAGAAACTAGATTCCATTCTACAATTTTTTTTTAAAAAAATCAATTAGTTTCCAAATTTTGTAGGGGTAGCAAAGCCAAAATTCTGATTTTTAGGAAGTGTCCACTTTGAAAATTAGTAAAAATCAAATATTTATTAAAAAATTATTAAATTTTTTTTGCATCAACTACATACTATTAGCTAATTTCTCACCAAAGTGATTATAAAAATACTGAAAAAATGTTCACCATGCTGCGTTTCCACAAATGTTGCTATGTTTTTTTTTTCTGACAAAAACAACAATTTTTGTGGGTCCCTCTTTTGAATCCCTTAATCTCAACCATTTTCAAAATAAATTCTTAGTTTAGAAAGTAGAATCGGAGCACTACGATACTTTTTTTTGTTGCATCTCAAAATTTTGAGTGTATCTATCCTCAATTTCATTTCCAAGGTCAGTATTTCCCGATTTTAGAAAAAAAATTGGTCACTTAAGCCCCCTTTTTGGCCCCCATCTTTTTGCACTTACCCATATTTGTTTTCTGAAAAATGAAATAATATACAAAAATAATCTATTGGATTATCTCTATGTTAGAAAACACTTATTCTCATAGAAATTATACTCAAAATGAGTAGAGCATGCCTACAATGGAGTTCTTGAACTAAATAATCTGAATGTGAGCAAATGTGGATGCAAGAAACTTCAAGCTTCTTCAACTCAACCTTTAGCCCTATTTCTAATGCTTGTCTTCTTCCTCTTAAAAGAGAAATCTGTGGCCCATGATAGATCTCCTATTTGTAGCATCTTCTATTCTTTCAAAGATAAAACCCATCGAATCTCCCTTTTTTTGCAAATAATCAATTTGTTTTTGAAAGAATTAGACAACTAAATTAGATCAATTGGTTACTAGGAGATTATGGTAACCACCTCCAAGATTTTCTCCAACTCCCCACAACATAATGAGGTTGAACTTTTTTATAAACTAAAATAAAACCAAAAGATGCATTCTCATGTGGTGGATAAAGCCAACTAGTTTCTTCGTAACAACTGTGCCACCTTTGTGGCTATTAACAATGAACTACTTTGCATGTTTGCAGCCATACCCCCTAGAAAAGTGGCAATTTAATTTTATCGAATTCCATAATGATATAAACACATTTTTTCTAGCTCAAGGTGGCCCCTCCTTTTTATTTCAAAAGTGTGGGTTTTATATTTTCTTTTTAAATATTTAAATCTTTTATCACCTTCACATTTGGCAACAAGCTTGATATAAAATTCTTCTCTTTGTCTTTTATAAAATATCCTCTTTAAAAATATAAAACCTCTTAGATACTTATATATTTAAAATATTTATCTTTCAAACTTTTAGTGGGTATTCAAGTATTTAAAGAAATGCCTCTAGGAAATATTTATTAATGTATTAGCAATCATGAATCATTATTATACTTTTCCTATAGAAGTATAAATATTGGTAGTATATATTTAATATGGCCAACTGGCATAGATATTAGACTCAGAAAGGCAGTAATACCTTACTGATGAGTTCAAGGTGTTAAAATAGGTTTTACCATTAGGAAAGGAAATAAATTAAATTGAGTAGTCGTTCATACACACATTGGTGCAGCCACGGTAGGAGGGTCCTCAAAGAGAACAATACAGACTGTGCAACAAGCGTCACACAATGGAAGCAACATGAAATATGGACAAAAATGCAGATTCAAACATTCATATTATTAGAAATTTCAATTACAAACAGCCGGCAACATCTGGGCTTACAGATTCGGCTCACATGCCTGATTCAACATGCTAAAAATACAATATTCTTATATGCTCCTTAACACAAGCACAAATATTACACATCCATTCTATATTGATCTACTTAATCAACTTCTGCTATCCTATTGATCTATTACAAGCTTTATATTATATCTGTAGATCTAGAATTTTTTGTTTCGGCCAAAGATCATTACAATCTCCAATGAAAGAAAATGTAATGTGTGCATGAATAGGTCAGCCTCAAATTTGAATTACTCCTTGGTGAATTCATAGGAATAAGTGTAGACCTATAATTAAGGTTGGGGACACTCCATGGAACAATTTGAATCACACCATCAAGATCCGCAAGTTATGGGAAAGATCCATGAGCGATCAAACTAGCTGTTAGGCTTGAAAATTATGAAGGTGTCGGTTCAAGAAACTGCCACTAAATACATAAGCGATAACTTTCTAGAAAAAGATTGAATCGTGCTCAAATCTTGGAATAAGGAAAATGAACATGTCCACGATGTAAACATAGATCCACAAGGTTTGGTGAGCACATATAATGAATCCACCAACTTGAACTTAACAAGAATAAAACTGAATGAAAATATTTTTGGTTGATGCATGATCTCCAAAAACCAAGGATGCTCCTTCATCATACATCTGGGGTTATTTGAAAAGTGAGTCCCTCACTTTTCTAGGGCTAAAGTAAAACCAATACGTTCTACCTTAGCCTAAGAAATCCAAGAAGAATCCTCCGCTGGTCTACCTTTCCACTTCACAAGATATTCCTTGTACTGCCTTCCATGGGTTTTCCTCCCATTTCTAGTATCCAAAATCTCTTCTATCTCATCTGGTTGTTGTTTAGGAAACTATTTCTCCAATTTTTTTTTACTGTCTTCACTGAATTTTTCTTCATGGTACTGATGTAGATCTGTAATATTGAATATAGGTGATATGCCCATTCCATTTGGTAACTCTACTTCATATGCATTCCCTGAATCAAATTTCTTTAAAATCTCACAGGGTACAAACTTCCTCATCTTGAGCTTATTGTATGTGTCAATTGGAAATATTTCCTTCCTCAAATACACCATTACTTCATCTCTAACTTCTAATTCCTTATGTCTCTTCTTTTCATCTGCTCACTCCTTATACTTTTAGTTTGTATCTTCCAATTGTTGCTTTACTTGAGTATGCACTTTCTTCATATGATCTACAAATTCCTCTGCTTCTACACTCCTTTTATCTTCTTTACTGATGTCTCACAACTCTAATATACCTCTAGGATCAACTCCAGTAACAATCTCAAAAGGTTTCTTTCTGGTAATCCTGTTCACTGAATTATTATAAGCAAAATCTTTTTGTGCAAGGACTAAATCCCAACTTCTGCTCTTCTCTCCAACCAAACATCTCAGAAAATTCCCCAAACTCCTATTTACTACCTCTATTTTTCCATCAGTCTATGGGTGAAAAGTAGAACTAAAATTTAAATCTGTCTTTAACTTCTTCCAAAGTGCTCTCCAAAAGTAACCAGCAAACTTGGTATCTCTATCTGAAACAATACTCCTGGGTAATCCATGCAATCTGACCACTTCCTTGAAAAACAAGTCAGCTACATGTATTGCATCTGTTGTCTTCTTACAAGGTATGAAATGTGCCATTTTAGAAAATCTATCCACCACCACAAATATAGAATCATTACCTCTTTGTGTCTTCTGTAAATCAAGTATGAAATCCATGCTAATATCCTCCCAAGGTCTCTCTGAAACTATCAAAGGCTTATACAATCCAACATTCTAACTACTCCCTTTTGTAGCTTGAAAAACTCTGCAACTCTGCACAAATTTCCTAACATCCTTATAAATATGTGGCCAAAAGTAATTCTCACTTACCAATGCTATTGTCTTATCAACTCCAAAGTGTCTTGACAATCCTCCACTATGTTTTTCTCTCACCAAGTTATCCCTCATTGAACTCTGGGGTATACACAATTGATTCCCTCTAAAAAACATATTCTCCTGAATGAAATAATCCAACCACTAACTCCTATCCTCCAAGACTGGTTCTTTACAAGCTCTCCAAGGTTCTGCAAAATTTGGGTCTTCCTCATACAAGTTCTTTAATTCATCAAAACCTAATACCTCCACTCTCATCTTTGCTAGTAAATTCCTTCTCCTACTCAAAGCATCAATAACTCTATTTTACTTTCCACTCCTATGTTTCAAAAAAAAGTATAACTCTGCAAGAATTCCACCCATCTCATGTGTCTCTAATTCAACTTACCTTGGTTGTTCAGATACTGCAATGCTTGATGATCCGTATACACCACAAACTCCTTAGGCAACAAGTAGTGTCTCCACTTCTTCAAGGTTTGAAATATGGCATACAAATTCTAGTCATATAGTGAATACCTTCTTCTAGCATCATTCAATTTCTCACTGAAATAAGCTACTGGTCTTCCTTCTTGACTTAATACTTCTCCAATTGCATTTCCACTAGCATCACAATCTAGCTTAAATACCTTACAAAAGTCTGGTAAAGCCAACATAGGTTACTCAGTCACCTTTTTTTTCAACACAAAACTTCAGTCTGCTCCAGATGTCCACCTAAAATCCTACTTATCTCCTCTCATTGTTTCTATCATAGGACTGCAAATAGAATTGAAATTCCTAATGAACTTTTGGTAGAAACTAGCCAATCCATAAAATGATCTTACCTCTCCAATGCTTTCTGGTGTAGGCCATTCAACAATTGATCTTACCTTCTCAGGATCCATCTTCAATCCATCCACAGATATCACAAATCCCAGATATACCAATTCTTCCTTCATGAAACTACACTTCTTAATGTTTATCAACAACTGCTCTTCTTTCAACCTCTACAAAACTTGTCTTATATGCAAAAAATGTTCTTCTCTAGTCTTACTAAAAATCAAGATGTCATCCAAATAAACAATCACAAACTTACCCAAGAATTTCTTCAATACCTCATTCATCAACCTCATTAAAGTACCTAGTGCATTTGTTAGTCAAAAAGGAATCACCAACCACTCATACAATCGTTCATTTGTCTTGAATGATGTCTTCCACTCATCCCCTTCTTTGATTCTGATATGATGATATCCACTCTTCAAATCTATCTTTGTAAAGTATTTAGCTCCACTCAAACAATCCATAATTTCATCCATCTGGGGCAAAGGAAATCTATACTTCATTGTGATTTTGTTTATGGCTCTAGAATCTATACACATCCTCCATTCTCCATCCTTCTTAGGTGCTAGCACAACAGGTACTGCAGAAGGACTTAAGCTTTCTCTGATCAAACTCTTCCTCAACAAATATTGCACTTGTCTATTCAACTCTTCATTCTCTGTTGGTGTCATCTGGTGTGTTACTTTATTAGGAAAACTAGCTCCAGGAATCCGATCCATGCAATGACTAATACTCCTCACAGGTGGCAATCCATCAGGTACATTATCTGAAATGATCTCTTCATATTCTACCAACAACTCCTTTATCTCCTCGAGTTGTTCTTCTACATTCTTCAAGCCTTCAGTCTTCTTAGGCACCAAGGCATAACACATGTTCTCATGTCTCAGTCCATCCATAAATCTCCTTCCATCAAGAAAACAAATTCTAGCACTCATACAAACCTCAACTTTAGGAACATCTTCCAATGGAAACAATGGTATATGTGTTCTTTCCATCATGAATAGCCTTTCTATCATATTTCCAAGGTCTTCCCAACAAAACATGGCATATATTCATAGGCATGATATCACACAAAACTTCATCATGATAATTTCCTATCTTTAATTTTACCAAATATTGTTCACTTACTAGTATCTTATGCTCATCTTGAATCCATGCTATCTGATAGGGTTTTAGGTGTTTCAATCTTTCTAGCTTCAATTTGGTCACCATTTCTTCAAAATCTAGGTTCTCTAAGCTTCCACTGTCAACAATCACTTTGCAACATTTACTAGCTACCTTGCATTTGGTCTGAAACAAATTCTTTCTCTGCAATGGTTTCTGCTCCATCTCACTTTGACATAATACTCTTCTATTCACCAACACTTCTCCCTCTTCCAGTTTGTTAGATGATCTGGCATGATCTTCCTAAATAAAGGTTTTTCTTCTACTAGTTTCTATATTTATGCTTGTCTCTCCTTGATTACATTGAAATGTTCTATGTCATTCTCCACCACACTTAAAACAAGTTCCCTTGAATACTCTTTTCTCCTGTCCTCTATCATCTTTTCTATAACCCTCATTTTGGTAACCACCATATCCTCCTCTCCTGTAAGAGTTTCCATCATCTATACGGTAGGAATTATCATTATTACTCACTACCTATCTTTATTTTGATATGCAAAAGATCCTCTTCCTCCTCTAGTAAAAGTTCTTCCTCTAAAATATTCCACCTTTTCCTCTCTGTCTCTGCTTTTACGCACATTGGTATGCCTCTTCCACACTCTGCAACTTGATCAAACTGATTTCATCATGTATAGACAACATCAAGCCATACACATATCTGGCTACTTGCTCGATCTCATCCTCCAAATTTTCAGATCTGATATTCAACTTATAGAAATCCTCAGTATACTCTATCACACTTGACTCCTGCTTCAAATTTTGCAACTTCTAGAGCAATCTGATTTGATAATCTATAGGCATAAACTTTGTCTTTAACTTATTCACCATTTGATCCTATGATCTTATCTTTTCTTTTCCTTTTCTTTTCCTATCTGTTTGCAAATGTTCCCACCAAAGGGTTGCATGTCCTTTCAACTTTGTACAAGCAAATTTCACCTTGTCTTCAACAGTTCCTTCAAAATCAAAATACTTCTCCATCTTTGTTATCCAATCAAGCAATTCATCCAAATCCAACTTACCACTATAATCTGGTGGATTGAAATGTTGCTTAGTATTTACCCTAGTTAGGGCTATTATGTACCTCTCTTCTCCTTGATCTAGTCTAGGTTGATTTTCTCTTTCCCTTTCTTCCTATTCTTCTACCTCTTCATCACTCACATCATTAACTGGTCGACCTCTCCTTTGGGCTGTTTTGACTGGTTCCAATCTAGCAACAATTCCTCTCAGCATCTTCGTCATAGCTGGGTCTGCACTTCCATGTGCTCCATTTCCTCTAACATTTTTTCTTCTCACCATCTTTACACAAGTCCTTTGTAGCCGTGGGTCAAATCCATAGTTCACCACCCCACAACAAATCTTCAACAAGACTCTAAAAACTCTGACAATCTCTCATAGAATGAACCTTGCTTTGATACCAATCTGGTGCAACCACGGTAGGAGGGTCCTCAAAGAGAACAATCTAGACTATGCAGCAAGAGTCACACAATAGATGCAACACAGGCCTGATACAACATTCTCAAATACAATATTCTTATATGCTCCTTAGCATGAGTGAAAATATTACACATCCATTCTATATTGATCTTCTTAATCAACTTTTTTTATCCTAATGATCTATTACAAGCTTTATATCGTGTTTGCAAATCTAGAATTTTCCACATTAGCCAAAGATCATTGAAATCTCCAATGAAATAAAATGTAATGTGTGCATGAATAGGTCAGCCTCAAATTTGAATTACTCCTCGGTGAATGCATAGGATGAAGTGTGGATGTATAATTAAGGTTGAGGACACTCCATGAAACAATTTGAATCACACCATCAAGATCCTCAAGTTACGGGAAAGATCTTGCACAAGCGATCAAACTAGCTGTTAGGCTTAAAAATTATTTTGGTGTCGATTCAAGAAACTACCACTAAATCTAGAAGTGATAACTTGCTGGAAAAATATCCAATCACACTCAAATCTTAGAATAAGGAAAATGAAAATTTCCACGATGTAAACATAGATCCACAACGTCTGGTGAGCAAATATGATGAATCCACCAACTTTAATTGAACATGAATTAAACAAGGACAAAACTGAATGAAAATGTTTTTGGTTGATGCAAGATTGCTAAGAACCAAGGATGCTCCTGCATCGCACATATTGGCTTGTATGTGTTAGTACGTGTATGTGTGTGAATGGTTATCCTAGACCTCCACAAAAAAAAAGAACAAACACATTATTAATCCAATATGCTTGTTAGAAACAACATTTCCCATGAAATTCATTTGAAACATGAAAACAAGAAATAAGTGAAGAACACAAGTAAAAGAGCTATTAAAATCCTATTTTAAATTTCCAAACTTTCAATCCCATGGGGGAATTGGTTCCATTTTGATGTGGAAAATGGCCCTTTCCCAATTCCTTGCAAGCTTGATGATCAATGGTGAATATTTGATGCTCCTTGATGAAATTTCTCCATAACCTAGCTATGAAATTATGAAAATGGATGAAAATGGATGAGCTTGATTCAAAACATGAAGATGATAACTTTGCACAAATTGTTGATCCAAAATCAATAAGAGAGCCTTCTATTTATAGAAGAGAATGATGGAGGATGAGGAAAAATGGATGAATGTGGAATCAAACACCAACCAATAGCACAATGCCACTTGTCAATGAGTGAATGGACAAAGGTGGGGTACATTTTGATGAATGTGCACATTAATGCAATTAGGTGGAAATTCAAACTTGGAGGAATGAAATGTTGGAGGGAGAGAAGAAATGAATTAAATGCCACTTGGCTCAAGAAAAGGACATGTAAGAGACCTTTAGTGCCTTGTTGGATTGACAAGTACTTTTGGGGGCAGATTTCAAATTTGAGGAATATTCCATCCTTTGATGTCTTTTTGAATGAGAAAGGAAGATTTATAAATTAATTAAATTTATTTTCATGAGCAAGTTGCAAAAGCTAAGAGGATTTGATTAATGTAAGAGGAGATTAGCTGATTTAACAATTTGATTTAGATTTTAGGATTTAAATAAATCAAAGTGAGAGGAATAATGAATTTAGACTTAATTAAATAAAGTTTGATTTATTTAATTAAAGAGGATGATGTTAGATTAAATCAAATAAATATTAATTTATTTAATTTAAGGGAGGTGACTTTAGAGCTTAATTAAATAAACTGAATTATTTAATTAAAAGAGGGAATATAGGATAAATTAAACAAAGTGATTTATTTAATTAATAGGAGATGATGAATTAATCAGATAAATTTGATTTATTTAAGAGATGAAATGTGATGAATTTAATTAACTAGAGATTATCTAATTAAATTATTAGTAAAGGAGATGATCTAGGATGAACTGGTGTTAGTAAATCAGGATTAGGTGTATAAGATCAATCTGTATATTTTCTATGTCTACATTTTGCCTCTCTTTGAAGTAATGTACCCATTGTGTTGGTTCAAAGAATAACCTTGCCAAGATCAAAATTCATTTTTTTTTTAATTTTTCAAATGCCCCACTACTGCCCCCTCGAGTGATCAGACGAAAATTTGGATTTTTGGGTGATCTCGCGAAAAAATAGGACAAGCTGTGTGAGAGGTCTAGAAAGGCTCCAAAATGCCAAAAACGTGCCAAAATATGAAAAAATGATGCAAAACGATCCTTAGTTGGACAAAAATGTGATCAAGGGTCTAAAACCCTAGGTTGATGGCTAAATAGGGTCAAAAGCCCTGATTTTTGTGCTTAAATAGCCCTCGAGGGGTCACTTTCAATTTATTTGCACACAACCTTTAGAGATTTGAACATTTTGAGCTCTAACGTTCATTCGAGATGGCGGAAAGGGTGCTTCCATGACACATTTTGAGCGAGTGTGAGTGTACCAGTGACTACTAGACCTAGGACCACCTATATGTGGCCCTACCCCACCTTGTTTTTTGATCTTTGTGTGCATTAATTAGGGTTCAAAATTCAAACTAGTCAAGCGACGCTATTTGGTGTCGCTGAAAAGGTATAATTAGTGTCGTGTGGCCTTAAATTTTTCTGCTTTTGAGTCTTGTGATGTGGCATCGCAGTTTTGCAATTAAGGGTCAAACTCCAAATGGCAACACATATGCAAATAGCACCACCATGGGTTAGTTAGGAGATTAGGGTTTAGGTTCAAACAAAAGCACGGTCAAACAGTGCCGCCACGATGGAGTTTGGAATTTAGAGGCTTCCAGTGGTGTAGTTTGGAGCTTTCAAATAGTGACACAATTGTAAACAATGAGGCCTTTGCTACTTCGATTGCGAAAACTTCAAACGCGGTCCTGATTTTTTATGAAACTTGATGTTGTGGCTTTACTGGTGTAGGAGTATGCAGAGCTGGCACATTCACATGAGCACAGGTCCTTGATTCTCAGTAGACTGACTAGATTACATGAGTTGCTTCAAGAGCACCTTGGAGCGATTGGCCTATGGTACGTGACATACGCTCCTACCATTAGGAGACATTTAGGCATGATGACTACACTGGCAAAGCAATGGCATAGTGAGATGTCATCATTCACTTCCCCATAGGTGAGGTGACTATCACACTGGAGGACGTCTGGCACATTCTTCATTTTCCCATCCATGGAGAGCGGATCATCTATGAAATGGATGCTAGGACAAATGCTTTCTATGAGGTTATGGGGCTAGATGAGATTTTTTTTTTTGAGTGTCAGATTGAGCTGGAGTGGTACACAGGTTAGGTATCGACATTCCAATTGATTGTGGCCGCTATCATCTTAGGGCTTGTGGTACTAGATAGGTGTGACCGATATTTTATTCCAGGATGGGGTCTAGTGTAGGAGTGGATGCTCCACCAGAGAGAGTGTTTTGTGTGGGGACAAGTGATGTTGGCCTTACTCTATCATGATTTGCATGAGTTTTCTTACTATGATAGCAAGGCCATCGAGGCCGGATTTACTCTCCTTCACATCTGGGCCTGGGAGCACATTGTCATGCTTCTCCTATGAGTTACAGTTGATGTGGAGCCAGATGACCCAGTGGTTTGGAGGTATAGAGGTGGCTTGAATTTCACCCACACAGGAGCAGCTAGCATCCCTCACTGGAGGAGGGTGATTGATGAGATGACCATCTTTACATGGACGCATTGGCTTGGGATGCCCACCTGGTATGATGACGTTCAACAAATTTTCTTGCGAGGTAGGATAGACTTATATAGGGTAGGGAGCATACTATGATCGAGTGTTATTTTCCAAATCGGGTGGCTAGGTAGTTTTGAGATACGCAGGATAGGCTCGATGACCAGTACATGGCCGTATTTTCTCATACTATGAGGGAGACCACATGGTGTCGGATGATCCCTCCAAAGGATGTAGTTGATAGCTTAAGATAGTTGGTTTCCAGGTCGTGGCCATATGATTAGGGGTAGGCAGACCCAGGGACCACACAGGCATACCGTGATTGGTTCAGGCCATTGATTAGATTGATAGTGCTAGGGGCAACTTTACCATGGAGGAGATCCTGAGGCCAGACAGTAGGGTTGGGGCGGGGGCGAGGAGGCTAAGGAGATGGGGATGGAGATGGAGATGAAGGCAGAGGGGGAGGCAGAGGAGGAGGTGGACCACCTCCAAACCAAGAAGGGAAGAGGGATGCCCTGAGGGACCCATAATAGCCTCCAAGAGACTAGCAGCAACCACCACCACTTCCACCACCTCAGCTAGACCAGAGAGATGCACTGATTCAATAGTTGTAGGTATAGGTTGCTACACTGAGGGCTGTGAGGGATCAGACTATGCAACGGAGATAGGATATAGAGGTTTAGTTAGCACAAGATGTGGGTCGTTGGTAGCAACTCATGAGTATGGAAGTCATAGCCCAGGTCAGGATAGTCTCGGTACACATGTACCGAGACACAGTGAGAGAGGTAGAGTACTATAGAGTACACTATCATCAGGCAAGTCCTCAAGCAACCCGGGTGACATATTTCTCATAGTAGACAGGATAGAGGTAGGATTAGCTTGAGAGACATCTGGGTGATGGGAGTAGCCATCAGGGCTAGCTCAAATTTTGATCAGAGACATCATTTGTTTTTAAGATCCACGGGCTCCATTTTTTATAGCCCTGTGGGAATTTGTATACTTTGATTGATACACACATTTGATCCTGATTATTTGAATGATGTGTTCTATTGTATTTATGCATGATGGATGGATGTACTTTTCTATATGCGATGTTTTATATGTGATGTGATGATATGATATGACTTTATTTTATGTGATGCGATACAATGTATGATTCTGTATTATGTGATGCAATGCAATGTATGCTTTTATGTGATGTGATGTAGTGATTATGTAGATGGATGGATGGATGTATTTCTTTTTCAATATATTTTCCATGTACTTTTTATGATGATCATGTATGGATGCAAATGTTAATGTTTTTCAAATGACTAAAAATTCTTAGACTAATAGATCTATATGGATGATGATGTTATATGCTATGATTATGAGATGCTCTTTTTCCTTTTTAGTAGTTTTCCTAATATGTATGGATGAGATGATAATGCACATGATATGATATGATGATGCCTTTATGTGATGATGCAAATGGATAATATGATGATGTATATGATATGATATGATGATGCCTATGTTTAATGATACTTTTATGTTTATGCAATGGATGCAAATGTATGGTTTATGAGATGCTTAGGATAACCAATTTTTATTATGAAATGATGAAATGCAATGCATGTGAAATGATTAATGCTTCATATATGATATGATATGATATGCATTATGCTGATGGTTTGTGGATGTAGGATGGATGCATTAGTGATGTTTTTGATTAACTATCATGGTACCATGTTATTGTGGAAGAAGACAAAAGAAATAAGATCCAACAAGCCTACCTTATTAGAGATGATGATGATGATTCACTTATTAGGAATTATGATTTTAAAAGGGCTATTTACCTTATGTTTGATAACACACATAGGCACAATGCATCAAGGCATAAAGAACCAGGATGGTGTTGCACCTAGTGTGATGGAATTTGACTTGACAATCAGATAGGAGTAATCCTGTTCACACTTGACATATGGAACCTTATTCAAAATGTAGTTCAGATTTTCCCAACATCTCAGACCAAAACATAGAAAGGAAAGACTTCCTATATGTTCAGCAAGAAACCTAAAACACCTTCCCTACATCCAAACAAAGCACACATGACCAAGGTTATATTACAAGAATACCCAACAAGCACAACAGATAAAAAGATATTGATCGTTTCCGCATTCCTTTCTCTATAAGTCCCTTTGTTTGGACATCATTGAGAGGTCATTGGAATGAGTGCAATAAGATAAGTTAAAAGACAAAAATCAAGCAAACAAAAATGGTAATGTTCTTCAATACCGCTATCCAAGACTAAACTACGGTGATGCCTGATGTTGATGTCCATTGTAGGAAGGATGGATCCTAGGACTTGATGTTATCAGATTATTTGGGACAAAATGGATGATTAGCTATTCATAGGAAAAGTTGACCAACTTGTTTACCTACTGAAGTAGACTTGAGACTTTGATGTTTCAGTTTTCACTTGTAACCTACTAAACTTGTTTCTGAATATTTCACCAAAGGTTGAGGATGACGATTGATTTATTATGAGTGAAAGTTTATTGCGGATGAAACGAGATGGGATGGATGGATTTTTTTAAATATTTGGATGTTTTTGAAGTTTTTTGAAATGTTTTGAGGTTGTTTTTGGTATTTTCAAGATGTTTTACAAATGTTTTGATTTTCAAATTTTCCAATGTTTTTGGGATTTTATGAGATTTTGACCAAGAGACTAACCTAAAGACCTATCCTAGGGGCCTCGGGGGCTGATCAACATATTAGCCTTTCCTACTTTATACATGTAGAGACCATAGAGTTCGACTGAAATAGGCTCGATTATTGATGAGATGTGAACAGATGGATATCTAGCTTATTATGTCAGACTCCTAGAGGACTGACCTAAGTGTCTCGAGGGATGATGAAAGATCAACCTTGCCTACGTTTAGAGCTCAGAGACCCATAGTTTGAAAAGATGACTTTGTTTTTTACTGACCTTTTGACTTTTTTTTGGATTTTGGTATGTTTTGAATGTTTTTTTGGATTTTCTCATTTTATGAATGTTTTTGGATTTTCTGATTTTCTGATGTTTTTGGATTTTTTGATTTAGGGAAGAGTTCAAGAATATACATGAATCCAACTTGATGAGACCATGCCCCCAGGGAGGCAATATACTACTCTGATATAGGAAGGACAAACTGAACTTAAGAATGGGCCGAATAGTACTAGGAGGGATCATGACACGAACATAGGATCAAGCTATGATATAGACATAGACGGGTGATGGATTGGTGCAATGGAAATGTGATGGATGGATGATGTAAAATGATCCATGGAGATCTTGGTGGATGGAAAGTTCTTATTTACACAAGGCACTGTTTTCCAGGTTTTCACCTAGGTACTTGCCGAAAGCGCCACTGAAGTGGTTTTCACTAGAGGATAATTTTTCTCTTTACTGTTTTTAATCCTTTTTTGATTTTTTGTATTTTTGGTTTTATACCTTGAAAGATTAGGCATAATTTTTTTTGAGATGGGAGCTATTCATGGGTTCTTGTAAAGGTTCCCCTTCTGGTATTGATAACTAATATGCCCTTGACTTGTAGCTCACTGTGATGACAAAGGGTCCCAACCAATTGGGTTGAAACTTTCCCTTGCTATCTAGATTTGGAATATTCTTTTGATTCTCCTTTAGCACAAGCTCTTCGACTTGGAAGACTCGACTCCTGATCTTATTATTGTAGCTTTGTTTAAGTTGGTTTTGGTAGACTTGTAAATGGTTTAAGGTATCCATGTGCCACTCATCCAGTAGTTCCAACTCATTTAATCTTGACACCTGATATTCTTCATCTGTGATAATATTCTACAATGACATTCTTAGGGATGGGAGCTCGATCTTAATGGGGAGTATGGTTTCTAATTCGTAGACCAGGGAGAAAGGTGTGACACCTATTGGTGTGCATATGCTTGTTCGGTAGGCTCATAGGGTAGGATTCAACTACAAATGCTAGTCAGGACTAGCGTCATTGATTTTTTTTCTTGAGGATTTACAGGATGGTCTTATTTGTAGCCTTTGCTTGGTTGTTTCCTTGAGGATAGTACGAAGTGGAAAATAGATGTTGGATTTTGAACTTTTGGCATAGGTCATGAACATCCTGATTTTTGAAAGGTGTCTTGTTATCTGAGATAGTTGCTTGAGGGACACCATAGTGGAAAATTAAGTAGTTCAAGATGAACTTAGATATTTTTTTCCTATGATATAGGTCATGGGGATGTCTTCCATCCATTTTGTGAAGTACTCAATGGTAGTGATGATGAACTTATGTCCACTAGATGAGGTGGGGGTAATTTTTCTAATGAGATTGAGCCCCCAATATGAAAAGGGCCAATGTGTGAGAATTGGGTTGACCTCCTAAGTTTGTGCATGTATGAGATCCCCATGCTACTAATAGTATAAACACCTTTTAACATAATCGTGAGCCTCCCTTTCCATTGTAAGCCAATAGTACCTAGTCCTCAACAGTTTCTTAGCCAAGGTCATACTACTCGAATGTGAACCAAAAATGTCATTATGTACCTCAATCAAAGTAGTCAAAGCTTCCTCAATGTTTAGGCAATGTAACAGGGTTCCTTCAATGCTTCTATGGTATAGGGTATCTCCTAGGATAACAAAATGGGATGAATTTTTGACAAAGGCTCTTTTGAGGTTCGAGGTTATATCTGTAGGGAGGACTCCTATTCTCAATTAGGTGTATATATCATCATACCAAGGATCACCGGGACCAATTATTTCACACACAAGTTTAGACTTTGGTACCTCAAATGTTGGTATGAGAAGTTTCTCTATGAGGAATTCTTGCTCTGGGATATTGTGTGGAATCTCTAGGAGTGATCCAATTGTAGCCATTGCATTTGTCGCTTTGTTATTTTCTCTTGGTAGTTGCTCAAATGATATATCAATGAAGAACTCCTTGAGGCTTTCCACCAATTTCTTGCATGATCTGCCACTGCACTGCAATTCTCAGCCCTATAAAAAGAGCCTCATATTTTGCGATGTTATTTGCGCATTGGAATGACAACTTGTATGATTTAGGTATGAAAACTCCTTGTGGAGTGATGAAGAATATTCTTGCTCCTAACTCATGTTGTGTTTAGGATCCATCAAAGTACCTTTTCCAATGATCCACCACACTTAGGTTGAAGATTGATTTGTCGTAGAATTTTGATACAAGTGGATTTTCTGAGTATGTCGGTGCCTCTGCCAGTTGGTATGAAATTGCTTGTCTTTTGATGGTCTTGTGTTCCATATACTCAATTTCATGCTCTGTCAGGATCATAGCCGATTTGGTTGTCTACCCTGTAAGTGTTTCTTTAGAAAGTAGATACTTTAGTTGGTCTATCTTTGCAATGAGCTTTATTTGATGTGCTAGCATGTAATGTTTGAATTTTTATGCTACAAACATGACTAATAGACAAGATTTTTTAATGGATGTATATTTTAACTCATGTCCCACCATGGTTTGGCTGATGTAGTAGATAGCTCTCTCTTTTCCATTTTCATCATGATGTGCTAAAAGACCGTCGAGAGTTGTTGATGTTGCTGATATATATAAGATCAAGGGTTTTCCTAGAATTGGCGGCATGAGAACTAGTGGTGTGAGTAAGTATTCCTTGATCTTGTTGAAGGCTTGCTCACATGTATCGTTCCAATTGTACACTACCCCCTTGTGGAGTAGATGAGAGTATGGGACATCCTTGTCTGCTAGTTGCACTATGAATCAGTGGATGGAATTGAGTCTTCCTTGTAGGCCTCTTAGCTATTTGAATGTTTTTGGTGCCTCCATTTCAAGGATTGCTTTGCTTTAGCGGGGTCTACCTTGATTCCTCTCGTGGATACAATGTACCCTAGGCGCTTTCCTGATTGTACCCTGAAGACACTTTTTTGGATTTAGTCAAACCTTGTACTTTTCTAGCCTATCAAAGATGGAGCTCAGAGCTGATATGTGATCCTTCCATTTCTTTGACTTGGCCAATATGTCATCCACATAATCTTCTAGAATTTTATGGATCATATCATGAAATATTAGTGTCATGGGCCTTTGATAGGTAGTTCTTGCATTTTTTAACCCAAATGGCATCATATTCTAGCAATATGTCCCAAATGGACAAGTGAAAGTCATTTTATGTTGGTCATCTTTTGCTATCATGATCTGGTTGTAACTTGAGAATCTATCCATCAATGATATCATCATGTCCCGCTATCATATCCACACTCATGTCAATGTTTGGAAGAGGGAATTCATCCTTGGGACATGCTTTGGATCTTTGAAGTCTGTGTAGATGCAGATGCCCCTAGTGGGCTTGGAAATAGGTACAAGATTGGAGACCTGCTCTATATAATCGATTGGCCGTATGAATCCTACATCCAAGAGCTTTTGTAATTCCATTTTGGCCAGCAATACAATATAGGGCTGCATTTTCCTTAGCTTTTGTCTCACTGGATTTTCTTCGGGATAAATGGCTAGGTGGTGGACCACAACTTTTGGATCAAGGCCCAGCATGTCAGCATAGGTCCATGCAAAGTTTTTCTTTCTTTCTTTTAGGAATGCAGCCAAGAGTTATTGCTCTTTTGTCAGAAGTGATTCTCCATAGAATGTTATGTGTGGCATTTCCTCTATTCCCAGGTTGATTGGATTGCACTTCTCTGCTAAGACTGCTAACTTCTCCTAATGAATGGCACTAAGAGGAATATTGAATCCTACATCCTCCGGTGCCTCATAGAGGTTTTCACTGTGGGATGCATTCTTTATTTTTACTATTTTTAGGTTGGAGAGTTCGCAATGTGGTTTTCACTCAAATACCTAGAGATTATTCTCATATTTTCACTTTTGCAACTAAAGGATTCAATCATTTCCCCGTAATAGGCATGTGTGTCTAGTATGATTTCAAATCTATCTTTCTGATCTCCATATGGTATGTATCCCGCAATCCCATGAATTCTGAGAGTGCCTCATCATTTTTGAATGTGTCGAAAATTGGCGGTCCTCATTGGTCATGATCAATGAGTTGGGGATAGACTAAGTTTATTTCATGGGTTTGACTAGTTGACTCAAAAGATGGGGTACTGATGATGAGAAGGGAGGAATCCTCAAATAGCATAGGCAAGTTAGTTATGGTGTACTCATCACTACTACACACATCAGTTATGTCAAAGGTAAAGTTGTCTATGACTCGACCTATGGATATTGGTAATTGAAGGGAAAATGTTGATAGCTAAGTGAGAGTTTTGATCTTTCTACCCAAGGCACCTTTGCCATGTATTGTCACCTTTGGAGGGGTACATTTGAGGCCAAGATTTCTCATATGCTTCTCTGGAATGAGAGGTACTAGAAGGCCATTGTCATTTTGTCCATTTTTTTTTTTCTGTTATAGCCCATACCAAGCATCATTTGTAATCCTTTTTTGCTCTCATCCATGGGAAGATCAAGTGTGGGCCTTTCATCTTGGTATCGTAAGCTTGATATGTATTTTTCATCTACTATCTCCTGACTTAGATCTCCCGAACACCTGAATCTAGAAGGGTCTGCTCTGAAGGTTTGGGATGATGTTTTAGCTAGTTGAGGTTGCTTGTGAGACCTAGGAGATTGAGGTAACTCTCCTATTATGAAAGCACTTTTCTTCATTTTATAATCCCCACACACACTGTCTTGGATAATGACCTTGATTTCAGAGATATCAGGGATGGCAGTTGTTTTTTTCTTAGAAGTGGAGGCCAAGGTAGCTGGGTCTACATATGGAGTTGTAGGGCGTTCATCATTCTTTGGGACTTGGGGGATTTTATAGTATTTTTCTTCGAGGTTCTTGCAGTAAGCAAAGGGTTTGGGATCACCTTAGACCATGACCTCTTGATTTTGATATGGAAATTTGATGCACTGATGGAAGGTTGATGTGGCAACTTGCATCCCATGGATCCACGGATGCCCCAGGAGGATGTTATAAGGTAAATCAAGGTCAAGAACCTGGCCTGTGGTTTCCATAATTCCTGGCCCTACTTGAATAGGGAGTTGAATAGTTCCTTGAGACACTCTTTCCTGATCATCATATGCTCTGATTGTGATACCCTTACCATTTTCAATGGTATACTCTAACAATCCTAGATTCTTTATTAGTTTGAGTGAATAGATATTTAGACCTGCACCCCCATCCACCAAGAACCTTTTGACTTTGTTTTTATAAACCATGACTTCAAGATGGAGCATGTGATTATGAGATGGTTGGGCGAGAAAGTCTTGGTCGGAGAATGTTAGGATATTTGGGTTGGTGAAGTGTCCGACCATAGTTTGGAACTGGTCAACATCAAGATCCACAAAGATGGTGGACAAAGCCAATGCTTCCTCTAGGATTTTTCTATATGTGGGTGATATCTTCAGTATCTCCATGATGGAGATCTAAGGTGGGGGTTCTTTTCAACTGGTCCAAGACATTGTAGCCATTAGGAACGGATCTCAAATTTGAGGTGGATGCTCTAGGTGGTTGTGACAACCAAGCAATGGTAACTTTTCCACCACATGTGGTGACTCCACAATCAGCTTTGGATCCCTTGATGTTAACAACAATGACCCATTCATCTATGGATGTGACAACATGATCGTACACATGGTTCACATTGGTATACTTGGTCTTTCCATGATTGTTCCCTTTGTTATGATCCGACATCAAATTTGTGTATGTTTTAAGGTCTTGATTTCCAGCTGGTTGTTCAACTTTTATGACCTTGACATCGATGAGCTCTTGGATCAGATTTTTCAGCCTCATGCAACTGGTTGTTGTGTGCCCCTTGATTTTATGAAAATCACAAAGGTGGTTCTCATTGTACCATGGTGGTTTCACTTGGGGTTCTTGCTAATTCTCATAAGTTGGAATTTTGATGAGATTTTTGTTTACTAGTTTCTTCATGACCGAGTCAATTGGTTCCCCAAGGGTTGTGTACTTTTTCTTGGGGGGATATTTGTTCCGTAGAGGTGGCCCCCCTTGATTATTGGGTGGTTGTTGTGATACCTCATTGGCTTGAGAGTTGTTTCGATTGTTTCCTTGCGGTTGTTGGTATGATTATGTGTTTTCTTTTGGAGCATTGATGATGACCTTGGCATCCACCACACCATCATTAGTGGCATTCCTATTTTTTTCCCACGTCTAAGGTTTCTGGTTATAGTTGGTGGGAGGGCGGTTGTCTTGATGTTCTGGATATGTGGGTGTCCCCCCTTGTGTAATAAGGGCTCATTCAATGTTGAGCGCCTTGGGGATCAAGTGGTCGTATGTGGTGATACACTGCATTTTAAGATGGAATGACAATGTTTTCTCGAGATTGGCAATGATGGTGCAAATTTGTTGTTCCTCTAGCATAGTCCATTTGCTCATGTTGGCCTTAGATCACTATCGTGCAAGAAGGAAGTGAATGATTCCCTCTTAATTTGTTTGAGTGTAGATAATTCCTCTAGACTAACATCCATACCAATGTTGAATGCATAATTTTGTATGAATGCATCCATGATCTCTTGGAACTTTTTGATTCTTGGAGGAAGGTGAGAGAACCATTCCATGGAAGACCAACCAAACTTCAAGGGAATAACTGCATCAGATATGTATCATCATATGTGACCTCCATGCAATGTACTTGGAATTCCCTGATGGGATCTTTAGGCTTTCCTATCCCATGATATTTGTCAAATTTATGGATTTCAAACCCCTTAGGGAATGGTACCATTGCAAGGCTCCTGTTGAAAGGACATGGACACAAGTTGCTTGGTGTTTTTATTGTTTTCTGTGACTAAATATCTAGCACTTGTTGTGAGAGAAACTTGATTTTTGTCGTCACATCATCTTGCAGATCTGGAGGTGGGGTGAATGTGTTTTGAAGTGGTGGATTTGTTCAAGTGATAGGTGAAGTGTTGGATGTGTCTGTGGGAGTTTGTTGTAAGCTCCACTATGCGATCAAGGCTTGTTGATAGGCCTGCATTTGCTATTGTGCCAACAACGCTTGTTGTTGGTCTGTCTGTTGGTGTGCCAACAATGCTTGTTGTTGGGCTAGTAATTGGGCTACTTCTTGTTGTGCTTGGTACTATTGTAGGGATTGTTGATATGCTTTTTTTTGGGCTGCTTGTAGTTGTGCTTGGTATTGAGCTTCAACTTGTTCTTTTTGAGCTTGATATTGGGCTTGAGCTTGAGCCTATGCTTGTTGGGCTGCTTGTGCAACTTGAGTTGCTTGGGTGACTTGTGTTGTTGCAACAAAGCTTGAGCTTGGGCAGCCTCTTGTGTTTTTTGTGCTTTTTGTGTGGCTTGAGTTGCTTGAGTAGCATGCGCTTGTTGAGTATCTTTTTGTGTAGATTGTGTGTTTTGTTCTTGTTGAACTTGGAATTTCTGAAGTTCCTTTTGATAGGCTTGTTGAGTTGCTTGAAACATGATGCTATCTTGGTTGGCCACATTTGGTCTTGGTGGTGGTGGTGGTGGTGGATTCAGAATGGTGTCTGTTGTTGTGATGAGGGGTGTTGTTGTATTGATGATAGGAATTTGTGTAGTGGATGGTGTGATTGATATGCTTGTTCCTTGAGAGACCACGTTTATGGATGGTATAGTGATTTCTTGTGTTGCTTGGATGGTTGTCACCTGTTGTTGCAATATTGATGGAAAGATCAAAGGTTTTGGTATGATGTTTTGATTTATGATTGGGGGGTTGCTTTGATTCTATTGATTGATGGTTGGTAAAGGGGGAGCCCTAAACTGAGGAGTGGTGTGGATGTTAATGGAAAAGGTGGAAGTGGTGGGAAAATGGGTGGTGTGTTTCCTTGAGGAAATGATGATGATGAGGGGTCACAGATTCCTCCTTGTCCAAATAGCCCACCTTCTCCTTGCGAAGTCATAGGGAGAGAGGTTTGTGTGTTGAGAGGATATGTTGGTGTTGCATGAAAAGAGGATGGGTCATTGGGGTCATGAAAGGTGATCATAACATATGGGTGTAGCAGATTCAATGGGACGGATTGACCCAATATGGTATTTGCATCCAAGTCTTGGTTGTTCACAAGGGGATGTTTTTAAAGTTCATGAAGTAATGAGCTCCCCTTGTTGACAATTGGTTGAGTTGGAGCAATGGATGATGTGATTTGGGGGATGGTTTGAGTGACGCTTTTAAATGGAGGTGTGGATGATATTGGATGCATAATCCCAAGAGATTTCTCCACAACAGTGCTCACATCAAATTTAGAAGGGAGTTTAGCCCCTTTTTTGGCTAATTCTAGCATGTATTGTGAGGGATTGAGTTTCATCATGGCATTAAACATTTTGTGAGTCTTAGCTTTTTGGACCATTTCAATGATTTCATCTTGAGTCATCCCTAAAAAATTGTTGGTGATGTCTTCCACTTGACCACCTTCTTCTTGAGAATCTTGTGGGAGTGGAGGAAGATTGATTGTGGGATTGCTAGACCCAATGGGATTTATTTCTGGAGTGATTTGAATCAAGTCACTCAAAGTGGATGTTTCTTTGTTTGTTTCCATGTTCTTGTGTTGAGATCTAGTTTGGACCATAAAATGAGGATCAATTTTTAGGAATGGGATGTGGACCTCTAATTCCTTGGATTGATCTACACTTTTAGGTACAAAAAAGAAATTCTAAGATATTAAGGATCAAAAGGATGGTGATGAGATAATGAAAGATGGATGATTGGTGAATGATTGGAACTCTTAGGGAACCTTGAGGAGGATTCTAAACTTTAGGACTTTTGGATTGATGTTTGATTTGATTTTGGATTGATTTGATTTGATTTTAATTTTGATTGGATTTGGTTTGGATAATGAACTCATAAACTCTAAGAGATTGGATGTAGTCCTAGAGTAAACTTGTCCACAAGATGATAATTTGAATAAGTGTGAAAAGAAGGATTCATCTAAACAAACCCAGTCAAACAAGATGATTTGGATTTGTTTCGATTTTTTGATTTCAAGAGTATTTTCCCAAATTTTAGCATGAAGGATTTTTTCAAGATTTCCAAGAGTTGTTTGAGGGATGGGTGAATATTTTTTTCTTTTGATTCTAAGAGACTTAGAGAGACTTTTGTTCACTAGACCAAGGTGTTGAAGAACATGCTATTACTTCCTATGTGAGATACTCAAACCTTTGAAAGAGACTTGGATTTTGACAATAGTAAAATGAATACAAATTTGGATTGTTCCTTGATGCATGTTTGTAAAAGTTGAAGGTCAATCTTTCTCTAAATTCATAAAGCATAGACAAACATTTCTTGTGAGATTTTTGAGTAATACCTTTGTTTTTTGGTTTTTGGATTTTGATCTTTTGGGAAATCATTTGGAAGAGCACATGTGTGGGGTCCAATTGTTTCTTATCTTTTCTTAATGAGTCCTTTTTACTACAAACACTTTCTTGATTATGTTTTCAAACTAAATGTATAATGTCCCAATTTCTTTTCATCCCACAAAGTCCATTATGTGGAAATCAAGGAAATTAAGGAAAAAGTTCCCTATTTTTGACTTTAGTGAGAGAAAATTGTGATGTAAATTCAAATTCTTAGAAGCCTCTATGATAGAATCCCTAGGGTAAGCAATAACACTTGAATTTTTTCAAAGGTATTTGCTTCCTCTAAAGGGCTTGAAATTTGATGATCATGTTGAATGTTTTATTTCCAATGTTTTAGATCCAAGCAAAGTGTTTTGATTCTAAGAAAATGTGCAACCCTATGGATATTCAAGAGACAATATTTTTTGAATCCCCACTTGCATAAATCTAGCTACTCTTATTCTTGGAAAATGATTAAAAGCTTGACCACACTGGCTCCCCTCCGACACTCACTTCTACATGTTAGCCAAGCTTTAGTACCCATGAAACTCCCATGGCATACTTCTCATCTCTACCAAGAACCTCAAGAATGTGGGTTGGCTTTAGAATGACTGTTCTTGCACCAACAAATAGATAAGCATTTGGGCTTCTAAACAAATTGGTTCTTAGTAAGGATGATCAGGGACATGGCACCTTGTGAGCATCCAACATGCCACTAAAGGCTCTAATCAATCCTAATAGGGGCTCTTATACTTGTTAAGGTAGTACCTTATTTTGAAAGACAATATACGACTAAGGACTATACCATTGGACTTGATGATTTAGTCTTATCCTTTTATATACCGACCTGAGTGAAAAACTAGCTGGAGTCACCTTTGAGTTCTCCTTTCGATGTGTCTCTTAGGCAGGCCCCTCTAAGGGTAAACAAAAACAAGCAAGCACATCCATAGTTCGATCAATTTTTGTTTGCGTGAACAAAGAGAGAACACACACGATATACTCCACTCACACTAGCAAGCTTTGTTCAATTTTAAGAATCCAAATTGAAGTGTGGAGGGAATCGCTTATACAACTTAATATCACCAAAAGACTTTTGATTCTCAAGATCATTTCGAGGCACAAGAAAAGTGCATATGCCTTTTAACTAATATTACTTTGGATAAGAGATTACAAAACATAGAATGCACATGTTCATTTTAACCTTCAATGCAAGAATGGATTCTTTTTAAGCACCAATATTGAAGTGTGAAATTTGCTTGTTCAATTTTAATGCCTCAAAACAAACTCTAGTAAGTTGCCTAAGGTTCTTTTTAATCGCTTTGTTTTGTTATTTTTAAGCCCAAACAAAAATTGAGTCGTAAAAATCTTGAAAGTGACAAACTCCTTAGTAGTGGGATTATAATTTCTCCCCAAAGTGTTCAAAAACACTTGATACAATAGAATGAAGATGCCATAAGAATTCTTGCTTTCATTTCTTCCTTCCATCTTGAACCACTCCAACCTACAAAAATTGGTTAAAACTATGTAAGCAAAAGCCAAAAACTAGTTAGAAGTTAAGGTGATCAAAATTAAAAAAGGCACATGTTGAAAAAAATTAAAAACTTCCTTTAACCCTACTCCGATGGTACAGTCTATGATGGCGGCGCAGTTTGAAGAGTATCAGCGGTTCTCTGGTGAGACTAGCGGTGGACTGTGGAAAAATAGTGAGCACAATTGTAGTGCTATTTCACCCAGTGGTAGATTTTGTAGTTTGAGTTGGCCAGGTAGAGTGGAAAATGACTCAAGTAGCATAGTTTTTAGTTTGACAGTGTCGCTGACTACTAGTAGTAGAGTTTGACTTGTTAGCGGTGCAGTTTCCTGTAGACACACAAAATTTAAAAAATAGTAGAATTTGGTGAAAAAATGTATTAATTTCTTCAAATTTTCCCTCCTAGCACCAAAATGTGAATGGCGATCCTAGACCTACATAAAAACAAAGAACAAACACATTATTAATCCAATATGTAAGTTAGAAACAACATTCCCCATGAAATTCATTTGAAACATGAAAACAAGAAATAAGTGAAGAACACAAGTAAAAGATCTATTAAATCCTATTTAAAATTTCCAAACTCTCAATTCCATGGGGGAATTGGTGTCATTTTGATGTGGAAAATGGCCCTTCCCAATTCCTTGCAAGCTTGATGATCAATGGTGAAGATTTGATGCTCCTTGATGAAATTTCTCCATAACGTAGCTATGAAATTATGAAAATGGATGAAAATGGTGAGCTTGATTCAAAACATGAAGATGATAACTTTGCACAATGGATGAAAATTCCTAGGATTGTGGATCCAAAATCAATAAGAGAGCCTTCTATTTATAGAAGAGAATGATGGAGGATAAGGAAAAATGGATGAATGTGGGATCAAACACCAACCAATAGCACAATGCCACTTGTCAACATGTGAGTGGACAAAGGTGGAGCACATTTTGATGAATGTGCACATTAATTCAATTAGGTGGAAATTCAAACTTGGAGGAATGACATGTTGGAGGGAGAGAAGAAATGAATTAAATGCCACTTGGCTCAAGAAAAGGACATGTAAGAGGCCTTTAATGCCTTGTTGGATGGAAAAGTACTTTTGGGGGGAGATTTCAAATTTGAGGAATATTCCATCCTTTGATGCCTTTTTGAATGAAAAAGGAAGATTTATAAATTAATTAAATTGATTTTCATGAGCAAGTTGCAAAAGCTAGAGGATTTGATGGATTAAGATTAGGATTAATCAGGTTTTGATTAATTTAAGAGGAGATTAGCTTATTTGACAATTTGATTTAGATTTTAGGATTTAAATAAATCAAAGTGAGAGGAATAATGAATTTAGACTTAATTAAATAAAATTTGATTTATTTAATTAAAGAGGATGATGTTAGATTAAATCAAATAAAAATTAATTTATTTAATTTAAGGGAGGTGACTTTAGAGCTTAATTAAATAAATTGAATTATTTAATTAAAAGAGGGATTATATGATTAATTAAACAAAGTGATTTATTTAATTAATAGGAGATGATGACTTAATCAAATAAATTTGATTTATTTAATTAAGAGATGAAATATGATGAGTTTAATTAAATAGAGATTATTTAATTAAATTATTAGTACAGGAGATGATCTAGGGTGAACTGATGTTATTAAATCATGATCAGGTGTATAGGTTCAATCAGTATATTTTTTGTGTCTATAATGTGCATATGTATATGCACGATCATAGGCACGTAAATTCTCCTGCCATCATGTACCTGCATTCATATGTGTATACCAACAATGATGTATGCAATTTCTTCCCACATGTGCATATACACTTGCTTATCTTAATTTTGATGGTAAGGAAGTAGAAAATTGGTATAGAAACTCTAATTCCTCTTACAAAAAAACCACATCCAAAAATATTACATATAAGACTTACCTTAACTTAAGACTTCTATTACACTCTTATAGGGTTCCTAGATCTTTCTAACCTAGTCCCGAATTAGATGGAAATTTTTAGATCATCCCAACACTACCTCTCTACTTAGATGATGCTTTCCCTCCTTCGGTGTTTGAGGTACATGTTACCCTGCATCAATACTCCAAACAGAAGGAAGTTAGTCTGACATCCACATATCATATAATCACTATTGCATATTCTTTATCTATGCATTTAATGAGAATAAAACTTTTCTTTTACCAGCTCTTCTATTTCTAGGGCATCATAAACATAATTTATTCCTACTGAAATAAATCATAGTTCATATTGTAATGGCATAATTCCTTATTTCTTGAACATAACTCAATCAAAGAAGATCTCAACATTTCTTGTAATATTTAATCAAAATTTGCATCATTCATTTTTCATAATTACAAAAAGTAAAATTGTTTTGAAGTATCTAGGGTGGGATGTAACAAATAGATAACATACACTAAAATGATCATTTTTGAGTTGACATCATTCCCCAAATACTATGGAACTATGAGTACAAGGAAGAAGAGAACATAAAACAAGTAAAAAGATTTGGGTCAACATGGAAGAGACCTAAATGTCATGATTCTTTGCATCATCCTGAAAAGGTGTAAAAAATGCATTTATGAAAAATAGAAGAAAGAATATACATATAAAGGAATGGATATGTGCACCAAGTTGTGACACAAAATTGGCTCTTAAGATGCCACTTTTTTTTTTTTTTCTGAAATCAGAAAATTCTAATGTTCATGAGAAAATTAAGATAGTTACACTCAAAATTTGAAGATGCAACAAGAACAAGAGTTGCAGTGCTCCAAATCTACTTTCTACGCTACTAGTTATTTTTAATAATGAACATTAAGGGCTTCAAAAAGGTGGGCTACCAAAATTGGTCTTGTTTTTTATCAAAAAAACATCATAGCATCTATTGTGGCCTCCCTAAAAAGTTTAATTTTTTTTAGAATTTAAAAAATCCAAATGGTGAGAAACTAGTAACACCATGTAGTTTATCCCAATTTTTTCGGATTTTTTTTAATGAGTATATAATATTTTATGAATTTTCAAAGTGGAAACATCCTAAAAAGCTAAAATTTGAGTGTGCTCCCCCTTAAATTTTTTGAAAACTAATCAAAAATCATTTTTTTATTTAATTATGTGTAGAATGGAGTCTAGTTTATAAAAATGTAACTTGTTTCAAAATTTGATGAATGGGTAATAATCTATACCAAAACTAGCACATGTTGGTTTTTGAAAAAAAGTGAAGGCACTAACAAGAGAAGTTATAGATGAAAACATTAACATAATCAAAATGTTAAAAAAATTGTATGGTTATATAGGTAAGAGAGAGCCTAATGTCATCACAGTTTTTTTTATACACTTGCATTGAAAGACGTTCAAACTTGACGGTTAGCAAAACCAAAAAAGTGGAAATATTTTTTACACTTTCACAAAATGACATCCTTGACATGAAATGGTCATCCAACACTTTGGGTTGTATGCCCAAATCAAAATCCAACCCTTTGGGTTGCTATTTCCCAAAACAATCAATTTGGCACTCATCAAATGAAATGTAATATTTAGCGAGCATCAAATTTGGTGCTTTCCAAATTGATTGCATTGTTAAATACTAAAGCCAACTTTGCTTTCTCTTTGTCTCTCTCCCTCATTGTGACAAGTCTTAGAGTTTACGATTTATGATCAGTGATGGATAATCAAGGTTTTACCTTTCACTCCCTCTCTACCTCCTTCCCTCTTAATCAATACTTACCCTATTCTCTATCAACCCTCTCTACCTTACCTTCCCTCCTTAAGCCCATCTCCATCCTTGCCTCCCTACCTCTATCTTCTTCTCTCTCCCTTTATTACTATTTTTCACCCATCTCTCTTTTTTATCTTGATCACTACCTCTCCCTCCCACCCTCTCTCTCTCCCCATCTCCATGTCTCTCCCTCCTTATCTCATTACCCATCTCTATCCCCCTCTATCACTCACCTAATTATTCTCTCTTTCATCTTCTATCTTTGTCCCCTCTCTAGGTCATCACCTCTTTATCTCCTTATGTCTCACTCCCTCAATGTGTACCTCTCTCTCCATCCCTTGTTACTCTATCCATACTTCCCTTTCTCTCTCACTCTCTTCTTTCTCTCCCCTCTCTAGGTCTCTCCCACTCTTTCACCCTATCTATGTCTCTACCTTTCCTTCCCTCATTACCCCCATCTATATCCTTTCCTCCCTACCCCTCTCTTCTTCTCTCCCCCTCTATTATTGTTTCTTTCCCATATCTCTCCTTTCTCTCGACCACTACCTCTCCCTCCCAACCTCTCTCTCTCCCCATATCTATGACTCTCCCTCCATCGCTCCTTAGCCATATCTAGGTCTCTCAATCCTTATCTCATTACCCATCCCTCTCCCCCCTCTATCTCTCTCCCCCTATCTCTCCCCTATGTCTTTCATCCCTCTCTCCCTAGGTTGTATGTCTCTCACCTCTATATCTCTTAGGTATCTCTAGTTATTTCCCTCCTCCTTAGCCATCTTTCCCTCTTTGTGAACTTTTATCTCTCATTTTCTTCTCTCTCTCTCCCCTCAAATCTCTACCTCTTCCCTCCTTAAGTATCTGAGTCACTCCTTGCCACCCTCTCTATCCCTCCTTATCATATATTTCTCCTCATTCTTCTTTATCCCTCCCATATCTACATCATAACCTCTCTTACTCCTCCTTCTCTATGCCTCTCACTGCCTCCATGTATACCTCTCATTCCATCCCTTCTTACTTCTCTACCAATACTCCCCTTTGTCTCTCCCCCTCTACTAGCTCTCACCTCTTTACCTATCTCTTCTCTAGGTCTCTCAACTATTTTTTTTTTCTTCTCTATCCCTCCTTATCCATCTCTAGGTCTCTCAATCATTGTATCATTACCCACCCCTCTCCCCTCTATCTCTCTCAGCCTTATCCCTCCCCCTATGTCTCTCACCCCTCTCTCCCTAGGCTATAGGTCTCTCACCTCTATATCTCTCAAGGCTCTCTAGTTATTTCCCTCCCTCTCCACCTCTCTCCCTCCTCCTTAGTCCTCCTTCCCTATGCCTCTCACTCTATCTATGTCTACCTCTCCCTCCATCCCTTCTTACTCCTCTACCAATACTTCTCTTTCTCTCTCCCTCTCTTCTATCTCGCATCTCTCTCTCCCCCTCACCTCTCTACCTCTCCCCTTTAGGTCTCCCAGTACCTCCTTGTCTACCTCCCCATCCCTCCTCAACCATCACTAGGTCTCTCACTCCTTGTATCATTACCCACCCCTCTCCCCCTCTATCTCTCTCCCCTTATCTCCCCCCTATGTCTGTCACCCCTCTCTCCCTAGTTTGTAGGTCTCTCACCTCTATATATCTCTCAGGTATCTCTAGTTATTTCCCTCCCTCTCCACCTATCTCCCTCCTCCTTACCCCTCTTTCCCTCTTTGTGAACTTCTCTCTCTCCCCTCACCTCTCTACCTCTCCCATCCCTAAGTATCTAAATCATCTTTTCCAACCTCTCTATCCCTCCCTAGTCATTTATTTATCTTCATTCTTCTTTGTCCCTCCCCTCTCTACACCATCACATCTATAACTCCTCCTTCCATATGCATCTCACTCCCTCCATGTATACATCTCCCTTCATTCCTTCTTACTCTTATACCAATACTTCCCTTTCTCTCTCGCCCTAACCTATATGTCTCTCAATCACTCTTTGTATGCCTCTCCATCCCTCCTTAGCCATCTCTATGTCTCTCACTCCTTGTCTCGTTACCCACCCCTCTCCCCCCTCTATCTCTCTCACTCGTATTTCTCCACCTATGTCTCTAACCACTCTCTCCCTAGGTTATAGGTCTCTCACCTCTATATCGCTCAAGGCTCTCTAGTTATTTCTCTCCCTCTCGACCTCTCTCCCTCCTTACCCATATTTACCTCTTTGTGAACTTCTCTCTCATTTTATTCTCTCTCCCCTCACCTCTCAACCTCTCACCTCCCTAAGTATCTAAGTCACTCCTTTCAAACCTCTCTATCCCTCCTTAGTCATCTCTTTATTTTTGTTTATCTTTGTCCCTCCCCTTTCTATGTCATCACATCTCTAACTCTTCCTTCCCTATGCATCCCACTCCCTCCATGTCTACCTCTCCCTCCATCCCTTCTTAATCATATACCAATACTTTCCCTACTCTCTCCCTCTCTTCTATCTCCCACCTCTCTCTCCCCCTTACCTCTCTACCTCTCCCCTCTCTAGGTCTCTCAATCACTTTTTTCTACCTCTCCATCCCTCCTTAGCCATCTCTAGGTCTCTCACCCCTTGTCTCATTACCCACCCCTCTCCCCCTCTATATTTTTGACCCCTATCTCTCCCCCTATGTCTCTCACCCTTCTCCCCCTAGGCTATAGGTCTCTAAACTCTATATCTTTTATGGATCTCTAGTTATTTCCCTCCCTCTCAACCTCTCTCCCTCCTTACCCATATTTACCTTTTTGTGAACTTCTCTCTCATTTTATTCTCTCTCCCCTCACCTCTCTACCTCTCCCCTCCCTAACTATCTAAGTCACTCCTTTCCAACCTCTCTATCCCTCCTTAGTCATCTCTTTCTTTTTTTTATCTCTATCCCTCCCCTTTCTATGTCATCACATCTCTAACTCTTCCTTCCCTATGCATCTCACTACCTCCATCTCTACCTCTCCCTCCATCCCTTCTTAATCATATACCAATACTTTCCCTTCTCTCTCTATCTCTTCTATCTCTCACCTCTCTCCCCCCTTACCTGTCTACCTCTCCCCTCTCTAGGTCTCTCAATCGCTTGTTGTCTGCCTATCCATCCCTCCTGTTAGCTCTCAAAAATGCAGGTTTTAACCACAAAAGGTTGCCAAGCTTTCATGACGTTTCAGGGTAACATAACAAGGTTTGAAATAATCAAACCTTCTACTCTTTAGGTGCTGCAAGACCAAGGCGGGTGTACCTCTCTGAATAATGCAGACTTAACTTGCAATCAATCCACTTACAACACTTGTTCACAATGGCACATGGGAGTGAACAGATGAAATTCAATTTGAAAACAGTGACAATATTCTGCTCTAAGTCCTAAATACTCAATTAAAAGTAACAGAATGAGTTTATAATGATGAGGTGCAGAGACTAGTGCCTTGTTGGGTATGCAGAGTCAAATGAGATCAAGATAAGCAACACTTTCTGGAGAAGACACAAATTATCTGGCATATGCTTTGTTTACAACTTGTATAAACATGCAACCATGTAACTACTAAGTTCTACTTCAATAATCCAAAATGAGTTTCTCTGATTACTGTGATCAATAAGAGGATTTAATCTTTGCTTGAAAGAACCAGTTGATTGATCACACAAATACAGCAAATGTGTATCGATAAATCAAACATAAACTTGCTATGTTAATTTAAACAACCAAGAAAAATCATTCATGGAGACAACTTAGCAGTATTTTTCATTTCAATTCAACAGATAATTGACACCAGAGAAAATGCAGCAACATCAACTGAATCTCATAAATACCTCCATTGTGAAAATCATGCAACAATAGCCTCTAGTTTGATAATTTTATTCTACTGTATCTATTTTGAAGTCAATCGAAAATCTCATGTTCGGTCCTTATTAACAACTACAACATGCTTATTTATACACCAGCATGAGAAAGATATCAAAATAAAATATTATGTCGGCCCTCCACAAGATTCGGGCTCCAATCGAGCTGGCAGGCAACGGTCTCCAAGCATTCAACATGTCAGCCTCAGCATTCTGAAATTCTTTTTCATCAGTGAGTAGTCAGTGAGACATCCATATCGTCCTACCGAAGGAAATTCACTTGCTTATTGTTCCGCTTGCATCCCTATTTTAATGCATTCGCCATAGCTACCCGTTAGTCATATCGAGATCAAATAATGTTCCTTTGTTTGCACTCTCCTTCGCTATAACTCATAGGTATCGCGGAGACCTCACACAGAATGTATTAAGTTTCACCGAGAGCCCATACTATTTTCACAGTCACCAAGACACAGGGAGAGTCATATCGAAAAGCATACATGTTTTGTCCACTATCGTCGTGACCACATGACTTCGGAGAGACCTCATATAGATTGGAACTTGTTTTTCGAAGATCTTCACTTACATTAAGTCACTGAGACATGAGAAAAGTCACACCGACGAACTCCCCTTGTTCTATTCACTATTGCCGTAGCTCATTCAGGTCGATAAGAGGTCACATAGATCATTTTAAGTTTCACCGAGAGCCTACATCCAACTTCATGTCGTGACCAGACCATCGTTACGCCGAACACAAGAAGTATCGCCATAGCCCATTGCTCTTGGGGAGACCAAATACCGAAACACATAAGTCACAATGAGCCACTCCTGACTCCATTCAACTTTGCCAAGACCACAAGATTCTCTCACGGAAAGGACACCCAACGTGCTCCCAAGACCCAAGCCTTTCGCCATGACCTCCTACCGCAAACACATGCCTTTGCCGATGTCCTATGTCACCGAGATAGATATAAAGTTCTGTCGAAAGTATATTCAAAGAGAAACTATGTGTAAGGTCGGCGAGACCGAAGGTCACTTGCCAAGACCTTACAACGATAGCCATATCTCCCACCGAGCCGCTCCATCCACTGTCGGTCGGTAAAACAAAATGAAATCACCAGGACATGATGCTGATACCCCAGACCTCTACCGATATACCCCATCCACAGTTGCCAGTCGTCGTGACAATAAGAATGTCCCGCTGACCACTGAAATAGAAGAATTTAGCAGAAAAAACATAGTGGGTCGGGGAGACAAATGGGGACCTATGCTGATACATTCCAAAGTGTAAAAAATGCAAACATGGATGAAATCTATGGGGCAGAAGGGGTAGAATGTGGATAAAGCACCATGAAAATAGTGGAAATGTGGCTTAGGTAAATATCACATAGAGACTCAGGGGATACGAGGATATGAAAAATAATCATCAGATTTTGATAGTTTCAACACCTCCTTAGCCATATCTAGGTCTATCACCCCTTATCTCATTATCCACCCATCTCCCCCTCTATCTTTCTCGCCCCTAGCTCTCCCCCTATGTCTCTCACCCTTCTCTCCCTAGGTTGTAGGTCTCTCACCTCTATATATTTTAGGGATCTCTAGTTATTTCCCTCCCTCTCCACCTCTCTCCCACCTCCTTACCCCTCTTTCCCTTTTTGTGAACTTATCTCTCTCATTTTCTTCTCTCTCTCCCCTCACCTCTCTACCTCTCCCCTCCCTAAGTATTTGATTCAATCCTTGCCAACCTCTCTATCCCTCCTTAGTCATCTCTTTCTCTTCATTCTTCTTTGTCCCTCCCCTCTCTACATCATCACCTCTATAACTCCTCCTTCCCCATGCCTCTCACTCCCTCCATGTCTACCTCTCACTCCATCCCTTATTACTCCTATACCAATACTTCCCTTTCTCTCTCCCTCACCTCTCCCTTCTCTAGGTCTCTTAGTCACTCCTTGTCTACCTTACCATCCCTTCTTAGCCATCTCTAGGTCGCTCACTCTTTTTCTCATTACCCACCCCTTTCCCCCTCTATCTCTCCCACTCCTAGATCTCCCCCTATGTCTCTCGCCCCTCTCTCCCTAGGTTGTAGGTCCCCCAACTCTATATCTCTCAAGGATCTCTAGTAATTTACCTCCCTCTCCACCTCTCTCCCTCATTACCCCTCTCTCCCTCTTTGTGAACTTCTCTATCTCCCCCCATCTCTCTACCTATCCCATCCCTAAGTATCTGAGTCAGTTATTTCCAACCTCTCTATCCCTCCTTATTCATCTCTTTCTCTCCGTTCTTCTTTGTCCATCCCCTCTCTACGTCATCACCTCTCTAACTCATTCCCTATGCCTCTCACTCCCTCCATGTCTACCTCTCCATCCATCCCTTATTAGTCCTATACCAATACTTCCCTTTCTCTCTCCCTCTCTTCTATCTCTCACCTCTCTCTCCCCCTCACCTCTCTACCACTCCCCTTTGTAGGTCTCTCAATCACTCCTTGTCTGCCTCTCCATCCCTCCTTATCCATCTCTAGGTCTCACACCGTTTGTCTCATTACTACTCTAGGTCTCTCCCACTCTTCTTCCATATCCTCTTCATTATAAGTAGATCTCATTAAACATATCCCTCCATCCCTTTCTACTCCTCTAGGTCTCTTCCACTCTTCTCTCTCCCCTCTATAGGTCTCTGTGTAGGGTTGAGGCCTTCACACACGAAAATTATCTATAGAGAAATTTTGGCACTCGCCAAATTGTAAAGCCTCTATACAACACATTTGGCACTCTCCAAATTGCAAAGGCTTTATGCAACACATTTCTTTCTCACCAAATTTTGTGAGTTCCAAATTGTCTTTTCCAAAAATAGTAAAAATGCTAGTTGACCCATGATACAAGTCCATAATTCTCTGCTTTTTTCTAGTTTTGTGCTTTGTTTGACAAGGAAATGCCTTTTTATGTAGTTGAATTCTTATAGTACCATATTTTTTTGGCTCTATCATGTTTTGAGCACCAATTTGTTTGTTGTACAATGTAGAAGAAGATAATTTAAAGTTTTTACATCAAATTTGATTATCTCATGTAATATTTTCATTTTTGTTGAATTGAACTGTTTATATTGAGTTTTTTGTTTAATTTTGACACTATAGACCATTCTTTTCATAATTTTATTAATCATAATAGTTTTACATAGAATTCAACATTGAATTAGATGAAAGTTGCATAAAAAAGTCAATTTTTTTAAGAGTTTGAAAAAAACACATGAAAAATAGGACATAACTTAGATGAATCCTTGTAAACTTATATAGAGGATTTCAACTCAACACAAACATTATTATGTATTACATTTTCATTGATTAAAGTAGTTCATTTTCATCATGGTTAGTGGAGTTCACTCTTTTTCATTGTAGCTATATGGATTTTGTGTAAAGGGTCTAGTAATATACCATTAATTTCTATGGATTTCATTTGAATTTTATGACATGGTGTATATTTGATTGATTTGTATGGGTTTTTTAATTGGTTGCAAATAAATCCTAAGATATTCCTTGTGTGCTTGTCCATGTATCATGGTTGACTCTTGTGCTTCATGATGAAATGTGAAGGATTTGTGTCTTATGTGTTTTGTATGAGATTTGTGTTGGTAATTTACACATAACCATTATGGAGTGTTTGGTTTTATTTTGTATTAAGCTTGATGATGTTAACCAACTGTCATTGATTATATAGGTTTTTTGTCAAGGGTTTAATGACATGTATGCCATTTATTTTTACAAGGACTCTTATTGTGCATATGTATTAGGGTTAAAAGTGAAATTGATCAAATTCCTATTAGACATCAAACTACTATGTCATGGCTAATGTGTTTGTCCATGTCTCATGGCTGAATGACATACAATATTATGTCTAATTATTTTAATATAATATGGCATATGGTGTGCATCAAGGTAGAATGCCATATATGACATAGTGTATTACAATTGTCTCAGCTTTTGTGTTAAGGTTATAATTTTTTATTGGATTTATTTGAAAGCTAATTGTTCATAGATCATGGTTGAGTCACATTGATGCTTCTATATGATAGTTGTATGAAATTTACATGAAGGATCTAGTGACATCATTTAGATGCAGGTTGGGTTTTGTTTACAAGTAATAATGACATATACTATTGAGTTGTATGAGTTTTATTTCAAAGTTATATCAAACATATATAATGTTCTTGGTGTGATTTTATATGCATCATAGTTGAGTGATATTGATTTTTTCACACGATTGAATGATTTTTCCATGAAGGACCTAGTGATATATATCATTTAGTTTCATTATGGATTTGGTTTGAAGTTACTAGTGACATATATGTCACTGATTTGTATGTGTTCTATTTAGAGATTATTTCAAAATCATATGAAATTCTTGGTGTGTTTGTTAATACATCATGGTTATGTGGAATTGACTTTATGTGTGATGGTTCAAATGAAATATGGCATATCTGGTATGGGTCAAGGTTGATTAGAGTAAATGGCATAGTATCTTACTAGAGTCATTTCTTTTGTGTGAAGCACATGTCTCAATTAGTGTGCATCAATATCTTATGGTGTACCTAGTGTTCTTGTGTCAAATTGTTTGTACTTCCTTGTGTCAAAGTGGTTGCCCATTGGTCTTTAATAGGTATTTCATGGGTATCCTCTATATTCTCAAATCACTACCCCTTGTTGATCTAAAAGTCTTCAAATCCTTTGCCAATTGGAATTATATCAAAATAGTTATCTATCATGTTCTCATTGTCCTCCTTTATATTTGAATGTGGCAAGGATTGTCCTAGGCTTTAGTGAATGATGACTACCCTTTGTAGCATGGAAACTATGCATTGAAAGGACTATCTTTGTAAACTATGTCTTTAATGCCTCTATACTTTTATAGGACTACTCCTTATGCCTTAGAATCATTGTTTGATATATATTTTTTGACCTCTATGTTTGAACTATGTGATATTATAGCTTCATTGGAATCATCATGATCATCCTTATCCTTTGGATATGGTGGCATCACTATCTTTTAGTCTTAAGGATGATTGAGCTTTAAATTCTACCCTCATTTGAAAGTCATACTTTATTCCATAATCTACAAGAGCAACAAGATTCCACATGTTGGTAGCATACAAACACATCCCCAACAAGACAAAGCAAGCTAAAGTCACTACAAGAGAAATACATGATAGTGCAACACTTGCAACCAACCTGTGGCACTTATAAGAAAGGCATACTAATGAAGGATTATAAAGAGGGACATGTCACTATACTCAATCATAGCCATATATTACCACATATAAGATATAAAAGATATAAGTGACAATATTGTATCATTTGTGAGAAGGGAGATAAGGCAATGTATATGAGTCATATCTAGAGAAAAGAGGAAGGAATATATGAGAGAATATTGTATAGGAGTTGAATATGTATTAAAAATTTGATTATTATATGTCTATGGTACATGAATGAATGGTCTATTTTATTTTTATATGCTAGAATCCATTGATCCAATTTGTAATCCACTACATATGTTTTAATATTCTTTCTTATCCATCACACAAGGTTATACATACAATATTAACAAAGAATAGGGTTCAGATCTACAGTTTTTGGTCAAAAAAAGGTTTAATCTATATATTTAGTTCATTGTAGCCAAGTCTAGTTGATCTACATACAAGGATTTCAAAAGAATAGGTCTAAAAATATTGAAGGCATGAATAGAAAATAGATCATATATCTTAAAAAATGAGCCTTCTTTTTGGGATAAGAATGTTATGTTTGTTAATTTGTGGTTGTGTCTATTTGGGGTAGAATCCCTATCTCCCTCTTCAATAATGGATGGATCCATGCTTCCAAGGCATAGGAAATATATTAGGTAGGTTTTTAGCAATTGATCTAAAAAAAACAAATTGATTCACTCTACATTGACTAGAATATAGGTGGAGTTGGATATCTTAAAAGGATTAAGAACACTATATTTATCCTAGAAACCACCCCTATAATGATGAATTAAGAACACTATATTTAACCTAGAAACCCTCTGAAGAGAGAAAAACAAGACTATGATAGTGGAAAAAATAAACTAGGGTAGTTGTAATTGCCTACTACCTATATTATTTAGAAAAATGTCATATTCAATGAGTACAAATGATTGGATACAATTTTCCTCCTATTCCATTCAATAAGACCTCAACTATGGATGTAATCTAGTCCTTGCTCCATTAGCTGCATATTTTCCTTTGCTTCTATGCTCCTTGCCTGTGCCTCCCATCTCTTTGAAATACTACATACAATTGTTCTTCTTAATTCTAAAAGAAGATAGAACATTGAATTATTCCCTCTTCCATCAATTTGAGAAGGCACAATATGCAAATCTTCCTCTCATTGCATTTTTATGAACCAATGCAACCTCCAATTTATAGATTCCTATGCACTGCGAGGTTCTCATAGGCCCAAGAAGAAATTACATCAACTCAATAAGTGAAAAAATGATTGTTCAATTTAGATTCCAAATTATAGCATGTCTATTATCCAAGGATGCAACTACAAATTTCATACAGTTCAAGGCACTTAAGAAACCTCTCTATAATATCTAGCTTTTTCCTACTCTATAATCTTTCCAACACCTACACCTGCACATAGTTTTCATATATCTAATTTATTGTTCACAAAAATCCATGTCTTTGCATGTTCATTATATTTTTATGATCCAATTAGATCACACCTCCATTATTAAAGAATTTTGGTCTTAAGTTCAGGATACAGGATAATTTTCCCTCATTTATGAGATCTTTGTATTTCAATTGTAATAGATACAATATCTCTTATGAAACTCAAAGCATGCTACGATGGATGCTATGGGTTAGAAATAACTAAATAAAAACCTATCTACTTGCCAAACATAAGTGGTACAATTTTTTTAATGCTATTATGGACTACATTGTCATGGAAGAAAACATGCTACAACTTGGCCATGATGTTATAGATGCTCCCAAATGATTCTCTTTCTTTATGCAAATCTAGCATTACCCTTTATGCAGCTTTAAGTGACAACAATTTGTATTTTTCCTTTATGCAAATCTAGCAGTACCCTTTATGCAGCTTCATAAATCCCAAGGGTTCACAATCCAAGTGACAATAATTTGCATTTTTGCTTTATGCAAATCTAGCAGTACCCTTTATGCAACTCCACAAATCAAAAGGGTTCACAATCTACTCTAATACCAAATTGATCCATAATTTCTCAACCCTAAGCTTGTAAAAATCAAGAAAAAAGAAATTACATTATAGTACTTAATTAGCAATAAATGACAGTCAAGAGAGGAAGAGAAGAATTAAGAACACCATATTTATCCTGAAAACCTCCTTAGAGAAGATAAATAGATTGTGGTAGTGGTATTTTCCTACTACCTATATTATGGAGTAAATAGATAAATACAATGAGTGTGCAAAAGATATGAATACAATATGCCCATTTTCCATTCAAAAAGACCTTGGCCATGGATGCAATCTATCCCTTGATCCATTAGTTGCTTATCTCCATTGTTTTCCTATGCTTCCATGCTTCTTTTCTTTTTCCTCTCACCTCTTGAAAATATAACATAATTTTTCTCCTTAATTATAAAAGAAGACACAACATGCAACTTGTTCCCTCCATCAATCTAGGAAAATACAACATACATTTATCCTTCCATGCCCATTTTACAAACCAATACAACCTCCTATTTATAGATTGAATACAAACCAAGAAGGGGGGTATTGCTCAAATTATTGGGGAAAATAAACCTAGACACTATTTCCCTGGGATACAATGTCAAAAATATAGAGGAATCACATTATGTGAAGGTGTGATTGACATTTAAATGCATAAAAAAATAGAGTGAAACTTGTGATATGTGTGATTTTAGAATTTTAATAAGGGCTTGTTGCTCTCCTTGTATGGTTTGAACAAAATTCTCTACATCATAAGAGCCTTTACATGGAAATGAAATATTAATCCATTGCTACCAAAATGTTTGCCTCTTTCTTGGAATGAAATGTGAATCCTCCTCCTAAGTAGAGACTTCTAGTTATTATTTGATCCATGTACTTTGCTAAGATCCAAGGGGAAGTTGGAAATAATGCATTTTTATCATTCTGAAGGAGATCATGATAATCATTAACAATTGACAACTACCACACATGCTACAAAAGAATATTTCTTCCCTCTAACATGTTGCCCTTGGTGAAAGAATATTATTTCTATTAAAACTTATTCATTATGAACATGACTATCCAAAAAGCAAAAAAACTTGAATTTGAAAATACTACATTTAGGTGTGTTTGAGAAAGTAGATGATCATGTTCATCAATTAAAGTGGCTATCCATTTTCTATTCAAAAATTGTCTTGGTGAAAATTTGAAGTTTTTACATCAAATTTGATTATATAAGGTAATATTTGTCATGTTTGTACATTTTATTTGTTAATCAAGGGTTTTTTTGTTTAAATTTAAAGTTTTATGCTTGTCACCTTCTCACATAGATCAATTGCAATCATTTTATTTTATTTTGATATTTTTGTATTAGTGAGCATTACTTACTTTTGTTTTTTTTCATTTTTGAACCTGTAGCATTCAACATCATGCCAAGGAGGAAAGCAAAGACTCTAACACTGGATGAACATGAATCCAAAAATGCAAGCAGAAGAGAAATAATGAGACAACTTCATGAACAAAAGAAATTGAACCCCATAGAAAAAGAAATTTCCATGCAATCTAAGAGAGATGTCAAAATGGCATCACAAAGGGAATGGATGCAAAATCTTCATGTGACAAGACAAACGAATCCTAAAGTTGGGGGTACATCATCAACCATAAGTGAATTTGAAGGCACGCCATCTATAATATGTCATGTTTAAAGTACATTAGAAATAACATCTCTAATTGAAGGCACACCATCTACAACATGTGGTGTTGAAAGTACATCAACAAACACATCTTTACTTAAAGACACTCCACATACAACATCTTAAGATGAAGGTACAACATCATTTACATGTCAATTTCAAGGTACATCATCATTTTCATCTCTAGATGAAGGTACACCATCTATTCTCGATTTTGTTGATATTCTTGATGTTGAGGCAACTTTACCTTTGAGAAATCCTCTTAGAGTTTTACATAGAAAGCCTAAATATTTGATTGATATTGATGCTAATATTTTTAAACCAATGGTTAATAAGATTCCAAAGTGTACTTGTCAAAGATATGCAAGGAGGATATGGAGATTATTTTTTGAGAAGATAATGATGTTGGAAGATGTCAAATATTTTTTGAAATGATGAGGAAACTAAAATTTAGGCCCATCATGAAAAATTTTGGGCTAAGAACATCGGATGACTAGAGTGAAAAATTAACTGTAAAGAATATAATGAGTGTATTTGAGAGTGTGGGTTCTACCTCATGCATAAAAGATAGTAATACCACTTGATGTGTGATGACATCAAATTTGGTAAGCAGTAAAACTAGGAGTAAGATGATCCTTTCAAAGACAAGTAAAACTTTTAAAATAAGTAGATCATTTATGATGAGAGTCAAAAGAAGGTGTGAAAGAGTGGATTATCCAAATAAAAATGACTTATTGGCATTCTCGGGTAGACTAACATAGAAATATAAAGAAAATTTGCAAGCCTTGATATCCCTAATACAAGAATTTTGGAAGAATAACACAAGGGTCTCTCCCAATCAAAGAGATCTTGTAAGAAGGATCATTGGTAGTTGAAACAATGAGTCACATCCAAAGCATTTTTTCTATATGACTCAAACCTAAGTTTTTACTAAATTTTTAAAGATTTATCCTCAAGTAAAAAAATTTTGAAAGTTTTTTAAAACACTAAAGCCTTTTTATATCAAAATAAATCACACACACTATTTGTTGTTGTAGAGTACATATTGAGTTTTCTAACCATTATGATGTTTATCAATGTATATGTGTAGATATGTATACTAACAATGTTTTGCAGGAATGTAACATAAGGCCTCCACCTAGATCTTCAAGAGATTTCATATCTACCATTTTATGTGAAAGAGTGGAAGGTAAATTTTTTTACAAGAAATCATGCTTGGATGAAACATGTGTTCATTGTGTTGGCTTGCAATGTTTTCCAATTTTTCAACATATGCATAGTACACATGCAATTGGAAACAAAATTGTGGAATTTTCCAAATACAAGATAGTGGCCTACAATCTAAAAGATGGGAAAGAAGCAAAAAGGTGTGAATTGGTTAGTGATAAGATTCCATTGTATCAATTTATGGATATTTTTCATGATCATGTGGTGTATGAGTATGCAAGGCATACACATAGAGCTCAATAGTTGGAATCCCAATTAAAGTTATACAAGGACATGTTTCCACTTCATACCATCATTTTAGTTGCTGACTTTATAGGGAACTACACACTACAACCATAGAACAAGGTACAATCATAATACTACAACTCCACACAGGTTGCTACATTTGTGCACATAGCACTAATCCATGCAATTGATAGTACAGAGGATGACAAGAAGGTATTAAGGGAGTATCACTTTTACATCAATGATAATCACACATATTCTATAGAGTTCATGCAAGGTTTCTTTTAGATGTTGTACGTTGATTTGGCTAGCAGTGGCATATCATTCTGTTAGCAAATCATATGGTTAGACAATTGTACATAAAAATTCAAGAACTTAAGATGTTTTATTGGTTGAGCGAGATGCATAAGATTAGTGTTGCTCAGCATATGTGGAATTTCTCTAAGGCTAGGCATGGAAAGGGGAAGCATGATGGTGTAGGAGCATGTATTAATAAAGCCTTAGCATGAGAAGACTTAAAGTACAAAGACAATCCAAAGTTAACAGATGCAAAATCAATTTTCCAATGGTGTAATCATGCAATGGGTCCAAGAAATGAATGTAATTATTCAATTTGTAGAATTTTTTGGTTGGTAGATGATAATAACATTGCAAAATATGAGGACTATTTGTTGGAAAATGTGCCTCAATCTTACTAGCATGTAAACTCCTGAAAGAGAAAAGTTGTGGAGACCCTCTGGAAGTCTTACCAACTAGCAGCTATGTTCTAAACATTTGAAGTGCTTAGATCGCCGAGACTTTGGTTCTATCTTTCTGATGGGAGTCATCGACAAGACATGTCGATTGTTGTGACTTTTCCCATCTCTTTCCACCTGGGTAGACCACTTGCCAACATGTTGGTTCCTTTTGGATATCAAGGAGACTCTTGGCGATGAGTGGCATCGGGGAGAGATGTGAACCTTTGAAATGACTTGTTCTGACAGTGTTAGTCTCACTGACGGTCTTACACAAGAATGTCTTCGGGGTGACATAAAGGCTCGATAAGAATCTAACCGATGGATGTTTCTCTCGCAGATAGTTGTATTTAGTATGAACTCTTGGTGATAATGTTTCTCTCATTGACAGTCTATGTTTGATATGAGTTCTTGCCGATACTATTAGTCTCACAGACAAATGGACATTCGGTAGATCTCCTGCTGGTAGTGGTGGTCTCTCTAACTGTTCTGTGTTCGCTATGATGTCTCGCCAATAGAAATGGTCTTGTCGATAGAGCTACATGAGTTGAATGTCGGTGTTAAGTCTTAGCGACAGTGATGGTCTGGCCGATGGTTCTACAGTGGCTATCAATGTAATGTCTTAGTGATAGAGTGAGTCTGGGTGACAGGTTTGAACTCGATATGACTCTTGCCAATGGTGGTGACTCTAGGAGATAATGACAGTCAGACATTGTGGCATCAGGGAGACATGGCCTAGTGTCTCACCGACATGAGATACAGTTTCAATGCCTTGACTGAATGACTATCCTACATGGTTTGTTTTTTACCAATCAGAGAAGCAAAATGTAAACCACTAGCAATTGGACTGTTGTGACCGTTCCTATGAGGGAGATGAACAAAATGTCAGCAAAAATGACTATGTTGGGCAATGGCAGATGACGATGAACTGTGTGTGTGTGATAATGAAATTTTGCTCGATTGAACACGAATTGTTCTGAGTGTTTTCATTGGATGTTTCTGAGAGTATTTTTGTACAAGGTTGATTAGGAAATTATGCTGCTATAAATTGACATCAGAAAATGAAGTATGTACTTTGTATGTAATTTTGTTTACTATAATACAAAGAGGCTTTTCTTGGTGTGGTGGTTTTTTCTCCAGTAAGGGTTTTCCCATGTAAATCTGGTGTCCAATTGTGTATGATCATTTCTCTATTCTATTATTTCTTTCATGAGTATCTTAATTTAACTGTAATTGCAAAATTTAAAGTCACCTCTGCATTCTTCTCTGAGGTTTTAACATTAGGAGAGTTTGTTCCACACCTAAGCTTTCCTTACAAGTGGTATCAGAGCCTAGCTAGTTGTGTTATCCTTGTGGGTATGTTGGGTTTTTTGTGTCAATTATGTTCAGTGGGAGTCTTGTAGAAGTCTGATAATTCAAATTATAGATTAAGATGGAAAGCAAGTCAAGAAAGATTGAAATTGAGAAATTCAATGGCAACAATTTTGAGTTGTGGAAAATTAAAATGGAAACTCTATTGGTTGATCATGATCTTTGGCTTGTTGTGTCTAGAACGAATCCTACAGGCATGAAGCAAGAGGATTGGGACCTTGTAGATTGAAAATCAAAGGGGTTGATAAGGATCTGTTTAGCAGAATATGTTCTTCTACATGTTCATGAAGACAACATCCTCTTTGTGGAAGAGACTAGGAGCTATTTATTAGGGCAAGTCCTTGGTGAATAAGTTTTTCTTGAGGAAGAAGTTGTACTCTTTGAAAATGTAGGAAGGAGCTTCTATTGCTGATCATTTGAATGCTTTCAACATGTTGATTGCTCAGTTAGCATGTGTGGGTGTGAAGATTGATGAAGAAGATCATTGTATGTTGTTATTATGTTCTTTTCCAGATTCTTGGGATCACTTGGTGATGGCTATTGGGAGTACGACATCCAATTTTAAGATGGAGATCGCAAGAGAAAGGCAAGAAGAAGGACAAGAAGTCCAAATCCAAATTAGAGGGGAGATCAAAGTCTCCTAGAAAGAAGTCCAAGGTGAAGTGTTGGAATTGTGGGAAACCTGGTCATGTCCGAAAAGATTGTAAAGAGGAGAAAAAGAAGAAGAATTATTCTTCCGACAATGATTCCTCTCAAAGTGACGCAGATGCTTTCATTGCAGCCTTGGCTACACAGGTATCAGATGATGTCGACTGATAGATTTTGAGCATCTTTCCATATGAAATCTCATAGAGACTGGTTCACTAAGTATGAAAAATGCAATGGTGGAAGGGTGTATTTGGAAAGCAATTCATCTTTGGAAATAGTTGGCCATGGAAGAGTCAGAATTCAATTCCCTGATGGAAGAGTGAAGGGAATCAATGATGCAATGCATATACCAGGTCTGGCTCAAAATTTACTTTATGTTAGTAAGTTGAATGATATTGGAGTGCAAGTCACATTCTTTGGAAATGACTCCAAGATGACTAGAGGCTCAATGGTGCTAGCTCAGGGTGCTTGTATTGGTACCTTGTATAAGTTGGATACACATGTTGTGCAATGCAATAGTGTCTTTGTAAAGTCATAGAAAACTACTCATGGAGAAAAAGAGGAAAAAGTTACTGATAGTGCAAACTCTATGGAATTTAAACTTCCAGTAGAGAAGACTATGCTCTGGCATCATAGGCTAGGCCACATTGGTGAAAAAGGTTTAAAAACCTTGAAAAACAAAAACCCGGTTGAAGGGCTTCATGATTGTAACCTCAAATTCAATTTTTGTGAACATTTTATATATGGTAAACAACACCATGTTTCATTTTACTCTAGTCCTCACAAATCTTCTAGTTTACTTGATTACATAGATTATGATGTTTTTGGTCCAGTAAATGTTCCTTCTTTGTTTAAATGAAGATATTATGTATCGTTCATTGATGATTATTCAAGAAGGAAAATTGTTTATTTTTTGAAAAGTAAATCAGAAGTGTTCAGTCATTTTAAGGAATTTAAAAACCTTGTGGAAAATCAGACTGAAAGAAAAATAAAATGTTTAATGACTGACAATGGCAGTGAGTTTTGTTTTGATGAGTTCAAGAGGTACAGTAAAGATCATGGGATTAAAAGAGATAAAACTACACACTACACTTTGCAACAAAATGGAGTTGTAGAAAGGTTCAACAGGATAGTCATGTTACCTAATAAACCGTTCTCTGAATTCTGCTCTTGTTGAGAAAACACCTTTGGAAGCATGGTCTAGAAAGAAGCCCTCTCTAAGATACATTCGTGTCTTTGGCTGTGAGGCATATGCATATGTGTCGAATGAAAAAAAATATAAATTGGAAAACAAGGTTGTTAAATGTATTTTTATAGGTTATAGTGCTAGCATAAAAGGATACAAGCTTTGGAATTTTGACACGGAGAAGGTTTTATACAGCAAAAGTGTTATTTTTCATGAGTTGAAGCCTTCTATTTTGGATCTACAGTCAGAGACAAAATCAGAAAATAAAAAGGATGTAGTTGAAATTCCTTCAACACCAGATAAAGAGGAATTGAGAATTCAAAATGTACCTGAAACTGAGGAGAGCTCAAGTAGTTCTGAGAGTTCTGAAGAAGATCAAGCTCACCCTTAGCACGTGAGGAGGTCAACGTGTGAAAGAAATCAATCTAATAGGTATGGGTTTTCTTTGATAGATTATACTTGTGCCTATGCTTTAATTTCTAGCACTGATGAGCCTAGGACTATGAAAGAGGCATTTATAATGTTTGATTCAGACTCTTGGTTGGAAGCCATGAATGAAGAAATGACATCATTAGAAATGAATGATAGTTGGAGTTTGGTGCCCTTGCCTAAAGGCATAAAATTTGTTGGCTACAAATGGGTATTTAAAAAGAAAATAGGTCTGGATGGCAGTGTGGAAAAGTATAAGGCAAGGTTGGTTGTGAAGGGGTATTCCCAGGTAGAGGGAATTGATTATGGAGAAAAAATTTCTCCTATAGCCAAGCTGACGTCTATCAGATTTATTTTGTCACTTTCAGTAGTGTATGACTTAGAGATTGAACAAATGGATGTGAAGAAAACATTTCTTCATGGTGACCTTGAAGAAGAAATCTATATGTCCCAGCCTGACCACTTTGTGGAAAAAGAAAAGAAAAACTAGTTTGCAAGTTGAAAAAATCTCTATATGGTTTAAAACAATCTCCTAGAATGTGGTACCAGAAGTTTGACACTTTTTTTTGTCATTGGGATTTGTAAGATCGAAATATGATCATTGTGTGAACTAAAAAGCTGAAAATGATTGAGTTCTTATTATTGCTCTATATGTTGATGACATGTTGTTCATAGGCAATAGTAAGTTGATGATTTCTGATCTAAAATCTCAATTGTCTACAAAGTTTGAAATGAAAGATCTTGGTGCAGCCAGGTATATTCTGGGAATGGAAATAACCAGGGACAGGAAGAGTAGAAAAGTTTGGCTCGGTCAGAGTAAGTATATTAATACTATTTTGGATAGATTTTATATGATTGATTGCAAGCAGCTAGTTGTTCCAGTCTTGCAGGGAATGAAGCTATCTATTGAAGACTATCCAAAATCTCCTACTGAGATAGAGGACATGACCAGAGTGCCTTATGCTAGTGGAGTTGGCAGTTTAATGTATGCAATGATTTGTACAAGGCCAGACATTTCCCAAGTAGTGGGAGTTCTTAGTCATTTTATGGAAAATCCTGGAAGGACACATTGGGATACTATGAAAAGGGTGTTTAGATATTTGAAGGGCACTTCAGAATATGCTTTGTGTTACCATGGAAATTTGGTTGAATCACATAGGACTCTCAACATTCAAGGCTATATGGATTCTAATTGGGCAGGGGACATTGACAATAGAAGATCCACCAATGGATATATTTTCATGATGAATGGTGGTACAGTTAGTTGGATGAGTAGGCAGCAAGCTATAGTCACTTTATCCACTATAGAGGCAGAGTACATGGCAGCAACACATGCCTGTAAAGAAGCAATTTGGTTAAAATGTTTGTGTTCTAACATTGGGTTTGATGTAGGAATAATTACAATTTATTGTGATAGTCAGAGTGTTATTTGTTTGGCAAAAAATCCCACTTTCCATGCTAGGACGAAACATATTGATGTGCAGTATCATTTTGTATGAGATATGGTGGAGGATGGAAATGTCTCTTTAGAAAAAGTGGATACTCTGGAAAATGTTGTAGATGCATTGACGAAACCAGTGACCACAGACAATTTCAGGTGGTGTGCCAGTTCTATGGGCCAGTGCCCATGAATTTTAGTAGTCTTGTTGTGCTCTAGAGGTGTCAATAAGATCTTCGTCAAGTGGGAGATTGTTGGAAAATGTGCCTCAATCTTATTGGCATGTAAACTCCTAAAATAGAAAAGTCAGTGAGACCCTGTAGAAGTCTTACCAACTAGCAGCTATGTTCTAAACATTTGAAGTGCTCAGATCACCAATACTTTGGTTTTGTCTTGCTGACAGGAGTCATCAACAAGACATGTCGATCACTGTGAGTTTTCCCATATCTTTCCGCCTGGGCAGACCTCTTGCCGACAAGTTGGTTCCTTTTGGATATCAGGGAGACTCCTGGCAACGAGTGGCATCGGGGAGAGATGTGAACCTTTGGAATGACTCATTCCAACAGTGTTAGTCTCACTGATGGTCTTACACAAGAATGTCTTTGGTGTGACATGAAGGCTCAATAAGAGTCTAACCGATGGATTTTTCTCTTACTGAAAGTTTTGTATTTGGTATAAACTCTTAGTGATAGCGTTTCTCTCACCGAAAGTCTATGTTCGATATGAGTTCTTGCCGATACTCTTAGTCTTGCCGACATATGGAAATTCGGTATGATCTATTGCCAGTAGCGGTGGTCTCTTTGACTATTATGTGTTTTGTATGATGTCTTGCCGATAGCGATGGTCTTGCCAATAGAGCTACATGAGTTGAACATCGGTGTGAAGTCTTAGCGACAACAATGGTTTGGCCGATGGTTCTTTAGTGGATATCAATGTAATTTCTTAGCAATAGAGTGAGTATGGGTGACAGGTTTGAACTTGATGTGACTCTTGCCGATGGTGGTGACTCTAAGTGATAACAATAGTTAGACATTGTGGCATTGGGGAGACACGACCTAGTGTCTCACTGACATGCAATATAGTTTGAACACCTTAACCCAATGACTATCCTTCGTGGTTTGTTTTTGCACAATTAGAGAAGCAGAATGTAAACCGCTAGCAGTTGGACTGTTGCGACCATTCCTATGAGGGAGATGGACAGACTGTGAGAAAAAATGACTATGTTGGGAAATGGTAGATGATGATGATCTGAGTGTGTGTGATAACGAAATGTTCCTCGATTGAACATGAATTGTTCTATGTGTTTTCATTGGATGTTTCTGAGAGTATTTTTGTACAAGGTTGATCAGGAAATTATGCTGCTGTAAATTAACATCAGAAAGTGAAGTTTGTACTTTGTATGTAATTTTTTTTACTGTAATACAAAGAGGTTTTTCTTGGCGTGGTGGGTTTTTCTCCCATAAGGATTTTCCCATGTAAATCTGGTGTCCAATTGTGTATGATCATTTCTCTATTCTATTATTTCTTTCATGAGTATCTTAATTGAACTGTAATTGCAAAATTTAAATTCACCTCTACATTCTTCCCTGAGGTTTTGACATTAGGAGAGTTTGTTCTGCACCTAAGCTTTCCTTACACTATTGTATATTGATAGGATTGAGTGAGCTACACTCTTTTAGAAGCTCCAATGCAGGATCATGGGCTATCCACACATGGAAGATGGCATGCTTTTATTCTTTATGTATAGTTCAAGCATGGAATGAGTGTGAGTCAAAGGAGTGGGTTGATGAATGGTGGTTGAGAAATCTAAGCCCACTTGACACATATCGGCTCCCAACAACACTAAAAATCATAGAGATGCAATCATCCATTGACTTTGATCATGTATTAGATCTACTGGAACTAGGTAATACATCAACTTACATAGTTTATAAAATTCCTATTTTTATCTTACTTTGTAGTTTTTTTATAATGCTCATTAAATTCATCCAACTAGATGCACATATCAATGTAGGGCATGTTTATGTAGTGATTGTAGATTAAGACAATGAATATAAGGAACAAATTATTACTTTTGTTATTGTGTTGACACCAAAAACAAATTGGAGGCCCCAGTTATAGATGGAGAAAACATAGAATATCCTACCAAGTTCAGTGGTTGTTACTGGAACATGGCTTAGAAGGTACCCAGTTAAGAAGTTTGATGTCTGACTATTTGAGGACTTTGACACACATCAAAATATTCTTCATTACTCAAACCTTGTCATGGAAACCAATATTCATTTGATAAAATATGGGGGCAGACTTGTGAACAAGAACTTGTGGAAGGTGAGTGAGTTTGACCATGAGGCAATACTTGAAACAATAAAGAGTAGAGCATACCTTGGTGGTTCGTTGGATTAATTTGCAAGTATGTAAATTGAATTTGTAAAGTCATGTTATTGATCACTTTTTTTAGTTATTAAAATATATATCATTATCTTGTGCTCTAACTACTATGGAAATGAGAAAAACACATATATTATAAAGTTTCAATTTTTTAAATCATATTATTTCGTAGATTTATACATCTTCTTCACTCTAACTCATATATTACAGTTGATAGTTAGACAATATTAGTGGTTGATAGAGTATTAGTATTTTTTTATTTTTTAGGTCACATTAGAGTATATTAGTGTACCCTACTCAACACATGACTATCCACTATATGCATATTACTATGCATAAGAAATAACACAGCCTTCACTTGGTCATGTGTTATCTACCCTTTGATCGTTGTCGTACTTTAACCAAGGTGATTGCATTGATTTCGTTTTGCCTACCACCTATCATCTTCATTGTTGTCACTCATTGTCTCATGGTCACTGATGCTTATACATTTGTATTAGTGATACAATTGTTTTCCTCCTTTAAAGTTTCCCTCCTTTAGCCCTTTGACTACTATCCTCCTTGACCACTATACCTATCATCTTCCTTGTTTCCCCTCCTTGTCTCATGGCTTGTGGCTTACTGGTGAATATTTAAATATTATTACATCTTAAATCATACCATCACATTTAAAGGGTTTCACTTTACATTGTATGATTTTCCCTTTCTCTTTTATGCTTCTACTTTACATGGTATTTATCTTGTGGTACTTCATGATCACATCCTACACCAAGTTATTCTTGTGTTCTTTCTACACTTTCACATCCTATGTGACACTTGTTGAAACATAATTATATATTTCTCTTAATAAATGGATTTATATGGTGACATGTTCATTGAGTAGGAGAAATCCTACCAACCATACATTTCTATGTGAGACTTCAAGGGGTAGCAATCTCATTACATAGTTTAAAGGGTAACAACCATATACATCATGACTTACATCTACAACTTGCATGGTTTGGGTGCAACTTGGTTACATTCTTATATCTCCATCTTAGACTCAAACTCAAACTTAGACTCTATTTTGACATGGCTTCATGCTTGTAGCTACCATTGGGGCAACACAATCATAACCTCAATATTTTTTGGCTCATCATGATTCTATTTCACACCAAACTCACCTTCTACATATTATTCATTTCACTCTTGGAAAGAATGTACGTTTTTATAATCATGTGTTTCGTAGGTACTAATTGTGTGAACCCCGATCCTAGTACTTGCAAAACAACAAGAATAAACAAGTTAAACAAGAGATTGCAAGCTAAAACAAGGATTCCCCATGAAATCCATTCACAACTCCAAATTAGGAAAGAAAAACAATGAAAAGCATAATAAAAAGAACAAAATAGATTGAATCCTAATTTAAATGTGCAAACTCATGATCCCATGGGGGAATTGGTGTCAATTTGATGTGAAAATTGGCCCTTTCCCAATTCCTAAGATGCAAGATAGATATGTTGATGGATATTGATCCACTTTGATGGTGAAGGATGAGAGCTCCAAGCCAAAAATCTGCAAAAACCTAACTAAGAACTCAATGATAATGGATGAAATTTGAGAGATATTTGAGCATGGTAACTTTGAATAAATTGTGGATGATCAAATGAGGATATGATGATCAAATGAGGATATGAGCTCTTTCTTTATAGAATTCCAAGATGGATTAATGTCCAAATTTGAGCAATGTGGGACTAACATTCATCCAATGGCATGATGCCACTTGTCAAGCTATGAATGGATGAAGGATGTGCAAGATTTGGGGAATGTGCCAATAAATACATAATTTTGAATTTCAAATTTGTTGAAATGACTTGTAAGAGGGAAGGGAAAATGCAATAAATGCAACTTGGCTCAAGGAAAAGGACATGTAAGATAAAGTTATTTCCTTGTTGGATGTACATGTTGACTTGGAATTTTTGAATTCAAATTGAGAGAATATTCCAAAAGATGCCTTGTGAGGAAAATAAGGTTTTAATAAATGAATTAAATATATTTTCATGTGTAACTTGAAAAATCTAGAGGATGGGACATGAGATGAGATTAAATTAATCAAGGGTTAATTAATTTAATGAGAGAGGTTAGATGATGTGAGCTATTTTACTCAAATTTATGGATTTATTTAAATCAAATAAGAGGGGAACATGATAAGAGATTAATTAAATAAGGGTTTTGATTTATTTAATTTAAAAGAGATGGTCTTAGATTAAATCAAATAAGGTTTTAATTTATTTAATTTACTAGATAGACTTTAGAAATTTAATCAAATAAATTGATTATTTAATTAAATAGGGATAATTAGATCAGATGAATTGATTTAATTAACAAAAGAGATGACTTGATTAGATAAAATGGTTTATTTAATTAAGAGATAGAAATTGATGAATTTAATCAGATAAGGAGATTTTATTAAATGGTTAGACCGAGGGATGATTCTGGAAGAAATGATGTTAGTAGGTCGGGATCAAGTGCACAATGTCAATCAGTATATTTTACGTGTCTACACTAATAATATTTTTTTTATGTGTAGATTTGGAGATATTGCTCTTTCAAAACACAAAGTAATAATGAGGCAATGTCCTTTACCTATATCCTAATCTATAAGTTCATTTCATTTACTACATAAATATTACTTTGGCATGCACGATTCATGTAATTTTCATGCATTCTAAATTAGGAGTAAAATAACCATGATAGCCATGAGGTTTTAAAGAGGCAGCAATATCGTTACAAATTTAAAGGGGAAGAAACCATATACATCATGAATTACATCTACAACTTGCATGGTTTCATTGGAGTGAAACTTGGTTCTATTCTTATATCTCCATCTTAGACTCAAGGGGTGACAATCTCAGGACAACCATGAGGTTTTAAAGGGGCAGCAATCGAGTTACAAAGTTAGAGGGGCAACAACCATATACATCATGACTTACATCCACAACTTGCATGGTTTCATTGGGGTGCAACTTGGTTAAATTCTTATATCTCTATATTAGACTCAAAATCAAACTTAGACTCAATTTTTACATGGCTTCATGATTGTAGCTACCATTGGGGCCAACTAAATCATAACCTCATGATTTTTTGGCTCAACATGATACTGTTTCACACCAAACTCGCCTTCTACATATTATTCATTTCACTCTTGGAAAGAATGAAAATGTTTATGATCATGTGTTTTTGTGTCACTAATGTGTGTTTTGTATGTACTAATAATATTTTTGTGTGTAGATTTGTAGATATTGCTCTTTCAAAGCACAAATTAATAATGAGGTAATGTTATTTACCTATATCCTAATCTCTATGTTAATTTCATTTACAACATAAATATTACTTTGGCATGCATAATTCATGTAGTTTGGATGTGTTCTAAAGTAGGAGTATATTAATTTGACTGCCACCTTGCACATAATTGATACCTTAGTACCTCTACCCTCCTAGATTAGACCATGGGGTGTGGATTTTTCCCCTAGAGCATGTTATTGTCATGTTCCACTATTTTGAATTCTGAATTTCCTACTCTCAATGCTAACCCTTTAAATTTTTGATAATTACTTCTCAACTTGAACAATAAAACACCTTGAGTATCTAAGATATTATATTTAAGGACAATTCTAGATCACTAGTAAACATAAAAAAGAACTATCAAAATCTTAGATCAAAAATTCATATAAAAGAATCAAAAAGAATCATAGAGTATGTGCAATGTATGGTGTGCCTTCAATCACTATTTATTAATAAATGGATTTGTATGGTGGCATGTTCATTGAGTAGGAGAAACCCTACTAACCATACATTTCTATGTGAGACTTCAAGGGGAAACAATCTCATAATAGCCATGAGGTTTTAAAGGGGAAACAATCTCATGAGAACATTGGTTCCAAATCCATATCAAACCTATACATCATGATTTCATGCTTAGTTTTTATTATGAATTCATATTTGTATCTAGATTGTAGATGGAACATCAATTCCAACTTCATGGAAACCTTGTATAGAATGATTCAACTTCAAGCTTTTACATGAGTTCATACAGGTATAGATTGTGGAGGCCACATCGATTCCAACTCCAAGGAAACCATACATTTTTGTGTGAGACTTCAAGGGGAAGAAATCTCATGACATCCATGATGTTTTAAAGGGGCAACATTCTCATGATATCCATGAGGTTTTAAAGGGGAAGCAATCTTTTTCCTATTGTATTCCTAGGAATGTCATGATTTTTAACTGTCTTTGCAAGCTTAAAACAATACTCATTGAGTGAACCACAATCACTTAGATCTGCCCTAACAACATGTGCATACCTACTCTCTTGTCATAGGTACTTGCTTGGTTTTACAAATTCAAACCCCATGAAGACTCCTAGGAATCTTCAGGTGAGTAGTTTTATGGTAGGAAAGGTCCTGTTTCACACCCCAACATGTCAGATCGTTTCAGGATACATTTTACCGGTGACTTCTTAAGAGCTCCAAGTGTGAAAACTTTGATGATATATTTCTCAAAAATTGTGGCACTTACAACAATTTTTTTTGAAGCTACAGGGTTATTTAGGGTCCCTTTACAATAACCTCTCTTAGTTTTTCATATCTCCAATCCATTTTCCCATGGTGACAAGTTTTTAGTTGATGGAGAAATTATCAAATAAATTTAAGAGAAAGTTGCAAGGTGGTGTAATTTTTGTTTTGTTCATCGTACGACCAAACCTATAGTTTATACACATGAGTGGGTAGGTTTATGCTAGGAAAGGTCATGTTTTTTATCCCATCATGTCGAAACATTCCAGGCTACATTGTAGCGGTGATTTCTCTTTAGAAACCAAAGTGAAAAAAAGTGGAAAACTTTGATGAGCTCTTAATTAGAAATCATAGAACTTAGAAAAAAATTTCGTCTAAAGGTATAAGATCATGTAGGGTCCCTCTATAATAAAATCTCTCAGTTTTTCATATGTTTAATCAATTTTTCCATGGTGACAAGTTTTTAGTTAATGGAAAAAGCGTTAGATGCATGCAGTCTAAAGTTGCAAGGTGGCATAATTTTTGTTATATTCATCATGTGACAAAACTGATAGTTCCAACATGTTTGGATGGGTAGGTTTATGCTAGGCAAGGTCTGGTTTCACACTCCAACATGTCGGATTGTTCCAAGTTACATTGTACCAGCAACTTCTTAAGAGCTCTAAGTGTGAAAAAGTGGAAAACTTTGATGAGATTTTTCTCAAAAACCATGGCACCTACAACCATTATGTTATAGGGTCATGTAGGGTCCCTCTATAATGAATTCTCTTAGTTTTCCATATATCCAATCCATTTTCCCATGGTGACAAGTTTTCAATTGATGGAAAAAGCGTCAAATGCATTGAAGAGAAAGTTGCAAGGTGGCGTCATTTTTGTTTTGTTCATCATGCAATCAAACTAAAAATTCCAACATGTCTGAGAGAGTGAGTTTATGCTAGGTAAGGTTCTGTTTTGTATCCCCCCATGCCAAATCATTTTAGGTTACATTGTACTGACAATTTCTCTTAAGAGACTAAAGTGTGAAAAAGTGGAAAATTTGATGATCTCTTTCTTAAAAATTGTGGCACCTATAAATGTTTCATCTAAAGTTATAAGGTAATATAGGGTCCCTCTACAATAACCTATCTCAATTTTTAATATCTCTAAGCGATTTGTTCGTGGTGAAATTTTTTTTGTTGCCCCAAAAATCGTCAGATGCATGTAGTACAAAGTTGCAAGGTAGGCTATTTTTTCTTTTATTCAAGTGGGCATGTCTACGCCAGGCATGGTATTGTTTTTCACCCCAACTCTCCTAAACGTTCTAGACTACGCTGTGTCAACTCTTTCTCTTAAGATCCCTAAGTGCAATTTTTTTCTGAACTTTTGACATGTTATTTCTCAAAGTCGATGGCACATACAAATGTTATGTCTGAACCTATAGGTGCATGTGATCCCCCTCTACAACAACATCCCTTAGATTTTGAATACTTGATACCATTTCACCGTGGTGAAAGTTTTTTTGATGTCACAAAAACCATCAAATGCATGCAATGTGAAGTTGCAGGGTACCCTAAATTTTGTTATGTGTCATGGAACTGAACAGTCAAACCCAACATGAGCACATGGGAATATCTACATTGTGCATGGTCCTATTTTGCACCCTAACTTTCCCAACAATTTTGAGCTAGACCATGTTGATCCTTTCTCTATGAGTGGAGGTAGGACAAGGTATACAACATGAGTAAATGAGATGTCTATGTGCATGGGTACTAGTTGCATTGAGCCCTTATTTCAAGAATTCTTGGTTCTTTACAACTGATAGGTGATGGTGAGGAAGAGCTATAAGGGCAGCGATTAAAATTATATTAGACAAAAGGCATAAATTAATAAGGGAAATGATTAAAATGCTATGTATTATAAAGATAAACACAAAAAATTTGATGTGTGTGCATAACATGCATATATTATAATGTTTTTGTGTTATGGATTGGGCTTATTGAGCCATAACACCTATGCTTTATATTTTTAAGAAGAAAGTACATTATGATTAATCACCTTTAAAAATCTTAGTGGCCACTTTTTTTTCCATCATTTCCATGCACTTATGCATCTATTTAGTATGTTAGTAGGTCCTTGTTTTAGTGTTTATTAATTTTTAAATGAATCAATAGACATTTACTATATATCATACTTATTTTTTATATAAAATCCTTCATATTGGTGTTGTCATGCTCAATTTGTAACATGATTTTTTTCAATTGGTACCTAATGCTAAATTTGAACCTTAACACAACTACACTGTACCATAGTCAAATTCCTCAAAATTTATTTCATCATTCATAATATCCAAAACTTTCTTTGTAAATGTATTACTCCTTTGACTATAACATTTGTATATGTCACAACATGATTCCTTGGAGGCTTTAAAATATCATTTATGACTTTCATTTATATGTTTATCCTTTGAAGAAAATTTTGTATATAAAAAAGTCAATATGCAAACCCTTAGTGTGCTCTTATAGTATGTTTTTTCTTTATAGAAGTGTGAGGTGAGAGGAAAAGCTTTCAATTATATAATATGATAACAATGGTCAATTAATATTTGCATTAATAAAAACACCATAAGGTTATACAATGTTATATGATAATAAAAGTATGTACAATATATCCAATAAAGTCATACATGCTTGCAAAAAATCTATATGGACATAAAATGTCACATGTCGATAGTACAAAACATATGTTCAAAAATGCTATGTAGCCATATAACAAACAACCCTAATACAGTCATTTCCCACTAGGGTAAGGAAATAGATCATGCATTGCCTTCAAATTTTGGCTAGATGGAGTTGGCTTTGATGTTGTTGTCTTTTGAATGTACTCACTCATCCTCTTCTCTTCACTCATCTGGAGATCCAACTGATACAATAAGAAGTATAGGCATTAATATCTATAAATTGAATTGTCGAATGACATATAATAAAATAATCACTTACCACAAACAAATAATTAGCATGCTCATCTGCTACAACAGTATGTTGATGATCTGGAGTGACAAGCCCCTACAAAAAGCATCAAGATAGCAATTAAACTATATATGAGTATCATTAATGTTTTCATTAGTAGACCAATAAAAGAGCAAATATAATGTCATATTTATTAATCTGTAGCATACCTCTATCAAAGGATCAAAACTTACTACTGTTGTAGCAACTCCATGGTCCATCATGTCGCGAACATCACCAGGGCTGTTTAATGTCAACATTTGAAAATGAAACAATAAATATGAAGTTTTTATCACTTTCATTAGTTTCTTTGTTTAATTAAAATACAAACTAGATGGAAATTAAAAATTTTGGGATTAAATAATTGGGGAGAATATATCACCAAAAAAATTATTTATTATTGTCTTGAAATAATTTCCTTCTCTAAAACAAACTAATTTCTATAAAAAATCAAGAAAATTCATTCACCTTTAAATTATGATTCAATGGTAGTAGTGCTTTAGAAGCATTTTGTGTATGATTCTTCCAGTCTATTTTATTTTTGGAAAATTTGTAACAAGAAAGCTTAAGGTCTTAATATTTTAAGTTTAATTTTTTACTGTAGGAATAAAAGCATTCAACCATAATAAGACTAGAAATGCAATAGTAATTCAATTTTCTTTTATGCTAAGTGAATTTTCTATGGAAACGTCAACCTTGAATTTTGTATCATCCTTTTAAGAAAATGTTGTTTGTATCTAGTCTAGAATCTTTCTTTCTAGGCCTAAAAGCTTCCAATTTAGAAATTTTTAAACATGAATTTATACTTCCTACATTTATATTCAATTTTATTTTATTTTAGAATGTTGTTCTTAATGCTTTCCAAGGACGAAATATGTGTTCATATACTCAAATTGATATAACATTAAATCAACAACATCCTCAATTATTTAGAGTACTTTATTGAAAGCTTAATGATTATCTTCTTACTTTTGTAGGTCTACCACATTATATCAATCTAAGTTATTATAGTTACTACGGCCCATTCATAGTTGTTAGAAACTAATATTTTATAATTTAGTGATTAGTTTTAATCATTTTATTATAATTTCTAAACAAATACATAAATCAATTTAAGGAGGTTCATAAACTCTCTTTTATAATTTTACAATGCTAACATTTAAATTTATAAACTTTGACCATTACAAGCTGTAAATCTATACATTTGAAGAAAAATACTCGATCTTAATAACACTTTAACATTAGATTATCACCAAGATAATATTGGTATTATATGTTAGGTTTTAGGTTTAACCATACATGTCAAAATGCTCTAATATGATGTAATTTTTGAACACACAGAATACTGAGAGGGGGGTGAATCAATATTCTATTAAACCATCCAATTACCAAAGCATACTTAACTACAATAAGAAATGAAAGCATGAAACACCCATAACACACATAACACATTAACACCAGGATTTTTACGTGGAAAACCCAAAATGGGAAAAACCACGATGAGGATTAGCTATCAATATGTTATAACCGAGTATAATATATTACAGAAAGTCTCACTTCTAGAAGGACTCACTATCCAAGTGAACTCGTTGTTCATAAAGAAAAGAAAGATAGAAAGAAGTGGCTTCATAGTCAAGATTTGAATTGATACAAAGTGCATCTAACATATGCTAGATTCAATTCCTTTGAAGCTCAAAATACTACCTGAATACAATTCATCAAACTCAAATTACAAATTACTGCTTTGCTTTACCTTCACACACATCTTCTCAACTTTCATAGCTTATTCGCTCAACTCTACTAAATTTTGCATCACTGCTTGTCTTAGGATCATGTACACATTCATATTCTATCTCCACAAACTCATAAAAACCTTGTATATATGCCAAACTTCTTCACAAACATCAATTAGGTCAGCCTAATTAGATGTATCCCTAAAGCATACAAAACATGCCTTGTCACTACCCAATTCAAACCAAAAATTCCTTAAAGTTCAAAAAAATGTAATATAAGTCTACATGGACCTACAATAGCTCCCTACATTCACATCACATATTTAATCTCCACAACTATTTACATACATTAGGTCGGCCAAGAATAGGACCTAAGAGCAAAATACTCCAACTATTCATCACCACATGACACGTGGACCTCAAAATATCATGCCAACTAGAAAACACAATGCATAGACACTTGTTAACATTCTCTCAAAACTGCAAGGTCTAACTCAAATTTGTGTAGGAATATGGACCAGATAAGTCATTCAAAAAATTATGTAAACCTTACATGCCAATATTTTGGTACTTGAAACTTTTGAACCACTTATCCAAATCAAGTGAATTTCGGAGGGCTCTATGTACTGAAACTTCCGGTGTAGACACTTAGCAAAAATACTTGAATTTTCTTGTTTGTGGATCAAACCCTCTTGCAAAATATCTCTTCTACAATCATCCTTCATACTATTTTTACACCCACATAGTGTAGTGTTGACATCAATGACAACCTTCTTCATTCTTTCCAACAGTAATTACCTTTAATTCAAAGTTAATACTACAATATTCTATAAGAATTGTAGTATGACTTTTCCCATTTTGTTTTTAGTAGGAATCCTTGAATTCATGGTATGGCAACAAGAATATGCTAATTATTCATATGATTAAAGAGGTAAAATGGGGCATAGAGACATCAAATGCTGAAAATGATGCACAACTATTTAAATTTGAAGTTTATGCACAAAAATAATTTTGTTTGGAAAAGAGTTGTGTTGGAAACTTTGGGATTTGATCTCAATGTTCACCATCCATATAAAATGCTTTTTGCACTAATTAAAAAATTTAAGGGTGCTCTGAATGCACTTGCTCAAGTTGCATGGAATTATATAAATGATGAGTTGCACACATCACTCTCCTTGTAATTTAAACTCACCACATTGTTGCTTTGGTTGTCTTCCTTATGGATAAGTTCCTCAAGGTTAGACTACCCTTTAATGGGAGGTGAGATGGTGGTAAGAGTTTGATGTGATTAGACTATAGTTATAATAGATCAATGACCAAATGCTCAATTTGTATGACCAAACAAAGGTATAAACAATTTTGGGCAATCAAAGTCATGTACTAGAGTAGTTTCATCTAAAGGTGGGTATTCTTAGGCTCCTAAAAGTTATTTTTTATGACACTTGCAATGGGTTCAATCCGTTACTAATTACAGATGTTAGTAATGGTGTCAACAGGTTAATATGTGGGTGCTTCTCATGGGAAAAAATGATATTTTTGGACATATAAACTATGGATTAACTTATAGAATAGGTGGAAGTACCACAAGGACCAATGATATGAAGGATCGCCTTAAATATGGTTGGTTGAATGAGGATTCATGTCAAGATTTGGATGACCATGAAACTAAAAGGGTTTTTAAGCAAAGAAAGCTAGGTCATTTTGATTCAAAATCAAATTAAGAAAAATCAAGCCCTCAGCATCCGTATAGAACCTCAAAGGATAGATGCATTAAAGAACAAAGTACAATTGTACAAAATCATATGGAATTGTGCTAAAAAGTAAAATCATATGGAATAGTTGTTTTTTCAATTACCAAAACTACCTAACATTTTTTTACAAAACCACTAATGAAAAAAGGTTACCTAAGTGAAAGTTGGTTGAGGATGAGAATAGCGAGTTGTCAATGTTGAAGGTCCACCAACAAAACTATTTGACATCCAAAGTGTGTTATGAGACAATCATTCATATAAGGTTCAACTATTCATATGCAATAATCATTTCTTTAACACTAGTTGCATACCTGTGGACTCAATGATGTAAACATATAGGGGTCATAGGAATGGTGCATGTATCATCAACACTCTGACCCTGAATTTTCATCATATTCATTATACTAATTTAGTTATTCTTACATTTTAGAATATAATTTAATAACAAAAATTAAATGAACTTTCTAAAATTTACTTGAGTATTAATATAGAATGTTTCATTTAATAGGGCATCTATCATAACCATATGTTGTGCAGCTAATGTATCCTATCCTGAGTATTCTCACCATCATACATGCAAATAGTGTTGCAAGAGTGGAAAAAGTGGATTGGAGCTCTGGGCCTAGAAGAATCATCCACATTAGGCTTTGCTAGAGACCTCACACACTATACAAGGCTTTGAGTGAGAGAGCTAATCGAGTCTAGCATGTCCACCTCAACACTATCCTTCACAACATAAGGAACACTCACATGCTCCACCACAAGTCTAGCCAAGGGTCTCAATGCTAGCTATGGATTACATTGTGCAGCCACTCTATCATGTGTGGATCCCTCACCTCTACCCTGAAAGTCTAAATAGTCTAAATAATTTGGCATCTTATTAAGGACAAACTCACAATAGGGTTTCCTCAAAAAATACTATGGGACCTCATATTTATTACATGAAGGTTAGTCAAAAACCATCCTCCACCACTCCCAAAAATTATTTTTAATTAATTTATTATGGCACCAATGGATGGGGAACCTCTTGCATGCAAGTGATAAAGGTGCATTAGTTTTTGGGTTTGTGAAAAGGGAACACAAGTCAAGTTTGCTAATCTTATCATTCTTCACTTGTGCATATGAACGTCCAATTTTATAAAATCATTTTAATATTTGCACTTATTGCTCTTACATGAGATACAATCTATTGTAGGGATTCGATAATGCCTCTCTTATCAGGGTGTGTTACAGTAGTATCATTTAATATTGTAATCAATTCTTCAAGCTCTCTTATGTTGTTTTCTATTTGATTAAAAATATTTTATTGTGTTCCCATAGGATTTCTATGAATTGAGGGAGGAGTTTCATGTTTTTCTTGTTCATCAGGGTGAGGAGGTAATTATGAATTTTGAATAGTTGGAGGTGAAGATTGGCTTCCTAGAAATTAAAACAAAGTTTAATTAAAAACCTAATTCAATCTACAATTTAATTTAAACTTGAAACTTAAACAATAGAAATACATACCTCTTTCACCTTTGTGACATCTTGGTGGCATCCTCACAAGGAATCACAAGATGAGAGTGGAAAAAATGGCCTCCCTTTGGTTAGCGTAGGTTGCAGAGGTAAAAAATAGCAGAGTAAAATTACAAAAGGGTAGAAATGAGAAGTTTCAACGTTGTTTTTTATTTAACTTTTATATTTGGTGAGCGCCAAATTTAGCGCTCACCAAATGGTCAAGCCATTTAGCGAGTACCAAATTTGGAACTCACCAAATAGGCTTGGTATTTCCAAGCCTATTTGGTGAGCGCCAAATTTCACACTCACCAAATGGCCTTTTCACATTTTTTCACAATGTGGCATGTTTTTTCTGTCATAGATTGGTGCACACACCTGAATGTGACAACAGATCAGTTATCTTTGTATCCTAGTGCCAATGAGAACATCAAGGGTCATCCAAAGAGAACTAAAAAACAAAAATACACAACAAAAAACACATTATGGTGGGTTGAATTGCTATATAAGGATCATCATGCATGCCCCCAGAAGTTAAGTTCATTAATTTCACAAAAATAAGAGATAATTATTTATAATTTTCTAATGATTCATCCATGTTATCATATAAACTAGTGTTAGAATAAACCAAAATGGGTTGCATGGTAGTGTTATCAGCATGATTGTGAACACTACCATTCATTGGAGAAGGATATTTGAGAGGAGAGATAGAAGGATCATGTGGAATCGACAATGGTGAAGGTGGCAAAATTTTTAGTCTTTTGCTTGGTTGAGAGAGATAAGGCTTAGGTTCATGTTTTGGTGACAAAGGTGAAGAAAATTCAAGTGATAGTGAAGATGGATGAGGGAGAGGAACCTCATTATAATTTGGCTACATAGGATAAGGATCATTAGGTGAATATTCAAAACCTTCAGCAAGCTGGTGAGCCATAGCACATCATTTTCACCTCTATCCTTTCACATTTAAATTTCATCATGTATGAGTTTGGGCTTATGTAGGGAGTATATGGGTGTTTCCCAACATTAGTTCCTTTTCTTAATTTATAGGAGGAACAAAAGGAACCACTAAAGGTTGAAACACAATGTGATTAGGAGGTTATTTCATAGTGGATGCTTTTCTTTATAATCCAAAGAAACGAGAGGAACAAAAGGAATCCTCGAGGTGTGAGAAAGTATAGATTGTGTCAGGAATTCACCTTGTGGTCTTGGATAGGATGGTAGAAGTAGAACCTCAACATAGATACCAAACTCTTGGGATTGGGGAAGGATACCTGATTTAGGCCTTGATTCATTCACTACCTATGGAATAGGAGGAACAACCATCATAACCATAGGAGACTAAGGAGCCTCAAGGGGAACAACTGAAATCTAGTAGAGACAAGGATTTAAAACACTATGATGTATAATATATATTTATCCTTCAAATTGAAACTTGAGGAATTTATGGATGATGGAGGGGACCACACTCATGCAAGTAACCCATCAATAACCCAACTTCAAACAAAAATGATTTGAGCTAGGAATTATGATAAAATGTACATCTAGGATTTTTGGTCCAACCTAGACACAAAGGATTATGATACAAATTGTAGATGGTTGGAACCATCATGTACTCTAACCAAGAATTTTGATTGCTCATAATTATCCTAGTAAAATTCATGCACATAAAGGAACTCTTTCATGATTGCATTCACTAAGCATATTGAACCAATGAGTACTCCTTGTGTGACTTTATCATTAATTCTAGTAGTAATATAAAGAGGACCATCAAGTGTATGGATAGAGGCATCATTGTGGCTTAAGGTAATATCAATAATGAGCTTATATTTTTCTTGGCAAGGGTGAACATATATCATGGTGACTATGTTTTCCAACGGTTTACTCTCATGATCAGATGTTATGGAAGTGGATATTGTGACGTCAAGTGACTCTACAAGAATAGTGGATTGGATAGATAATTGGTTGGTATAGATTTGTAAGTTTTTTATTAGGAGGTGTGATGGATTTATTCCCTTTATCATTCACACAAGCCACTTGGATGACATTATAGTCTATGAGGTCATTCATTTGGTGTTTAAGATGCATGTGTCACTCGATATCATGCCCAGGTGTTCAATAATATTGATAAAAATATTTTAGGTTATAAGGAGGTAAAGGTTTGTTAGTTTTCATAAGATTAATAGAAGGAAGTTAAATCAAGTTATTGTTAAGTAATTGTATCATAATGGAATTAAGAGACTCAAAAATTGTGATAATTTTTAATCCCTTGGTTTGAATTGATAAGGGGTTGTAGCAGAAGGTGTTGCAACCACAACCTGTGCTTGGATGTTATTAGAATAAGAAGGAGAATTTATCTTGATGATTTTTATGTTTTTCTTCTTAAATTATTAATAATTGGAATTAGTAGCAACCTCATATTGACCAATAGGAGCTGATGCAGATGAACCCTCATATTAGCTAACTGATAATTGTTAATCATGAAGAGTCATGCAAATATGTGTGAATGAGGGATATCGTGTTAATAGAATCTTATCTCAAATGTGTGGTTATAAGTTTCCAATAAAAACCCATTATACATAAACATCTGGAAGAGAATATGAGATTTGAGAATAGAGGGCTTGATATTTCCATATAAAATTAGTCACTTTCTCCTTGGCTCCTTTCTTACAATGAACCAAATTTGTTAATGTGACTTGGTGTAGCATATTAGCTTGGAAGTGTTGAAGAATTTTATTGACAAGTTGTGAAAAGAGTGAATGGAATTATTATGTAATGAACCAAACCAATTGAAGGACATTTCTTTCAAAGATCGAGGAAAGAGATTAGCTAAGAGATAATCCTCAAAGAGGAAATCACTACATAGTGTAGTGAAGGATGATATTGTTAGTGTAGGTTTTTATTTTCACTTAGTTATAGGTTTTTCCTACACATTTATTAAGTCTTCTTGGGATAATAAGTGAGTTTCTTATTTAATAATTAGGAGATAAAGTGATGAGTTGTCTCCACCTTTTAAGGGTGGAGTATTTACCTTTTTATCACTTTATTTAATTTTAGCACTTATTGGTGGTCAATTCTCATTGGTTGATTTTCCTCCTCCATCCTCTCCTTAGTTCTATATAAACTTACTACCTAGCTTATATTTTTCATTTTGAAGCTCTTAATGCAATTTTTTCATCTTGACATTGCATATCACTTAGAGTTGTTCATTTGTATTATTTATGTTTTTTTTTAGTTTATGTAGGTTTGAATTTCTCTTATAAAGTTTCTTGGGTTGTTCAATCTATTTTAGATTGCTAACATGGTATTAGAGATTTTCTTTTAAGAAATATAAGTTCATATATTTATAATTGAGAGATTGATATTTTCATGTAAAAATATTATAAATTATCATATGCTCTTCTCTTACATTTTTGATGATCTTGAGAATCAAAAAGGGTTTGTAAATATTTAATAACCTCTTTATATTGCATATTTGTTTTGTGAGATTTGGGTGATTTCAATATTTTTGGTTATATTGGTAATATTTCTTACTATTCTAATGCATCTAGGAGGCTCAAGAAAGTCAAGATTGGCTTTTGTTACATCCAAATTGGAGATCATTTTACATAATTACAAAGAGGGGTTTAAAGCTCAGATTTGGTGAACATGTTTTTATAGGAGCATTTTTTACCAAAAAAGATATTGCCATTATGTTTAGGAGGTTGAGGAGATGAATTTTGACATAAAATTTGTCCAAGGAGTTGTACGGCCTCCCAGGTCATAGGTCATATGATTTTTTATTAAAAAATTATGAAAAATATTCATTTTTCAAAATCTATTTATCACAAGAAAAAATTAAAACAAAATTATTTAAAAAATTCTTAAGTGCTTAAAGTACTGACTACAGGTTAACTCCCACCCAACAACTATAAAGGCCACTCACAACCCTTGACCGCCCGTTGTACATTAATTGCTAATGGAGAAGAAAAAGTTACCACTAACTTAAAGCCACCGAATGGTTAACATAACCACTAGGGTCCATATAAAATACCCACATAATTTTTGGTAACCATGATAGTCTCTTCGATGGTTAGTGAAATTTTTTTTCCCAATCCCCATCTCTCTACCACCCAGCGGCCATGACCATAGGCAGTGCCACCCAATGGCCACCAGGAGGCCACTAAGGCCCTCTAATAGGCCAAATTGAGCCTTTTTTTTAATTTAAAATTCTCTCAAACTAAATGTGATGGAAGATTAGGAATCACTACTTAAGAATTATATGTGGATGTCACCTTATGAATGATATGTGACCATTGCAAAAGTTATGACTATTGATCTCAATAGTGTTTCCTTTGCTTCAAATTCTCCAAAAACCATACACATATAAACAAGTGAATTTTTCAGAAAATAAATCTTGAAGACCTATTTGAAACTCAATAATGATGGATTTATTGTCATTGTAACCTCCTCAAGCTCCAAACTTGAGTGTAGTAGACCTACACAAATATAAACAAATTATTGAGCATAAGTAGCATGAACTACAAAGTCTTAGCTAAACATTCTCTCAAACCAACTATGATGCAAGATTAAGAATCACTACTTATGAATTATGAGTTGATGTATTACCATCATTACCTCATTGTACCCATAGCATAACCATGGATCTATTGATCTGAATCACTTGAAAATATATCTTTCTTCTCCAAAACACCTATATATATAAACAATTGAATTGTTCAGAAAATAAATCTTGAAGACCTATTTAAAATTCAAAAATGGAGAATTTATTGTCATCGTAACCTCCTCATGCTCCAAACTTGAGTTTAGTAGACCTACATATAAATATAGGAAAATTCTTGAGCATAATTAACATGAACTACAAAGTTTTAACTGAACATTCTCTCAAACCAAATATAATACAATATTAAGAATCAATACTTATGAATTATATGTTGATGCATTACCATAATTGTACCTCATTGTACTCATAACACAACCATGGATGTATTGATCTGAATCGCTTGAAAATATACCTTTGTTCTCCAAAAATTCTACAATTTTATATACTAGTTAATTGTTATGCAAAATTTTAATGTACTTTTAATCCAACCCATAGAAATAACAAGAATCTATATAAGATGAACATTTCATACATATCTCATACAAAAAATAGATCTACTCAAGTGCACATAAGGGGTCATCTCTTATCTTCAAAGCTTCCAATATTGTTTCATGATCAACAATAGTAATCACCCATGGTTCTTTTGTTCTCGATTTTGCATGATGCTTCAATAACTTAACATCTGTTGTTACAACTAGGTGCAAATATATGAGTATAATCTTGTGCTTCTCAAAGTCCTCAAATGCAGGAATTCCATTCTTTCTAATCATATATGCTCATGACCAAGTTCCAGCAATAACAACTAATCCTATCAGATATGTGAACCCATCATCATTTGGCATAGGTTGTGTTAGCTTTTTTTCCTTGAACAAATCATGACAACCAATAGAATGATCTCTCCTTATTCACATGTAGTGCAACAACTAAATAAACATGTCCTAGTTGTACAAGGTCTAAAATATGGTCATAGTTGTAGATGAGGGGGACCAAACGCTTAGGACCCTAGGTAACAAGAGGGTCTAAAATGAGAATCTACCCTAATCTACCTCGTGCCAAAGATTGTTTAAGATAAGTTTGATGTTTTAGGCTAGAGAAAGAAAAGCACCCTCAATACTGTTGCCTTTCTATCGACCTAAGATTTTCAAAGAGTTAAGAGAGCAGATTTCTAGATCTCAGACTGTACCTTAGATTATAAGCTGGTGTCAAACAAGTGCACTGGCATCCATATAGACAAAAAATACAAGATTTAGTACGAAAATCATAGAGATGTGCTAACTACTTAACTAATGTGATTTAATGCAGTAATGAACAAAAAATAATAAAATAATAGAATAATGAAAGAAATGTTTTAAAGTTCTAACTAAAATTTGATAGGACTAAAAGGTGATGGAAATACAACTTACAAATGGTCTAGACTCTCGTTAGATCCACACAAATGCAAAACATACACATAACAAAACAAGGGAAAATGTTGGGGTTGTTCTGGAGCTTGTCATAGTCAAACCCCCATTTTAGTGTTCCCACCTCCACGGACAACCAGAATAGCCATGAGATAGAAAATGCAATAAAGAAAGTAATGGAAGAAACTACTACCAAGAAATAATAACAACACTATGCTATGAAATCAACTGACAATGCTATGTAAAAAAGATATCACCTCCCAAACAAGGTGCCCTCGAGCACGTGAAGGGAGATACAAGCTTGCAAGATTGAAGGTGAAATCACTACCACAACAATGAGAGTGAAATCCAATAGAGTAATACTTTAGAGCTTCAAAAATGGTGGAGAGTGTTGTGAAAAAGCTCAAGAAATGTGTAGAAATGTGAAGTGAGAGTGAAGAAACCTAAAGAAGTGTACAGAGGATCCAATAGAATGAAGAATGAATTGTTTTGAGGTGAATATCAGCCCAAAAGATTCATTCAAGGTTGGTCAAGCGCGTAGGGGAGTTACTCTTCATCGCTAATGGGGAAGTGTAATGCCTCTGTATATTCCAAAGGTGGGAATCCTGTTAGGATGGCAGTGTGTTGCGCAGGCGTCTGTGTGTCATGCTAGCATCCTCGACAAAAATTCACCCACCGATATTGCAAATAGTTTCCAAGTGGGTGGAAGTAGAATGGATGAGATGGAATAGCATCACTGGGTTTAATTTTTCTAAGGTGAGGGGATTGGGGAATTTGTGAGGGGTGAAAATTCACTCTTACATTTTTCCCCCACTTTAGTGAGCATATGTGCTATCAGATGTGAGGTAAAGTAGATTGAAAGAGTTTAGAAATGTATACTTGAATCTTCAAGAAAGTAGACCACAATCTAACCAAGTGAAGTTGGATCCACAAGTCCTTGGACCCAAGGATAGTTTGAAAAAATGTGTCATAGATCCATAGGCCCATAGATGGTGAATAAAAGACTTTATAGGTCCTCAGAGATATAGAGTTGAACAAAGAGATCCCATGGGATGTAAACGCTCCATAGGTCCTTAGACTTGTGAAGGAGGCACCCCCCAATTGCTCAATCCTAAAGGAATTTGAATGTAAGAGGCTTTGTAGAGTCTTATTGAAAGGTAGCTTCATAGGCACACCTACAAAGCAACATGTTAATTCATAGACAAAACATTTTAGATGTCAAAAATAACACACACAGGAAATTCAGTAGACAATCACGTAGTCAGTCAATAATCAAAGGAAGAGCTTCCAAAGGGCTCCCTCGGGAACCCTTCAAAAGACAAGGAGTCCTCTCAAGGGATGCTCAGTTTGCAAGTGATAACATTTTTGAAAAGAGCGATATTTTTTGCCAATGATTCTAGCATCAAGGATTCCTTCTGAAAGATTCATTTCATCAAGGAATTTGAAAGAAAGTGTGTTCCCTTGCAAGGGAAAGTACAAATTATATCTTAAAAATTTGAGATGAAAGAAAAATTCATCAAAGAATCTATGTTGAAGAATGGAATTTTTGAAAAATATATTTTAAAAAAGTAGATATTTTCAAGAAGGGATTCGTTGGCCACCGAATGAACCTTTGAAAATCACAAAGCAAGCAAGAGACAAAGATAATAAACAATAAAATAACGAACAAGAGATAGGGGGATTTAATATTTTAGGGTCAAAGGTGCTCATAAATATAGATAGATAAGTATAATAATATATAAATGAACTGTCATCAACCCCCTACTATATCAGAGCATGTGAAGAAATGCACATGAAAGAAAAATGAAAATAAAAAAATGGGTAAACATGGAAGGGATGCCTAAATTCCCCCAACACTTTGCATCATCCCTAATTGTCAAAAATCAAAGGTACGACAAAGAGAAGAATGATGTGACAAATAGAGGAATTTTTACGACACAAAAATACTCCTATATCCAAGCACCTACAAGGGTGACAAGGGTCATCCAAAAACAAATAAAACAAGAACGAGGGAACACAACACACACATACACAATATAATCTACAGATAAGAAGAGGCACCGCTTAGTCCTCATAAACCAAGAGGTCATCGTTCTCCTAGTCTAGATCATCATAAGAGGAGGGCAGATGAACCTACAAGGGTGGAATATCAAGGGGTTTATCCTCCGACCCTCCTGAAACAAGAGCCAAGGAAGAAGGCCCCTCGAGGCCTTCTCCACTTAGTTCTTGCGAGGTGAATGTTAGTGATCTCACAAAGATCATTGATAGGGCTGGGAAATTGTCTACAAAGTTGAACATGCACTTTACAAGAGTTCCATGTTTCAACTTAGCGAGTGATGGAGGCAGTGCTCGAGATCCACTGATACACTCACTAAAAGATTCAGAAGTAGTGATGAACTCCAAGGACATCGGGGCTGCCTTTGTCACTAGGACGATGCAAGGCAACACAGAATCACCCTCTAAAGAAGGTGAACCCTTCTTCCAACCCCCATTGCATGTAGGCTCGCCCTCCATCTTTCATTTCATTGGGGGATGAAAAATCCCCACAAATGAAGCAGAGGGTGAGGAGGAAGAGGAGAGAACCATGACGGATACCATTGAGGTGTTTGAGATGTCCACAAGTTTTGAAAAGGGCAGAATGTATGGAAGGGACATCAAAAGGGGAGGCTCAACCGAAGGACAACCAAAAGAGAAATGAATAACTACACCCTCTTCAAGTGAGCATCATTCATACTCATAGGGAGAGCCGAGAGCAAGACTAAGGAAGAGGGAATTGAAGCAAAAAGAATGGAAGAGGAGGATGCAATAGAAGATTCTGAAGCGGGAACTATTGGCTCCCCTTCTTCTACAAGGCGGTCTACTTAGTGGCCAAAGCCTTCCTCCAGTGCTTGCGCTCACACATAAGGTGGTTTCTACAACTCTAGGAGCTAGAGGCTATATCTTGAGAAGGGATGGAAGACTCCTATTTATCCATCAAAATATCCATCACAGTCATTTTTGGTGGAGAGAGGAACTCCTGGACAAGAATAGAAGGAAGATATGGAGAGGAAGATGCAATAATAGTGGCAGGAGCAGGCTCGAGTACCTCAGCGTCAGGCCTCTTCACATTCACTACCTTAGAGATAGGGGTAGTAGGATGCCATGGAGGCCAAGACACATAAGATGATCCATGGGGACCTTTCCCCTTACCATACAATATGGGCGGAGGCACTGTGAGTAACATAGGAAGTTCAAATTCCCGACGCTTGGCCTTTCACGAAGTGGGCACCATCGAACTTCCTAGAAAACACATTGGAGCATAAGTTGATGGTGTTGCAGCTGGACAGGAGGAAGCAACAAGTGGGACTATAGAGGAGGAAGAATAAGGGCCCTAAGCAAACTTCCCCTCCTCCCTTTTTTGAGCAAAAGAGGCAATGTCATGTTCTACCATCATGCAAGCTCTATGTGAAATGGCATAGGGAGAAGGAGGGTATCTCACCTTTGGCATTATGCCCCCACTCTTGTATTTCACATAAGTTCAATACAACATGTCCATCCTGGGAGGGAGAAAACCAACAAGGGCAAGTGAAAAGTGATCAAGTGAGAGGCCCCCATGCACAATCATTGGTTTGTAACCAGTGTTGTGGACTACATGCTCAAAAACCTCATGAGAAAACTTCAAGCACTTCTGAATCATTGAGGGAACTACATTCATGGAAACCAGCTAGGGAATGCCTAGTTTCACTCTGACCAGTTTGGACCTCGAGATGATATCAATGAGTGCATTCATAGTCCTAGGCCCAACCAAGACTGACAAGGTGATACAATCGATGGGAGGGACAAAAATCCCATCGTCTGTATGTATATTGCTTATAGACTCGTAATATCCATCCTTATGTAAAAAAATTATCAACGTGATCTCCTTTGTAATGACATTCACCCAGCATGTAGGGTTAATGAGAACATCAGTTACGATATTCCCAATGATACCTATGGGGATGTATAAAGGGGATCGTTCTGTTAGCTCTTAAAAACACAAGTAGAATACCTCAATAGCTTTCCAAACTATTGGTATAGTTTAGGGTAACAAACAAGGCCAAATGGTTTGAACCTTCTCTTCAGGTGTTGCTAAACCTAGGTGGGTATACCTATATGAATGAGGTAGACTTGGTTTGTATTTTCTTCCCTAAAGTAATTCATCCACAATGGAAAATGGGAGTTGATAAATGAATTTTATTTTGGTAGAAATTGTATAAGCAATATCAAGGCTAAAATCTAATATGTTCAGTTAACAAATGTAAAAAATGAATGAAACTAAATGGTAGAGTGGAAGAGACTAGTGCCTTATTGGGTGTAATGGAGTCAAATGAAAGATATGAAATGAATAACTTCTTTCTGGTAGATACTCTAATTTTTTAGCATATAAATTTGAGTTTACAACTTGTATAAACATGCAAGAATATGATTACCATGTTCTTCTTAATGGTCCAAATGGGATTCCCTGATTACTATGATTGACTAAAAGGATTTAATATTTCCTTGAAAGAACCAATTACCAAACCATACAGATACAACAAGTGTGCATTGATAAATTGAATATACACTTTTTATATCAATTTAAATAAATAGAAAACATCAACCTTGGAGACAACTTCAGCAATATTTTCAATTAACACAACAAACAATTGATACCATAAATGTGCCACAACATCACATGATTTCCATTGATATCTCCATAGTTTCAAACATGCATCATAGTCTCATAGTTGTAAATCATTGTAATCTACTGTATCTTTTTACTATTTTCCTATATCCTTTTGTCACCAAAAATGGATATTTATACATCAACCGTTTCAAAAGGACACGTCCTTTCAAAAATGTCTTATGTTAAAACAATAATAAATTAAAATAAGTAATTAGGCTCTATTAATCCATAAATGAATCCTTGACAAGTGATCCAAGTAGTCTCGGTGCTCATGCGTATCTGCGTCTCCCAATGCATTATGAATTGTGATCTCCATTTTCACCATATTTTCATTCTGTTTGCATGCTTCATCTAGTGTTGTATCTTTTTCGGTAGTTGTCTTCATAATTTCCTGTAATACAGATTCACTTTCATCTTTCCATTTAGCCATTTATTTTAATCTTCCTCTATCATAAAAAAAATACAGTCAATTCTTGTTTAGTGGCATCCATTAATCCTTGTGCATCCCCTCGCAACTCTTCAAGGAAGTCTCTATGCTTTCTCATAAGATGATTTGTAGCCATAATTGCCACATTATCAGGAGCATCCCTTTGATTTATTTCCTGGATCTTCTCTTGGATCCTACCATCTATTCTCTCATGTTCATGTAATGTAGTAAAATTATGAGTGTATTCCCCAGAGCTTATTCAACCAAGTTGTTAGGTTGGCTTGTCGCTTCTTGATTACTGCTACAAGTGCATCACATTTCCCTTGAGAATATGCACTTGATCCTTCCCAACGATCTTTTTCTTGTGAACTTTTACCATGAGTGAGCAACTTAGTTGATCCCATCGTGACTACCAAAAAATATTTTAGGCGGTCATTTTCTCTCAGCATTCTCTCATTATTCATTTTGTACAGTTCCTTTTCCTTGATCAACATCTGTATTTGGGCCTTGTTCAGTTTTGCTATGTTGATCCCAATCTCTGTTGTTGCCACAGGATCAGCCTCCCCAACCTTTTGATTCATAACATGCTCGAATGCCTTCTTAGTATCAATAATAAGAAAATTTATGTGAGGTGGATACAATGCCCAAATCATTAATGACCCTTCATCTAGAATGTATTTTGACCATGCATATACTTATGTCACCTTTTCCGAGCTGAGCTTGTGTGTAGCATTATTTTTCTTTAGGAAACTGTCAAAAACTAATGCAAAATTGACATCCAACCCTGGAAAAATCATAACACCAGCATTTTCTAACATTTTCCTTCCCTTCTTAGGAGTCATACCTGCCATTTCTCTTTCCACACTTAGCTTTAGATCATTTAGTAACTTTTCTTCATTACCTAGTGTGACATTGTCAACCATTTCTCTTATCTCTTTTCCTTTTTGTTTATATAGGAATGCCTTAAATTCAGGAGAATTCATAAATTCATTATCTTCTACAAATGTCTTGTACTTAACTTTCCTTTCATCTATATCTAAACTCTCTTCAACACTCAATTCCCTCATAGGGAATGTGTAATCTTGAGTTCTCAATCTTGACATCTTATTAGGTAGACCCTGTGGCACATTATTTTTAGATGTCTCTTCCCCAGAAGATAACAACTCTGTATCTTGCAACCCTTGATTATACTCTTCAACCACCATTTTTGCTTCTTCTTCTTCCAAATTCCTGATCATGTCATCAAATTGATAAGGCATATGATGATACCCTCCAAAGTTTATCCTTTTTTAAGCAGAATTGATATATCCTTCTAGATCAAAATTCTTTCTTGGTGGTCCCCGTTTCATGTTATATTGTAGTAACTTATCAAGAATCAAATTTTACCCTTCCTTCGCCAATATAGTAATGTCACCAAAGCATAGTGTGCTAGGCATAAAAGCCTACTTTCCAAAGGAGCTCAAATTCATAACACTAGAAAAGTCCATTTTCCTGACGATTTCCAAGTATGCAATCCTGTTCGGAACTATTTTAGGAAAAATGTGTTGGAAATATGTGCCTCAATCTCACAGGCTGAAGCCTCTGGAAGAGAAAAGTTGGTGTGACATTCCTTTTTTCTAGCCAACTAGCAGTTTAGTAACCTTTTGGTTTGTACAAGTCGCCGAGACAATGCTTATTTCTTGCCGACTGGTGTTGTCGCTGTGACTTGTGACGTTCATTGTAACCTTCTGCCGAGTGGGTTGGTCTGGCCGAAAGGCCATTCTTATCGGATATCAGGGAGACTCTAGGTGAAAAGCAGTGTCGAGGAGACCCTTGGCTGACAGGCTTAATTTGATATGTAGTCTTACCGATATGGAAAGTCTCGCCGAATTTTTACATTCGAAGTCATCGGGGAGACCCTTGGCCAAAAGGCTTGCTTCGGTATGAAGTCTTATCGATATGGAATGTCTCGCCGATAGCTAAACTTGGAGTCTTTGGGGTAACACGAAGGCTTCTCTATGAACTCTTTGCAACATATGTTTGTCTCACCGATGCTCATCAGGGTAACATGGAATTCTTGGTAAGAAGTCTTGTCAACGGTTGGTTCTATCACCGATGGGTATGAACATCGGTGTAACATACTGGCGATAGCAGTAAGTCTTGCTGACTGTAGCACATTTTAGAATAACATGAAGGTTCGGTATGATCTCTTGGTGAAGGACGATAGTCTTGCTGATGGGAATAGTCTTGTCTATGTGCCTTTGGAACTTCGATGTGATGTCTCATCAAATGGTGATTGTCTCACCGATGAGAATGCTGAGGTCAATGCAACTTGTGAACTCAATATAACATCTTGCCGATAGTGAAGACTCTTGGCGATAATGATGATCTGTTCTTGTGGCATCGGGGAGACATGGTTAGTGTCTCACCAACATACGAATACATTTTGAACGCCTTTGACCGATTGACCATCCTACATGGTTTTTCCTTGACCAATCAGAGAAGCCACATGGGGACCATTGGAAGTTAGTCTGTTGTGGCCGTTCTATGATGAAGTTCAATAGACTAGAAGGGACATGGATATACTTTGGAATTTTAGATCATTTTCAGTTTGACGGATGTTCGATCAATGTTCAATGCACAATTGGATGAACAATTTGATGGATGGTCAATGTATGAATTCGATTCTGAGAGCATTGTAATGTGAATTTTCTGTAAAAGGTTGGTCATTGTGAAAGCTGATGTAATTTGACATCAGAGAGTCAAGCCCGTACTCTGTATGTAATTTCATTATTGTAATACAAAGGGGTTTTTCTTGGTGTGGTGGGTTTTTCTCATGTAAGGGTTTTCCCACGTAAATCTGGTGTTCATATGTGTATGTTTAATTCTCTGTTTCTGTTATCTCTTTCAAGTGCATCTTAATTGGACTATAATTGAAAATTTAAAAGTATCTTTGCATTCTTCCCTAAGTTTTATTATGTTAGGAGAGTTGTTTCCGCACCTTAGCTTTCCTTTCAAGTGGTATCAGAGCCTAGCTAGTTGTGTTATCCTTGTGGGTACGTTGGGTTTTTTGAGTAAATTTCTATTCAATGGGAGTCTTGTAGAAGTTTGGTAATTCGAGTTACAGATTGAGATGGCTAGCACATCAGGAAAGATTGAAATAGAGAAATTCAATGGCAGCAATTTTGAGTTGTGGAAACTCAAAATGGAGGATCTATCGGTTGATCATGATCTTTGGATTATTGTGTCTGGAGTGAAAACTATAGGCTTGAAGCAAGAGGATTGGGACCTTGGAGATAGAAAATCAAAGGGGTTGATAAGGCTCTGTTTAGCAGACTCTGTTCTTCTGAATGTTCATGAAGAAAAGATTGCATCTTCCTTGTGGAAAAGACTGGCAGCTATTTATCAGGGCAAGTCCTTGGTGAATAAATTGTTCTTGAGGAAGAAGTTGTATGCTTTCAGAATGCAGGAGGGAGGATTTTTTGCTGATCATTTGAACACTTTCAACATGTGGATTGCACAGTTAACATCTGTTGGTGTGAAGATAGATGAAGAGGATTCTTGTATGTTGTTATTGTGTTCTTTGCTAGATTCTTGGGATCACCCGGTGATGGCTATTGGGAGTACAACATCCAGTTTCAAGATGGAAGATGTTGTTGCTTCTTTGTTATCAGAAGGAAAAGATGAGAAGGAAATCTTCTGAGATGTCAAAGGAGGCCCTTGCTGTTAGACGAAGGTCGAAAGAGAAAGGCAAGAAGAAGGACAAGAATTCCAAATCCAAATCAGAGGGGAGATCAGAGTCTCTTGACAAGAAGTCCAAGGTGAAGTCCTGGAATTGTGGGCAACCTGGTCATTTTCGAAAGGATTGCAAAGAGGAGAAAAAGAAGAAAAAGAAGAATTCTTCCGACTATGATTCTTCTCAGAGTGATGCAGACGCCTTCATTGTAGCCTTGGCTACACAGGCATCAGATGATGTATGGTTGATTGATTCTAGAGCATCTTTCCACATGACATCTCATAGAGACTAGTTCATGAAGTATGAAAACTATGATGGTGGAAAGGTGTATTTGGAAAGTGATTCATCTTTGGAAATTTTTGGTTGTGGGAGAGTCAGAATTCAATTCCCTGATGGAAGAGTGTAGGGAATTAATGATGTTATGCACATACCAGGTCTGGCTTGAAATCTACTTTCTGTTAGTAAACTGAATGATATCGGAGTGCAAGTCAAGTTCTCTGGAAATGGCTGCAAGATGACTAGAGGCTCTATGGTGCTAGCAAGGGGTGCTCATATTGGTACCTTGTATAAGTTGGATGCACATGTTCAATGCAATAGTGTCTCTACAAAGTCACAGAAAACTACTCATGGAGGAAAAGAGGAAAACATTCCTGTTTCTGTAAACTCTATGGAAGTTAAACTTCTAGCATAAAAGACTATGCTCTGGCATCATAGGCTAGGCTACATTGGTGAGAAAGGTTTTAAAACCTTGAAGAATAAAAACCTGGTTGAGGGGCTCGAAGATTGTAACCTCGAATTTGAATTCTATGAACATTGTATATATGGAAAACAACACCGTGTTTCATTTTATTCCAGTCCTCACAAATCTTTTGGTTTGCTTGATTATGTACATTCTGATGTTTTTGGCCTTCTTTGTCTAAGTCAAGGTACTATGTATCGTTTATTGATGATTATTCAAGAAGAGCATTTCTCTATTTTTTGAAAAGTAAATTAGAAGTGCTCAGTCAGTTTAAGGAATTTAAAAACCTTGTAGAAAATTAGACTGGAAGAAAAATAAAATTTTTAAGGATAGATAATGGTGGTGAATTTTTTTCTCATGATTTTGAGAGGTACTATAAAGATCATGGAATTAAAAGACATAAAACTACACCTTATACTCCAAAGTAAAATGGAGTTGTAGAAAGGTTCAATAGGATAGTGATGGAGAGAGCATGAAGTATGCTAAGTAGTGTTAGCTTGGACAAGAAGTTTTGGGTTGAGGCAGTTGCTACAACATGTTACCTGATAAACCATTCTCTGAATTCCTCTCTTGTTGAGAAAACACCTTTGGAAGCATGGTTTGGTAAGAAGCCCTCGCTAAGACATATTCGTGTTTTTGGTTGTGAGGCATATGCAAATGTGTCGAATGAGAAAAGATCTAATTAGAGAACAAGGTTTTAAAATATATTTTTATTGGCTATAGTGCTGGCATAAAAGGATACAAGCTTTGGAATCCTAATATGGAGAAGGTTTTGTACAACAGAAGTGTTATCTTTCATGAGCTAAAGCCTTCTACCTTGGATCTGCAGTCAAAGACAAAATCATAAAACAAAAAGGATGTAGTTGAAATTCCTCAGACACGAGATAAAGAGGAGTTGAAAATTCAAAATGTACTGAGGAGAGCTCAAGTAGTTGAGAGTTGAAGAAGAAGAACAACCTCAACCTCGCAAGCGAGGAGGTCAACTCATGAAAGAAAGCAACCTGACAAGTATGGGTTTTCTTTGATAGATTCAACTTGTGCCTATGCTTTAATTTCTAGCACTGATGAGCCTAGGAATATGAAAGAGGTATTTAGAATGTCTGCTTCAGACTCTTGGTTGGAAACCATGAATGAAGAAATGGCATCATTAGAAAAGAATGATACTTGGAGTTTGGTGCATTTTCCTTAAGGCAGAAAAGTTGTTGGCTGCAAATGGGTATTTAAAAAGAAAATAGGTTGGGATGGTAGTGTGGAAAAATACAAGGCGAGGTTGGTTGCGAAGGGTTATTCCCAGGTAGAAGGAATTGATTATGGAGAAATTTTTTCTCCTGTAGCAAAGCTGACATCTATCAGATTTCTTTTGTCACTTGCAGCACCGTATGACTTAGCAGTTGAATAGATGGATGTGAAGACAACATTTCTTCATGGTGATCTTGAAGAAGAGATTTATATGTCCCAGCCTGAGCACTTTGTGGAGAAAGGTAAAGAAAAACTGGTTTGCAAGTTGAATAAATCTTTGTATGGATTAAAGCAGTCTCCTAGAATGTGGTACCAAAATTTTGACACGTTTGTTTTGTCAGTGGGATTTGTAAGATCAAAATATGATCATTGTGTATATTACAAAGCTGAAAGTGATCAAGTTCTTTTTATTTCTCTCTATGTTGATGATATGTTGTTCATAGGCAATAGTAAGTTAATGATTTCTGATCTTAAGTCTCAATTGTCTGCAAAGTTCAAAATGAAGGATCTTGGTGCAACTAGGTATATTTTGGGAATGGAAATAACTAGGGACATGAAAAATAGAAAGCTTTGGCTCAGTTAGAGTAAGTATATCAAGACTGTTCTAGAGAGATTTTGCATAAATGATTGTAAGCAGCTAGTTGTTCTAGTTTTACAGGGAATGAAGCTATCTATTGAAGACTGTCCAAAATATCCTACTGAGATGGAGGACATGACCAGTGTACTTATGCTAGTGCGGTTGGAATTCTTATGTATGCAATGGTCTGTACAAGGCCAGACATTGCCCAAGCAGTGGGAGTACTTAGTCAGTTTATGGCTAACCCTAGAAGGAAACATTGGGATGCTATGAAAAGAGTATTTAGATATATAAAGGGCACTTCATAATATGCTTTATGTTACCATGGGAACTTGGTTGAATCATAGAGGACTCTCAGTATTCTAGGCTATGTGGATTTTGATTGGGCAAGGGACATAGATAGTAGAACATCCACTAGTGGATATATTTTCATGTTGAATGGTGGTGCAGTGAGTTGGATGAGTAAGCGGTAGGCTGTAGTCGCTTTTTCCACTACAAAGGCAAAATAAATGGTAGAAACACATGCCTGTAAAGAAGAAATCTGGTTAAAATTTTTGTGTTCTAACATTGGTTTTGATGTAGGGAAAATAACTATTTACTGTGACAGTCAGAGTGCTAGCTGTTTGGAAAAGAATCCTGCTTTCCATGCCAGGACAAAACATATAGATGTACAGTATCACTTTGTACGAGATATGGTGGAGGATGGAAAGGTTTTGTTTGAAAAAGTGGATACTCTGGAGAATGTTTCAAATGCATTGATGAAGCCAGTGAGCATAGACAAGTTTAGGTGGTGTGCTTTGGAGGTGCATGTGTGATCTTCATCAAGTGGGAGTTTGTTGGAAACATGTGCCTCAATCTCACAAGCTAAAACCTCTGGAAGAGAAAAGTTGGTGTGACATTCCTTTTTTCTGGCCGACTAGCAGTTTAGTAACCTTATGGTTTGTACAGTTCACCGAGACAATGCTTCTATCTTGCTGACTGGTGTTGTCACTGTGACTTGTGGTGTTCACTATAACCTTCTTTCGAGTGGGTTGGTCTGGCCGAAAGGCCATTATTATTGGATATCGATGAGACTCTGGGTGACAAGCAATGTTAGGGAGACCCTTGGTCGAAAGGCTTACTTCAGTATGAAGTCTTACCAATATGGAAAGTCTCACCAAAAATTTTACATTCGAAGTCATCGAGGAGACCCTTGGCCGAAAGGCTTGCTTCGGTATGAAGTCTTATCGATATGGAATGTCTCACTGATAGCTACACTTGGAGTCTTCGGGTAACATGGAGGCTTCGCTATGAACTCTTGGTAACATATGTGTGTCTCACCGATGCTCATTGGGGTAACATGGAAGTCTCGGTAAGAAGTCTTGCCGATGGTTGGTTCTCTCGCAGATGGGTATGAACATCGGTGTAACCTCCTGGCAATAGCGGTAAGTCTTGCCAGCTATAGGACATTTCAAAATAACATGAAGTTTTGGTATGATCTCTTGGAGAAGGATGATAGTCTTGCCAATGGGAATACTCTTGTCTACGTGACTTTGGAACTTCGATGTGATGTCTCATCGAATGGAAATTGTCTCGCTGATGAGAATGCTGAGGTCAATGCAACTTTTGAACTTACTATAACGTCTTGTCGATAGTGAAGACTCTTGGTGATAATTACGATCTGGTCTTATGGCATCGAGGAGACATGGTTAGTGTCTCACCAACATGTGAATACATTTTGAATGCCTTTGACTGATTGACCATCCTATGTGGGTTTTCCTTGACCAATCAAAGAAGCTGAATGTGAACCGTTGGAAGTTAGTCTATTGTGGTTGTTCTGTGAGGAAGTTCAATAGACTGGAAGCGACATGGATATACTCTAGAATTTCAGATCATGTTCGGTTCGATGGATGTTCAATCAATGTTTGATACACAGTTGGATGAACAGTTTGATGGATGGTCAGTGTATGAATTCGATTCTGAGAGCATTGTAATGTGAATTTTTTTAACAAGGTTGGTCATTGTGAAAGCTGCTATAATTTGACATCAGAGATTCAAGCCCGTACTTTGTATGTAATTTCATTACTGTAATACAAAGGGGTTTTTCTTGGTGTGGTGGGTTTTTCTCCCATAAGGGTTTTCCCACATAAATCTGGTGTTCATATGTGTATGTTTAATTCTCTATTTATGTTATCTTTCAAGTGCATCTTAATTGGACTGTAATTGAAAATTTAAAAGTATCTCTACATTCTTCCCTGAGTTTTTAACGTTAGGAGAGTTGTTTCCGCGCATTAGCATTCCTTTCAAAATTAATGGGGCATCATCAAATCCATATACCCTAGTCATGGTAGCATCCTCCAAATACTACCAATCCCCCCAATTGTGACTAATTGGCCCATTGAAGTCCTTAGGTCTGAGAAACATCTTTATCTCATTAGATAAAGAACAAGCACATGGATGATTATAAAATTTGTATAATGAATTTACAAAATACTCCTCAAAGTGTACAAAACAAGAATTAGCAAATCTGTTGTCCCAAATAGCAGTCCATAATTGAACAGGCAATAACATACCTTCCTTGTCAATTTGTGAAATTCTCATCTCCTCAGGCCACAACCTTAACTCCTATCCAAAATATAACACTATGTGCATCAACAGTGAATAATGCCTAAGATGTAAGACAGGGGCTCCACCTTTTACTACCATCAACCCAAAATCAAGCCCTTTAAAAATGTATGAGGTGTAATCAAAAGGTCAAGAATTGTGATACTAAACATCTGCTGAAATTATCATGGGCACAATTGACATATACTTAGGAACTTCCATTCCCAATACTTGACCTACTGAGAAATAAGTGTATTTCATATAGGGCTCAAAAAGATCAACATGGAATGGGGGTCTATCACTATCCTCTATCAGAATTGGTTTTCCGCCCTATCTAATTTTGTGCAATGGCAACCTCCAACCTTTATAAATTGTGTCCATCCTCCCGAATTCCTTTTCTAATTCTTCACATATGATCTTTTTGTTGCATATCCCTTCCAATTTGAAGACCTTGCCTATTGCATCTTTTGATATGTGTATTAATGGTTTCCCAGATGGGTCACATATAGCTTTGAGTTTTGAATTATAATGGGCAGCCAACAATCTCACCAATTCTACATTAACAAATACATTAGGGCAAACCAACTTCCCCAAATTAAGCCTCCATGGGTTACATACTAGTTCAAATCGATTCCTCTAATAGTAATGAAAACTAAACAACTCATAACCTCTTATTGGAGTCCAAATATATCCTATGAGCTTACATTTTTCATCTAATTTATCCACTTCTACCCTAAGTTGTGGAGATCGTCTGGCTATGGGTCCAAAGCCAGGTAATTGGTCGATAAGATCTTGACTCAGTTTTTTGCTCAGTTCCCTCTAGCTCAATTTTGAATTCTTGTTTTTTCCCCTTAGGCTGACTAATTTCCCCATGTTTTTTACCCTTTGATTTTCCTGAACTAGTGACTTCCATTCTTCAAAATTGCAAAAATTAAGGTACAAAGAACTTACTGTATTTTGTTTGAAACCTTTGAGCTGAAAGAATTCCCTTGTCCTTTGTTCACCCCTCTACTTCATCTGCTATCAATTCTGAAATAATATTTTCAATTCATTTCTCCTTGATTCATGAAATTACTTATGCTTCGTGGCGCCATTAATGTTTTAGCAGGTTTTTTCACTATCACATCACATAATCTTGTTGGCAAGACATTTTCAAATCTTGAGCAATCCTTTTATTTAGGCTTTATCCAATGTTCATTAAACACACGCTAAGACATTTTGTAGTTTCCCCGACACTCTGGGTCTCCTCGAGAGTTATTCCTTTGGTCTCAAGTATATCGCTATAACACCTACCGATGCAAACCTATCGATGTGAATTAGTAGGTGGGGCAGACAATCATAAGCTTATTCCAAGGATATATATCTCACCAAGATATTTCCTTTGTTCTTTATCGACGAGATCCCCAAGCCAATCCTATCAGTTTTTTTCTTTGGCAATTCTGATCACTAAGACATGATGGTTTTCTTGCCAATGGAACTACACTCGGTATGACCTTCTTATCTCTCACAGCTGAAGTCTATTTTGTTGATGAATTTCTTCATTGGCGAGACCTTGAATCATGTCTTTCCAATGATCATTCCCTCTAACATATCACCAAGTCCCTTACCGATGCAATTCCTTTGGTGTGTCATGGAGGGTCAGCGAGACACCTTGAACTCATCCCGATAGCACTATCCTAATGACAGAATGCTCCTCTGATTTATGGGCAAGGCCGGATGGATGTCTCAAGCTGACCTTAGGAATTTTACTTTGATGGAGCTAGTCTGGCTAACATATTTCCTTGTACTTCGAGTGGTAAGACATATATAAGCTTGATATGACTTCTCACTATCACCCTGATGATCATTATCTCACCAACAAAACCTATTTGTTGTTTGATTCTGTGAACTACATCTTCCTGATGTGTATCCTCAAATGAAATTTTATCGACATTAAATTCTTGACCTCTCGCCGATATACTAAAAAAATATGCGTTAGTATAACATGATTTATGGATTGAAGAGACCTGTAACATCTCATGCTGATATTACTTATATATACAAATGCTCAAGATCGGGTGAATTCTACAGGAGCAAATGATAAAAAATGATTAGAACATGGGAAAATATATTATGCATAGTAGATTATATTAATTTTATACTCATGGTATGGGTTTCTTTGGAAAACTTATGAGTATAGACAACTATAAAATTTCAAAATTTTACGGTTCTAATAGGTTCTCTATTAGAGTTCATCAGAAAATCTTGTGAGGTAAATTTTATAGCAAGAGATCAGCTCATAGGTTGCACACATGGGATGGATAGATGTAAGAGTGAAGCCATATTTGTGTACACTAGAAAAAACTTTTGCAAGAACCCCCAAGGGTTTCATAATTAGATGGAGACCCACTGAAGGTGCCATCTCATAATGTTTAAGAAACCTCCTAGCTATGCCACTAGAGGTCGTAGGTTGGGTTGCAAGGCTAGGCACCCTCCAACACTCACACCCACAACAATCCTAGAACATGAGGAAAGGGTCTTTCAACACTACCAAATGGAACTAGAATATTTCACATCGGGTTCACCAAAATATAGAGGACGGGGCTGAACACTCAAGACCTTGAGTCACAGGAGGCTCTAGAACAATCAAATGCCTTGATGTACCTCATGCTAAATATTTTTTATGTTTGATGTTTTAGGGTAGAGAAAGAAAAGCACTCTCAATACTACTTCCTTTCTACTAACTTGAGAGTTTCAAGGAGTTAAGAGAGTATGTTTATGGATCTCAGACTATAACTTAGACAACTCTCTACTAGAGGATAGTAACATAGAACAGGGATGATAGCATGGTGCGTTGGCATCCGTACGAATAGAAAGTGCAAGATTTAGCATGAAAATCATAGATACAATCTAACTACTTAACTAATGTGATATAATGCAATAATGAATATAGAAAATAATAAAATAAAAAAATAATGAGAAATGTTTAAAGTTCTAACTAGAATTTGACAAGAGTAAAATGTGATGGAAATACAACTTACGAATGGTCCAAACTTTTGCAAGCTCCACACAAATGCAAAACCTACACACAACAAAATGAGGAAAAATTTTGGGGCTGTTTTGGGGCTTGCCACAATCAAACCCCCATTTTGGTGTTCCCACCTCCATGGATAGCCAGAATAGCCATGAGATAGAAAATACGATAAACAAAGTAATGGAAGTAAGTGCTACCAAGCAATAATAACACCATTGTGCTATGAAATCAAATGACAATGTTATGTAAAATGGATATCATCTCCCAAACAAGGTTCCCTTGAGCACATGAGGGAGATGTAAGCTCTCAAGCTTGAAGGTGCAATCATTGTCGCAACGAGAGTGAAATCCAGTGGAGTAATGCTTTAGAGCTTCAACTATGGTGGAGAGTGTTGTGAAAAGCTCAAGAAATGTGTAGAAATGTGAAGTAAGAGTGAAAAATCCTAAAGAAGTGTGTAGATGATCCAATTTAATGAAGAATGAATTGTTTTGAGGTGAATAGCATCCCAAAAGAGCCATTTGAGGTCGGTCAAGGGCGCAGGGGCATTACTATTCTTCGCCAATGGATAAGTGTAATGCCTCTATAGATTCCAAAGGTGGGAATCCTATCAGGATGGCAGCACACCGTGTAGATTTCTGTGCGCCATGCTAGCATCCCCAACAAAAATTCCTCCACCAACATTGCAAATAGCCACCAAGTGGGTGGAAGTGGAATGGATGAGGTGGAATAGCATCGCCAGGTTTAATTTTTCTAAGGTGAGGGGATGCAAATGGGGAATTTGCAAGGGGTGAAAAATCACTCCATTACAATTGTCAAATGATGTTTCTATTTCACTAAGAAAAGATGAATGAGCTTCATATAAAAGGGTTAGATATTGTGGAATCCATGTATCTACCCACTTAGTTGACTTGAAAATATCCCACTCACATTTGATACAACTCTGAGAAAAATAAGCTAAATCTCATGTCCAAATAGTCCATGTACTTGCATATGAGCTTCAAAATGAATGCATATTTGATGATTCCTTGATTGTTTGATAATCCAATCTCTCTCCCAGTTTACCTTCATCAACCAACTAGAAGAACCTGCACACTTCTTAATCAAGTTCCCATCCTTGTGACAATGCATAGTTACAACACTCAATAATTGAACTTGCATCAATGAATGCAACATCATCTCTAATATTTAGTTGTCCTTTAAGTAGAGCCCTCTTTACACATGCACCTGCTCCATCAAGCTCCCTTTTCCATTCCCAACTTCAAAAAAACTCCAAATATGAGGTATATCCCTCTTTACATGCATTCTACTCAACCAATAAAACATACAAGCATTCTTGAATTGACCAGTGCAATTATTTGACCAAATGAGATGTTAAACCATTGTAATATATTTTTCCTACAAGAACTCAAAAAAATTATTAAAAAAATATTGTACATACTCTGATGAATGAGATCGATCATCACTCATGTAAAAATGGTACTCCTTGAATATCTTTTTGTTCTCTTCAGTACTATCAAGGGTATGTTTCTATGTGATGTGAACAAAAATTGCAACCTGAATTAAATTGTAATAGTGAGATTGGACTTCATTTTGTGGTTGTAATGTGTAGTTTTCTACAAAATCAACTATAGAGATGATAGTTCCAATGAATAAAAAATCCTTACACATCTTGAATTCTTGATCTAATGATGTAGACCTATGGTTTTGTCTTGTTGAAACAAATGGGATCAGGAAAACTTTAGAGATTTGACACCTTTCCCAAAATGTTTCAAGGGGTTATGAGAATGGAATAGATGAATGCAAGGATATAATGGAGATTGATATTTTTGGATAAGGTA
>VDFB02058242.1:195940362-195955362 GCA_007258455.2 Sequoia sempervirens | reverse complement strand
AGAGAGAGAGAGTGCTAGGTTGTGATGGATGGAGAGGTAGGTAGAGAGGGAGGTAGATGTAGTGAGGGAGAGAGAGAGAGATGAGATATAGAGAAATAAAGAGTGGTGGAAGGAGAGGTAGGTAGAGAGAGGGTGATAGGAGATAAAGGTAATTAGAGAGAGAAGGAGAGGTAGAGAGAGCAAAGACAAAGAGAAGTAGAGAGAGAATGAGGGAGGGAGGGAGAGATAAGGAGGGAGAGAAAGGTGAGAGAGAGGTGTAGAGAGAGAGTGGTAGGGTGTGATAGATGCACATGTAGGTAGAGAGAGGGATTAGGAGATAGAGAGTAGATATGGAAGAATATAGGGAGATAGTATGGAGGAAGAGAGAGGGAGGTGAGAGAGAGGTGAGGTAGAGAGAAATAGAGAGAGTGGTAGGGAGTGATGGAGGGAGAGGTAGGTAGAGAGAGAGAGAGAGATGGAGGGAGATAGAGATAAGTAGAGAGGGAAGGAGGGAGGGATTGAGAGAGAAGTGAGATAGAGAGAATTAGAGGGAAAAGGAGAGACAAAGAGAGAGTTCTTGAGATCAATGGAGAGAGAGTCAAATAAAGGGATGTAGATAGTGAAATAGGTCTATAGTGTAAGGGATAAAAAATTAGTGAGATAGAGAGACAAATAATACAACTTGTTGATTACTGAAATTTGATCTTTTGATTATTGAAATTTGACATGCTGATTATTGAAATTTGACTAAGTCTGAAATTTGTGAGATCTTCCAAAAACTAGAATTTGCATTATCACTACTAGAGATCTGAAACTACTCTCAAACATCCTGAAACTATATACATGAAATATAGCTTAAAGTATAAGAAAGTAAACATCCATATGTAAATGTCAACTTATACAGTTTCCTTGAAAGATAACAAGAAGAAAGAGAAAAAAAGAGAAGAAAAATAAATTCAATGTAGACCAAAATGTGAGTGTGTTATAAGGAGCTCGTGTTTTTTCAATGCATTCACAAAACACGAGCATGTTATAATGTACTCACATTTTGTCAATGGATTCAAAAAATGTGAGTGCATTATAATGTGCTCATGTTTTTTCAATGCATTAAAATAAAACGAGCACATATAATGTGCTCATGTTATATCTTGCTTTGGGAATCCCCAAGCCTTGGGCTTGGTAGTTTCCTTAGAATGCCAACCCAAAGGCTTGGAGGGCTTTCCCATTGACCAGAGATGTGTTTTTGCAAATTCTACAATATTTCACATAATTAGGGGCATGCTCACCATCAAGATTGCACATGTTTCAATGTCGGACAAATTGAACACCTGAATAATGTTAGGCTCTCTCTTAGCTATCCAATGATGTAATTTTTTTCACTTTTTGACAATGTTAAGCCTTTGATCTATAACTTCTTTTGTTTGTGTGTCTCTTTTTTGGCAAAAAGTAGTGTTTGGTGTTTTTTTCGTTATAAATTAACCATTCATCAAAATTTCAAATAAATTACATTTTTAGAAACTAGACTCCATTCTACAATTTTTTTTTAAAAAAATCAATTAATTTCCAAATTTTGTAGGGGTAACAAAGCCAAAATTCTGATTTTTAGGAAGAGTCCACTTTGAAAATTAGTAAAAAATCAAATATTCATTAAAAAATTATTAATTTTTTTTTGCATCAACTACATACTATTAGCTAATTTCTCACCAAAGCGATTATAAAAATACTGAAAAAATGTTCACCATGCTGCATTTCCACAAAAGTTGCTATGTTTTTTTTTTTCTGACAAAAACAACAATTTTTGTGGGTCCCTCTTTTGAATCCCTTAATCTCAACCATTTTCAAAATAAATTCTTAGTTTAGAAAGTAGAATCAGAGCACTACGATACTTTTTTTTGTTGCATCACAAAATTGTGAGTGTATCTATCCTCAATTTCATTTCCAAGGTCAGTATTTCCCAATTTTAGAAAAAAAATTGGTCACTTAAGCCCCCTTTTTGGCCCCCATCTTTTTGCACTTACCCATATTTGTTTTATGAAAAATGAAATAATATACAAAAATAATCTATTGGATTATCTCTATGTGAGAAAACACTTATTCTCATAGAAATTATACTCAAAAAGAGTAGAACATGCCCACAATGGAGTTCTTGAACTAAATAATCTGAATGTGAGCAAATGTGGATGCAAGAAACTTCAAGCTTCTTCAACTCAACCTTTAGCCCTATTTATAATGCCTGTCGTCTTCCTCTTAAAAGAGAAATATGTGGCCCATGATAGATCTCCTATTTGTAGCATCTGCTATTCTTTCAAAGATAAAACCCATCGAATCTCCCTTTTTTTGCAAATAATCAATTTGTTTTCGAAAGAATTAGACAACTAAATTAGATCAATTGGTTACTAGGAGATTATGGTAACCACCTCCAAGATTTTCTCCAACTCCCCACAACATAATGAGGTTGAACTTTGTTATAAAATAAAATAAAACAAAAAGATGCATTCTCATGTGGTGGATAAAGCCAACTAGTTTCTTCCTAACAACTGTGCCACCTTTGTGGCTATTAACAATGAACTACTTTGCATGTTTGCAGCCATACCCCCTAGAAAAGTGGCAATTTAATTTTATCAAATTCCATAATGATATAAACACATTTTTTCCAACTCAAGGTGGCCCCTCCTTTTTATTTCAAAAGTGTGGGTTTTATATTTTCTTTTTAAATATTTAAATCTTTTATCACCTTCACATTTGGCAACAAGCTTGATATAAAATTCTTCTCTTTGGCTTTTATAAAATATCCTCTTTAAAAATATAAAACCTCTTAGATACTTATATATTTAAAATATTGATCTTTCAAACTTTTAGTGGGTATTCAAGTATTTAAAGAAATGCCTCTAGGAAATATTTATTAATGTATTAGCAATCATGAATCATTATTATACTTTTCCTATAGAAGTATAAATATTGGTAGTATATATTTAATATGGCCAACTGGCACAAATATTAGACTCAGAAAGGCAGTAATACCTTACTAATGAGTTCAAGGTGTTAAAATAGGTTTTACCATCAGGAAAGGAAATAAATTAAATTAAGTAGTCGTTCATACACACATTGGTGCAGCCACGGTAGGAAGGTCCTCAAAGAGAACAATACAGACCGTGCAACAAGAGTCACACAATGGAAGCAACATGAAATATGGACAAAAATGCAGATTCAAACATTCATATTATTAGAAATTTCAATTACAAATAGCCGGCAACACCCAGGCTTACAGATTCGGCTCACAGGCCTAATTCAACATGCTAAAAATACAATATTCTTATATGCACCTTAACACAAGCAAAAATATTACACATCCATTCTATATCTACTTAATCAACTTCTGCTATACTAATGATCTATTACAAGCTTTATATTATATCTCAAGCAGATCTAGAATTTTTGTTTTAAAAGCTATCATAATATGGTTTACAATTTCAGAGGAATGACTTAGCTGAAATCACATATTTTTAGAAAATATAATGATTTAAGCCTTAAAAAGTTCCATTTTAAGGATTCCAAATGAAGAGGGTTTGATCAACTCACCTTAGATCAAACCCCCTTGGATAGAACCTCGCTAGTTTTAAACCATACCTATAAATGTGTCTCCTTTGCACCTATTAAAATGCTGATAAAAATCACTTTTGATTTAGCTTTTAGGGGATCAAATGAATTCATTTAAAATTTATTTCAAATGATTATGGTATTCCTCAGAACAAGCTATCCAATGAATATAATTTTAATATGTTTTGGTTTTGTTATGTATTTGTTTTTTAAGTTTTATTAAACATAGGGTTTTCATCAAAAATTAATTTCTTTGTTCTCCACATGTGGAAAATGAAGATTATCAAAAAAAAAATTGAAAATATGAGTGTACCGTGACATTGTGTCCTGATCCAAAAAATAAAATAAAAATTTGACATACAAAAAAAAGTTAAGCATTATTCGGCCGCTTGTGTCCAATTGTAATTCGTTTAACTTTGAAACTTGATTAAGAAAAAATGTTCAATAAAAACTATCCACCAAGTGGAAGCACTAGATATTAGAGTTAAATCTAAATTTGAAAGAATTAGAATTTTATCCTTCATGGAAAAAAAAATTTTATGCTATATATTAAAGGCCATTTTTAAAATGTTGTTTTCCTAAAAAAACAATTTTCGTGGGAGATGGAAAAATAGGAATTTCCACCCAAAAAATTTGAAAATATTTTAGAATCTACACACAAAATTTGATGAGACTCTTAGTTTGCACCATCTTCAAATTCTCGCTTAGCCACTATAGGTGCCCAATGTGAAGATTTAGTTAAAAAAATAATAATTTCAGTTATCCAGCCACAAAAATTCAAACCACTATTATGGGATCACCATTTCACAAATATCATTACAATCTCCAAGGAAAGAAAATGTAATGTGTGCACGAATAGGTCAGCCTCAAATTTGAATTACTCCTTGGTGAATTCATAGGAATAAGTGTAGACCTATAATTAAGGTTGGGGACACTCCATGGAACAATTTGAATCACACCATCAAGATCCGCAAGTTATGGGAAAGATCCATGAGCGATCAAACTAACTGTTAGGCTTGAAAATTATGAAGGTGTCGGTTCAAGAAACTGCCACTAAATACATAAGTGATAACTTTCTAGAAAAAGATAGAATCGCGCTCAAATATTGGAATAAGGAAAATGAACATGTCCACAATGTAAACATAAATCCACAAGGTCTGGTGAGCACATATAATGAATCCACCAACTTGAACTTAAAAAGAAGAAAACTGAATGAAAATATTTTTGGTTGATGCACGATCTCCAAAAACCAAGGATGCTCCTGCATCAGACATCTGGGGTTATTTGAAAAGTGAGTCCCTCACTTTTCTAGGGCTAAAGTAAAACCAATACGTTCTACCTTAGCCTAAGAAATAAAAGAAGAATCCTCCACTGGTCTACCTTTCCACTTCACAAGATATTCCTTGTACTGCCTTCCATAGGTTTTCCTCCCATTTCTAGTATCCAAAATCTCTTATATCTCATCTGGTTGTTGTTTAGGAAACTATTTCTCCAATTTTGTTTTACTGTCTTCACTGAATTCTACTTCATGGTACTGATGTAGATCTACAATATTGAATATAGGTGATATACCCATTCCATCTGGTAACTCTACTTCATATGCATTCCCTGAATGAAATTTCTTTAAAATCTCACAAGGTACAAACTTCCTCATCTTGAGCTTATTGTATGTGTCAATTGGAAATATTTCCTTCCTCAAATACACCATTACTTCATCTCCAACTTCTAATTCCTTATACCTCTTCTTTTCATCTACTCACTCCTTATAATTTTAGTTTGTATCTTCCAATTGTTGCTTTACTTGAGTATGCACTTTCTTCATATGATCTACAAATTCCTCTGATTCTACACTCCTTTTATCTTCTTTACTGATGTCTCACAACTCTAATATACCTCTAGGATCAACTCCAGTAACAATCTCAAAAGGTTTCTTTCTGGTAATCCTGTTCACTAAATTATTATAAGCAAAATCTTTTTGTGCAAGGACTAAATCCCAACTTCTGCTCTTCTCTCCAACCAAACATCTCAGAAAATTCCCCAAACTCCTATTTACTACCTCTATTTTTCCATCAGTCTATGGGTGAAAAGTAGAACTAAAATTTAAATCTGTCTTTAACTTCTTCCAAAGTGCTCTCCAAAAGTAACCAGCAAACTTGGTATCTCTATCTGAAACAATACTCCTAGGTAATCCATGCAATCTGACCACTTCCTTGAAAAACAAGTCAGCTACATGTATTGCATCTGTTGTCTTCTTACAAGGTATGAAATGTACCATTTTAGAAAATCTATCCACCACCACAAATATAGAATCATTACCTCTTTGTATCTTCTGTAAATCAAGTATGAAATCCATGCTAATATCCTCCCAAGGTCTCTCTGAAACTATCAAAGGCTTATACAATCCAACATTCTAACTACTCCCTTTTGTAGCTTGAAAAACTCTACAACTCTACACAAATTTCCTAACATCCTTATAAATATGTGGCCAAAAGTAATTCTCACTTACCAATGCTATTGTCTTATCAACTCCAAAGTGTCCTGACAATCCTCCACTATGTTTTTCTCTCACCAAGTTATCCCTCATTGAACTCCGGGGTATACACAATTGATTCCCTCTAAAAAACATATCCTCCTAAATGAAATAATCCAACCACTAACTCCTATCCTCCAAGACTAGTTCTTCACAAGCTCTCCAAGGTTCTGCAAAATTTGGGTCTTCCTCATACAAGTTCTTTAATTCATCAAAACCTAATACCTCCACTCTCATCTCTACTAGTAAATTCCTTCTCCTACTCAAAGCATCAATAACTCTATTTGAATTTCCACTCCTATGTTTCAAAAAAAAGTATAACTCTGCAAGAATTCCACCCATCTCATGTGTCTCTAATTCAACTTACCTTGGCTATTCAAATACTGCAATGCCTGATGATCCGTATACACCACAAACTCCTTAGGCAACAAGTAGTGTCTCCACTTCTTCAAGGCTTGAAATATGGCATACAAATTCTAGTCATACAGTGAATACCTTCTTCTAGCATCATTCAATTTCTCACTGAAATAAGCTACTGGTCTTCCTTCTTGACTTAATACTTCTCCAATTGCATTTCCACTAGCATCACAATCTAGCTAAAATACCTTACAAAAGTATAGTAAAGCCAACATAGGCTACTCAGTCACCTTTTTTTTCAACACAAAACTCCAGTCTACTCCAGATGTCCACCTAAAATCCTACTTATCTCCTCTCATTGTTTCTATCATAGGACTGCAAATAGAATTGAAATTCCTAATGAACTTCTGGTAGAAACTAGCCAATCCATAAAATGATCTTACCTCTCCAATGCTTTATGGTGTAGGCCATTCAAAAATTGATCTTACCTTCTCAGGATCCATCTTCAATCCATCCACAGATATCACAAATCCCAGATATACCAATTCTTCCTTCATGAAACTACACTTCTTAATATTTATCAACAACTACTCTTCTTTCAACCTCTACAAAACTTGTCTTATATGCAAAAAATATTCTTCTCTAGTCTTACTAAAAATCAAGATGTCATCCAAATAAACAATCACAAACTTACCCAAGAATTTCTTCAATACCTCATTCATCAACCTCATGAAAGTACCTAGTGCATTTGTTAGTCAAAAAGGAATCACCAACCACTCATACAATCGTTCATTTGTCTTGAATGATGTCTTCCACTCATCCCCTTCTTTGATTCTGATATGATGATATCCACTCTTCAAATCTATCTTTGTAAAGTATTTAGCTCCACTCAAACAATCCATAATGTCATCCATCTGGGGCAAAGGAAATCTATACTTCATTGTGATTTTGTTTATGGCTCTAGAATCTATACACATCCTCCATTCTCCATCCTTCTTAGGTGCTAGCACAACAGGTACTGCAGAAGGACTTAAGATTTCTCTGATCAAACCCTTCCTCAACAAATATTGCACTTGTCTATTCAACTCTTCATTCTTTGTTGGTGTCATCTAGTGTGTTACTTTATTAGGAAAACTAGCTCCAGGAATCAAATCCATGCAATGACTAATACTCCTCACAGGTGGCAATCCATCAGGTACATTATCTGAAATGATCTCTTCATATTCTACCAACAACTCCTTTATCTCCTCGAGTTGTTCTTCTACATGCTTCAAGCCTTCAATCTTCTTAGGCACCAAGGCATAACACATGTTCTCATGTCTCAGTCCATCCATAAATCTCCTTCCATCAAGAAAACAAATTCTAGCACTCATACAAACCTCAACTTTAGGAACATCTTCCAATGGAAACAATGGTATATGTGTTCTTTCCATCATGAATAGCCTTTCTATCATACTGCCAAGGTCTTCCCAACAAAACATGGCATATATTCATAGGCATGATATCACACAAAACTTCATCATGATAATTTCCTATCTTTAATTTTACCAAAAAATTGTTCACTTACTAGTATCTTATCCTCATCTTGAATCCATGCTATATGATAGGGTTTCAGGTGTTTCAATCTTTCTAGCTTCAATTTGGTCACCATTTCTTCAAAATATAGGTTCTCTAAGCTTCCACTATCAACAATCACTTTGCAACATTTACCAGCTACCTTGCATTTGGTCTGAAACAAATTCTTAATCTGCAATGATTTCTGCTCCATCTCACTTTGACATAATACTCTTCTATTCACCAACACTTCTCCCTCTTCCAGTTTGTTAGATGATCTAGCATGATCTTCCTAAATAAAGATTGTTCTTCGACTAGTTTCTATATTTATGCTTGTCTCTCCTTGATTACATTCAAATGTTCTATGTCATTCTCCACCACACTTAAAACAAGTTCCCTTGAATACTCTTTTCTCCTATCCTCTATCATCTTTTCTATAACCCTCATTCTAGTAACCACCATATCCTCCTCTCCTGTAAGAATTTCCATCATCTATACGGTAGGAATTATCATTATTACTCACTACCTATCTTTATTTTGATATGCAAAAGATCCTCTTCCTCCTCTAGTAAAAGTTATTCCTCTAAAATATTCCACCTTTTCCTCTCTGTCTCTGCTTTTACGGCACATTGGTATGCCTCTTCCACACTCTGCAACTTGATCAAACTAATTTCATCATGTATAGACAACATCAAGCCATACACATATCTGGCTACTTGCTCGATCTCATCCTCCAAATTTTCAGATCTGATATTCAACTTATAGAAATCCTCAGTATACTCTATCACACTTGACTCCTGCTTCAAATTTTGCAACTTCTAGAGCAAACTGATTTGATAATCTATAGGCATAAACTTTGTCTTTAACTTATTCACCATTTGATCCTATGATCTTATCTTTTCTTTTCCTTTTCTTTTCCTATCTGTCTGCAAATGTTCCCACCAAAGGGATGCATGTCCTTTCAACTTTGTACAAGCAAATTTCACCTTCTTGTCTTCAACAGTTCCTTCAAAATCAAAATACTTCTCCATCTCTGTTATCCAATCAAGCAATTCATCCAAATCCAACTTACCACTATAATCTGGTGGATTGAAATGTGGCTTAGTATTTACCCTAGTTAGGGCTATTATGTACATCTCTTCTCCTTGATCTAGTCTAGGTTGATTTTCTCTTTCCCTTTCTTCCTATTCTTCTACCTCTTCATCACTCACATCATTAACTGGTCGACCTCTCCTTTGGGCTGTTTTGACTGGTTCCAATCTAGCAACAATTCCTCTCAGCATCTTCGTCATAGCTGGGTCTGCACTTCCATGTGATCCATTTCCTCTAACATTTCTTCTTCTCACCATCTTTACACAAGTCCTTTGTAGCCGCAGGTCAAATCCACAGTTCACCACCCCACAACAAATCTTCAACAAGACTCTAAAAACTCTGACAATATCTCATAGAATGAACCTTGCTCTGATACCAATCTAGTGCAACCACGATAGGAGGGTCCTCAAAGAGAACAATCTAGACTATGCAGCAAGAGTCACACAATAGATGCAACACAGGCCTGATACAACATGCTTCAAATACAATATTCTTATATGCTCCTTAGCATGAGTGAAAATATTACACATCCATTCTATATTGATCTTCTTAATCAACTTTTTTTATCCTAATGATCTATTACAAGCTTTATATCATGTTCGCAAATCTAGAATTTTCCACATTAGCCAAAGATCATTGAAATCTCCAATGAAATAAAATGTAACGTGTGCATGAATAGGTCAGCCTCAAATTTCAATTACTCCCCAGTGAATGCATAGGATAAAGTGTGGATGCATAATTAAGGTCGAGGACACTCCATGAAACAATTTGAATCACACCATCAAGATCCTCAAGTTACGAGAAAGATCTTGCACAAGCGATCAAACTAGCTGTTAGGCTTAAAAATTATTCTGGTGTCGATTCAAGAAACTACCACTAAATCTAGAAGTGATAACTTGATAGAAAAATATCCAATCACACTCAAATCTTAGAATAAGGAAAATGAAAATTTCCACGATGTAAACATAGATCCACAACATCTAGTGAGCAAATATGATGAATCCACCAACTTGAACTGAACATGAATTAAACAAGAACAAAACTGAATGAAAATGTTTTTGGTTGATGCAAGATTGCCAAGAACCAAGGATGCTCCTGCATCACACATATTGGCTTGTATGTGTTAGTACGTGTATGTGTGTGAATGGTGATCCTAGACCTCCACAAAAAAAAAGAACAAACACATTATTAATCCAATATGCTTGTTAGAAACAACATTTCCCATGAAATTCATTTGAAACATGAAAACAAGAAATAAGTGAAGAACACAAGTAAAAGAGCTATTAAAATCCTATTTTAAATTTCCAAAATCTCAATCCCATGGGGGAATTGGTGCCATTTTGATGTGGAAAATGGCCCTTTCCCAATTCCTTGCAAGCTTGATGATCAATGGTGAATATTTGATGCTCCTTGATGAAATTTCTCCATAACCTAGCTATGAAATTATGAAAATGGATAAAAATGGATGAGATTGATTCAAAACATGAAGATGATAACTTTGCAAAAATTGTTGATCCAAAATCAATAAGAGAGCCTTCTATTTATAGAAGAGAATGATGGAGGATGAGGAAAAATGGATGAATGTGGAATCAAACACCAACCAATAGCACAATGCCACTTGTCAATGAGTGAATGGACAAAGGTGGGGTACATTTTGATGAATGTGCACATTAATGCAATTAGGTGGAAATTCAAACTTGGAGGAATGAAATGTTGGAGGGAGAGAAGAAATGAATTAAATGCCACTTGGCTCAAGAAAAGGACATGTAAGAGACCTTTAGTGCCTTGTTGGATTGACAAGTACTTTTGGGGGCAGATTTCAAATTTGAGGAATATTCCATCCTTTGATGTCTTTTTGAATGAGAAAGGAAGATTTATAAATTAATTAAATTTATTTTCATGAGCAAGTTGCAAAAGCTAGAGGATTTGATGGATTAAGATTAAGATTAATCAGGATTTGATTAATGTAAGAGGAGATTAGCTGATTTAACAATTTGATTTAGATTTTAGGATTTAAATAAATCAAAGTGAGAGGAATAATGAATTTAGAATTAATTAAATAAAGTTTGATTTATTTAATTAAAGAGGATGATGTTAGATTAAATCAAATAAATATTAATTTATTTAATTTAAGGGAGGTGACTTTAGAGCTTAATTAAATAAACTGAATTATTTAATTAAAAGAGGGAATATAGGATAAATTAAACAAAGTGATTTATTTAATTAATAGGAGATGATGAATTAATCAGATAAATTTGATTTATTTAAGAGATGAAATGTGATGAATTTAATTAAATAGAGATTATCTAATTAAATTATTAGTAAAGGAGATGATCTAGGATGAACTGGTGTTAGTAAATCAAGATTAGGTGTATAAGATCAATCTGTATATTTTCTATGTCTACATTTTGCCTCTCTTTGAAGTAATGTACCCACTGTGTTGGTTCAAAGAATAACCTTTCCAAGATAAAAATTCATTTTTTTTTAAATTTTTCAAATGCCCCACTACTGCCCCCTCGAGTGATCAGACGAAAATTTGGATTTTTGGGTGATCTCACGAAAAAATAGGACAAGCTGCCCGAGAGGTCCAGAAAGGCTCCAAAATGCCAAAAACATGCCAAAACATGAAAAAATGATGCAAAACGATCCTTAGTTGGACAAAAATGGGATCAAGGGTCTAAAACCCTAGGTTGATGGCTAAATAGGGTCAAAAAGCCCTGATTTTTGTGCTTAAATAGCCCTCGAGGGGTCACTTTCAATTCATTTGCACACAACCTTTAGAGATTTGAACATTTTGAGCTCTAACCTTCATTCAAGATGGCAGAAAGAGTGCTTCCATGACACATTTTGAAGCAAGTGCGAGTGTACCAGTGACTACTAGACCCAGGACCACCTATATGTGGCCCTACCCCACCTTGTTTTTCGATCTTCGTGTGCATTAATTACGGTTCAAAAGTCAAACTAGTCAAGCGACGCTATTTGGCGTCACTGAAAAGGTATAATCAGTGTCGTGTGGCCTTAAATTTTTCTGCTTTTGAGTCTTGCGATGTGGCGTCGCAATTTTGCAATTAAGGGTCAAACTCCAAATGGCAACACATATGCAAATAGCACCACCATGGGTTAGTTAGGAGATTAGGGTTTAGGGTCAAACAAAAGCACGGTCAAACAGCGCCGCCACGATTGAGTTTGGAATTTAGAGGCTTCCAGTGGTGTAGTTTGGAGCTTTCAAATAGTGACACAATTGTAAACAATCACGCCTTTGCTACTTTGATTGCAAAAACTTCAAACGCGATCCTGATTTTTTATGAAACTTGACGTTGTGGCTTTACTGGTGCAGGAGTATGCAAAGCTGGCACATTCACATGAGCACAGGTCCTTGATTCTCAGTAGACTGACTAGATTACATGAGTTGCTTCAAGAAAACCTTGGAGCAATTGGCCTATGGTACGTGACATACGCTCCTACCATTAGGAGACATTTAGGCATGATGACTACACTGGAAAAGCAATGGCATAGTGAGATGTCATCATTCAGTTCCCCATAGGCAAGGTGACTATCACACTGGAGGACGTACGACACATTCTTCATTTGCCCATCCATGGAGAGCGGATCATCTATGAAATGGATGCTAGGACAAATTCTTTCTACAAGGTTATGGGGCTAGATGAGATTATTTTTGTTGAGTGTCAAATCAAGCTGGAGTGGTACACAGGTTAGGTATCGACATTCCAATTGATTGTGGCCACTATCATCTTAGGGCTTGTGGCACTAGATAGGTGCGACCAATATTTTATTCCAGGATGGGGTCTAGTGTAGGAGCGGATGCTCCACCAGAGAGAGTGATTTGTGTGGGGACAAGTGATGTTGGCCTCACTCTATCATGATTTGCACGAGTTTTCTTACTATGATAGCAAGGCCATCGAGGCCGGATTTACTCTCCTTCACATCTGGGCCTGGGAGCACATTGTCATGCTTCGCCTATGAGTTACAGTTGTTGATGTGGAGCCAGATGACCCAATGGTCTAGAGGTATAGAGGTGGCTTGAATTTCACCCACACAGGAGCAGCTAGCATCCCTCACTGGAGGAGGGTGATTGATGAGATGACCATCTTTACATGGACGCATCGGCTTAGGATGCCCACCTGGTATGATGACATTCAAAAAAAAAATCTTGCGAGGCAGGATAGACTTATACAGGGTAGGGAGCATACTATGATCGAGCATTATTTTCCAAATCGGGTGGCTAGGTAGTTTTAAGATATGCAAGATAGGCTCAATGACCAGTACATGGCCATATTTTCTCATACTATGAGGGAGACCACATGGTGTCGGATGATCCCTCCAAAGGATGTAGTTAATAGCTTAAGATAGTTGATTTCCAGATCATGGCCATATGATCAAGGGCAGGCAGAACCAGGGACCACACAGGCATACCATGATTGGTTCAGGCCATTGATTAGATTGATAGTGCTAGGGGCAACTTTACCATGGAGGAGATCCTGAGGTCAGACAATAGGGTTGGGGCAGGGGCGAGGAGGCTAAGGAGATGGGGATGGAGATGGAGACAAAGGCAGAGGGGGAGGCAGAGGAGGAGGTGGACCACCTCCAAACCAACAAGGGAAGAGGGATGCCCTGAGGGACCCATAATAGCCTGCAGGAGACTAGCAGCAACCACCACCACTGCCACCACCTCAACTAGACCAGAGAGATGCACTGATTCAATAGTTGTAGGTATAGGTTGCTACACTGAGGGCTGCGAGGGATCAGACTACGCAACGGAGACAGGATATAGAGGTTTAGTTTGCACAAGATGTGGGTCGTTAGTAGCAACTCACGAGTATGGAAGTCACAGCCCAGGGCAGGATAGTCTCGGTACACATGTACCAAGACACAATGAGAGAGGTAGAGTACTATAGAGTACACTATCATCAGGAAATCCTCAAGCAACCCGGGTGACATATTTCTCATAGTAGACAAGATAGAGGTAGGATCAGCTTGAGAGACATCTGGGTGATGGGAGTAGCCATCAGGGCTAGCTCAAATTTTGATCAAAGACATCATTTGTTTTTAAGATCCGCAGGCTCCATTTTTTATAGCCCTGTGGGAATTTGTATACTTTGATTGATACACACATTTGATCCTGATTATTTGAATGATGTGTTCTATTGTATTTATGCATGAAGAATGGATGTACTTTTCTATACGCGATGTTCTATATGTGATGCGATGATATGATATGACTTTATTTTATGTGATGCGATACAATGTATGATTCTGTATTATGTGATGCAATGCAATGTATGCTTTTATGTGATGTGATGTAGTGATTATATAGATGGATGGATGGATGTATTTCTTTTTCAATATATTTTCCATGTACTTTTTATGATGATCATGCATGGATGCAAATGTTAATGTTTTTCAAATGACTAAAAATGCTTAGACTAATAGATCTATATGGATGATGATGTTATATGCTATGATTATGAGATGCTCTTTTTCCTTTTTAGTAGTTTTCCTAATATGTATGGATGAGATGATAATGCACATGATATGATATGATGATGCCTTTATGTGATGATGAAAATGGATAATATGATGATGTATATGATATGATATGATGATGCCTATGTTTAATGATACTTTTATGTTTATGCAATGGATGCAAATGTATGGTTTATGAGATGCTTAGGATAACCAATTTTTATTATGAAATGATGAAATGCAATGCATGTGAAATGATTAATGCTTCATATATGATATGATATAATATGCATTATGCTGATGGTTTGTGGATGTAGGATGGATGCATTAGTGATGTTTTTGATTAACTATCACGGTACCATGTTATTGTGGAAAGAAGACAAAATAAATAAGATCCAACAAGCCTA
>VDFB02058242.1:195899674-195940262 GCA_007258455.2 Sequoia sempervirens | reverse complement strand
TCATTTGAGGCATTTTTTCATACAATGAGGGTTTAGGGTTTATTATTATGGTTAAGGGATAATGTTCAAGGTATAGGCTATAAGGTTGAGGGTATAGGGATTAGGTTTGGGAGTGTAGGGTTTAGGGTATAGGAATTAGGATTTATGATATTCGATATAGGGTTTGGGAGATTAAGAGAGAGGGTGAGATGGGGAAATGTAAAGAGGGAAGGAGAGAGAGAGTAGAGAGAAAAGGAGGAAGGTGGAGAGATTGAGAGAGAGGAGGGAGGGAGAGATAATGGTGCTTGATAGAGAGTAGAGAGGGAAGGAGACAGTGGAAGAGAAAGATAGGAGAGAGAGAGAGGAGAAAGGTGAGGAGATTGAGAGAGAGGGAGAGAGAGGAAAGAGGGGAGGAGGGAGGGAGGGAGAGGTAGATATGGAGAGAGGGATATAGAGAGAAGTATATAGGGAAGGAGAGATAGTGAGGGAGAAGTAGAAAGAGAGAATGGTGAGATAAAGAGTAGAGAGGAAAGAAGAGAGTTAGAGAAAGATGGAGAGAGAGGAGGATGGTTAGGAGATTGAGAGAGAGGGAGAGACTAGGAGAGAGAGGGAGATGTAGATATTAAGAGAAAGAGATAGAGATAAGTATATATAGGGAAGGAGAGATATAGAAGGGGGAGGAGGGTGGGATAATTAGAGAGATAGATATAGGGAGAGGAGGGAGGGAAGTGAGATTGATAGAATGGGAGATGGAGAGAGGGGGGAAGGAGGAATGTGGATAGATTAAGAGAGAGGAGGGAGGGAGAGAGAGAGTGAGGTAGAGAGGGGGAAGGATTAATGTGGAGATATTAAAATGGAGGAGGGAGGGAGAGTGAGTGAGGTAGAGAGGGATGGGTTAGATAGAGAGAAGTAGAGAGGGAAGGTGGGTGGGAGGAAGGAAGAGAGAGGTGATATATATAGAAAGAGAATTAAAGAGGTAAGGAGGGAGGGAGTGAGATATTCATGAGATAGAGAGAAGTATATAGGGAAGGAGAGAGAGAGGGAAGGAGGGAGGGAGAGGGAGATAGAGAAGTATATAAGGAATAAGAGATAAAGAAGTAGAGAGAGAGGGAGACAAAGATGGAGAGAGAGCTAATGATGAGATAAAGAGTGGAGAGGGAGGGATAGAGTTAGAGATCAAGATGGGGGAGGGAGGGAGAGAGTGTGTGAGAGAGAAACAAAAAGTGAAGGAGGAAGGTTGGGAGATTGAGAGGGAGGGAGGGACGGAGAGAGAGAGGGAATGTGGAAGGGAGAGGTAGAGATGGAGAGATATCTAGAGAGAAGTATATAGGGAAGGAGAGATAGAGAGGAGGAGGAGGGAGGGAGGAGTAGAGAGAGAGAGAGGGAGAGGGAGGGAGGAGAGAGAAGGATGGAAGAGATAAGAGGGAAAGTACAAGAAGAGGGAAAGGAGGAAGAAAAGTGTGATAGAGAGAATGAGAGAGGGGGGAAGGAAGGAGGAGAAATTAAGAGAGAGAGAGAAGGGAGGGTGAGAGATTGGTAGAGAGGGATAGGTTAAATAAAGAGAAGTAGAGAGGGAAGGTGGGTGGGAAGCAGGAAGAGAGAGAGGGAAGGAGAAAGGTGAAGAGATTGAGAGAGAGAGACGAGGGATAGGTTAGATATAGTGAAGTAGAGAGGGAAGGTGGGTGGGAGGAAGAGAGAGAGGGGGAGATAGAGAGGGTGAGATAGAGAAAATTAGAGAGGGGAGGAGGGAAGGAGGAATAGAGGGAGGGATGGAGGGAGAGAGAGAGAGGGGTGAGATAGATAGAAGTATAAATGGAAGGAGAGAGAGTGAGATATAGGTCTAGAGCATAAGGGATAAATAATGAGTGAGATAGAGTGAGAAAGATGATACAACTTGTGAAATTTGACCTCCTGATTATTGATATTCGACATGTTGATTAATGAAATTTGGTGGTCTGAAAAATTGTAAGATCTTAAAAAAACTAGAATTTGAATTATGACTCCTAGAGATTTGAAACCACTCTTAAACATCTTGAAACTATATACATGAAATATAACCTAAAGTATAAGGAAGTAAATGTCCATATGTAAATGTCAACTTAAACTTAAATGTTTATTTCATGTATATTATTTCCCTGAAAGCTAATAAGATGAAAAAGACAAGAAAAAGACAAGAAACAAATTCAATGTAGACCAAAATTTGAGCGCATTATAGCGCGCTCGTGTTTTGGATTTTTTTATTTTATTTCACAAAATGCACATTTTTTGAACTCAAAAGGCGCATGTTTTTTGAAATTTAAACCATAACACGAGTGTGTTAGAACATGCTCATGTTATGGCTTGGTAATGACTAAGCCAAGGCTTGGTCACTACCAACCCATAACGCGAGCACATTTTACTATAACGTGCTCGTGTTTTCGCTATTTTGGGATGAAAAAGTAAATTGGCCACTTTTTTGCCCCCCATCTTTTTGCACTTACCCATATAGCTATCTTTGTTTGTAAATTGTTATGTATAGTAAGGTTATAGTGTGCTTGAAGTATCAAGATTGATAACTATTCCATTGATAGACTGAATCTTTAGCTATTGCCTTCTAGCGCCAAACCAACTTTATGGTTATTCTGTGAGAATCTTCCAAAGGCTAAACCTGTAGCTGCATTTTTTTTCCCTCTACCTCACCTAGCAAGAATGAAAGGAAGTCAGGAAGGTTCGTGTGGAACTTAACCAAAAGAAAAAGGTTTTTAATAAAAAGAAAGAGTTGGCAAGAATTAAGTCGCTAAGAAAGAACATGCATATTTTAAGACTATAAATGAAAGAATTTTTTAGATTAAAAAGAACATACTATTTTTCTTCAAGAAGGAAGAAATAATAATTGGTTTTTTTTGCTTATTGCTAAGTACTTAACCATGCATGCCAATATGATGGCCAGTTTGCTATAGTGCAATTGAGCACAAAAATGTCTAGAGGTTTCAGTAGATTTCTACTTTTCTTTTCTTGATGTGAAAACCCTGATGTTTGTTGTACTAGAAGTGTTTATTCCAAGTTGAACTATCAGCCATGGGAGCCATGAAGGGTTTCATAAAAATCCTAGTTGCAGATATTGGAAACACGTGGTAGGTAGCCAGGTATGAGTGTATATTACTGAGGAAAAAAATCCTAAGATAGGTTAAGGGAAGTTTACCCTAGAACAGGTGTCCTTTGTAAGTGTAAAGGGAAGAAAGAAAATTGAATTCCCTAGGTTAAAAGAGTTTTCCAAGTTGAGCAGGGTGGGTGAGTCTATGAAATTACAAAACTATGGCCATAGTAGGTGCAAGTGCCACTAACTACACTTTAGAACTCACAACCCAAATACCTAACTAACTAGAGTTGCCAGCTTAGTAGGAAGGTATACTTAGTAGCATGGCAAAGTTAGATAGGTAGGATTTACCACCAGATCTCAAATGGCAATTCTAGATGGTTTACAACATTGCATCTCATAAGAAGGGAAGGGCCTAGGCTTCTAGTTAGGAAGGTGTGCGAGGGAACGCACTAGTCCGTAATTGGCGGAAAGCACTTGGATGATGCTTTCCCTCTCATGCAGATGGCGAGCCGAGTCTTGGAAGACACAATATCCAAATGAGGACTTCTAATCTCTTACTTATGTAACTCTTGTTATAATACTTGAACATATGACTTCAACATTTTCTCATGTTCTTTTAAGATGTTCAGTAGAATGTCATCTTAATTGTTACTTCAACAGTTAAATGGTTAGTACCTTACTATGTTTCTTTTCAAAACAGAAAAACTCTAGATAAAATGAGTCATCTTATTTGATTTTAAGTTATTCAATGAAAGAAAGATGTTACACTATCACTCATACTGACCCTAGATCTTTGGATCCCTTTTGTTCTATTACATTAAGTTGTTGTCACTTTTCTAGGGGGAACCTCTTGTCATGATGTATCTTTTGGAAACATCACTTTGCATATGGTTTTCAAAAATCTCTCATGCCTTACTATGCATATACCATTCTTTCTACCTTAAAGGTAACTGATCTTGATTACCATTAGACATTAATTTAGGGTGGGGCATACATTCCACTATGTGATTCACTTTTTTACACACCACAAAGTTTTTTATTAAGGAGAAACAACTTTTGAAGGGGCCTTGAAACCCTTTACAACAAGAATAGGCTACTAACTTAGAAAAAACAAGTATAGTAGGTGTGTGTTCAATTTTATGCGTGTTATACATGTAAAAAAAAATGAATCAAACACACCAATAAGACACTGTATCAAAAATAGAATATTTAAAACAATAGAGATGCAAACTTAGTATCCTATTATCGATGTCGTCCTATTGTCCTCTCTCTCCAGTATTTTCTTTGATTCTAGCTAGCTCTCAGATTGTATGCTAGGCTCAACGAACAATCTTCCTAGAGAACGAGATTGAATATGAAATGCATGTAATGCTAATACATGATTATTCTAATGCTAAACATGATTTGGTAAAATGAAAGATTATGATAATGCAAGAATGCTAGAATGCTAGAATGCAATTAATCTCTAATTCATTTGTTGTGTGTTGTAACCATTGTTTGGATTGGTAGTGTTATTTATAGAGTTTTTCAAAAGCTTTTGATTGGCTGATATGATCAACGATTGTGAAAATTTCTGGCAAATTGAACGGTTGAAGATGGATAAGACTGAAGAAAACAAAAAGCAAGATTTGTTTTCTTTTCTGTAAAAGAGGTAAGATAAGATAATAAAGATGAATTGTAAGAAAAAAACCATCTTTTTGTGAGATTATGGAAATATTTTGAAGAAGATAAATAATGAATTATTAAATTGGATTATTTATTTATGGGTGACATGGGGATTCTTCTTAAAATAGAATATTTACCCTAGATTTGAAGAATAATGGAAGATTTCATAATTAAATAGAATATTTAATTATGATTATGAAAAGATATGGAAGGTATTCAATTAAATAGAGATATTTAATTAAAATTTTAAGAAATGGTATGTAAATGAAATCAATTAAATGAGATTTAATTAACTAGAAGAAAGATTTGAAAAGAAATATTTAAATTTAATTAAATCAAAAAGACTTAATTAAATTCAAAAAGTGATAATTAATTAAAATAAATAAAGTGTATTTATTTAATTAATGAAGTGGACATATGAATGTGAAATAATTAAATACAAATCAATTTATTTAATCATGATAGAAGAATAAATTGAATGAACAATATAATTAAATTGATTAAATTTAATTATATGTAGAGGACTTTAGAGAAATTAATTAAATAATAAATATTTAATTAAATGCCAAGATTAATCAGACATGACCAATTTTATGCATATACATTTTACCCCTCTTTGAAGTGATGTGTGAAATGCGTTGCTTCAAAGAAAATATTCCTTCTTTTGAAATTTGTTGTGTTTGACTTTACCCCTTTTTGAAAAATATGCCCCTGACCTGATTCCGATATGTTTCCGATTGGAAGATGTTGCTGGTGTTAATGATGCCCCCTCAGGAGGTAAATCACTAATGGTGATATGAGTTTTTGATAATGTTTGAAAAATTTGATGTGATGATGAGATTTTGATGTTGATGTGAATTCAGTGGTTTAGCTCTCAAAAAATGATGTATAAGGATGCCCCAATGTGAAAATAAAGTCAAAGTTAGATAAAAAGATAAAAATAAAATAACATGCCACAAAACTCACCTTTGGTTGACCTTTAAAAGGTAAAAGGGGAGAAAAGGACAAGTCATTGCACTTTTTGACTTTTAGAATCTTGTTGCTCTGATAGTGACCTGGCGAAATGGAGATTCCGTACCATAGACATAGATTTGAGCGGGCCCGCCAATACCAAAGACCAGCTGCATATGGACCACCGATGAGTCAATCCAACCTCTTTTGTTTTCAAAATTTTCCATTTTGAATCAATTTGTACTATTTTTCCCACGGATTTAGGTTTTAAAAATCCGTTTTAGCGCTTTCGATAACTGTTTTAGCGCTTTTGATGTGTGTTTTAGCACTTAGAGGATTCTTTTTGCATGTTTGTTGTAGAAACTAGTTTGGCACTTTCGATAGAAAGAGTAGCATTTCTAGGATGTCGTAGAAAAATTAGGGCATTTAGGGTTGTCGCGCATCCAGGAAAGAAAGTGGCACTTTTGATTAGAGTTTTAGCACTTTTAAGGAAATAGCGCATAGAGGAAATGATTGAGCGCTTCTAGGGTAAAGAACGGTGCATCTAAGTTTTAGCGCATCCATGATACAGAATAGCGCATAGAGGCCATAATTTAGTGCATCTAGGAAAAAGAGATAGAATGTGTGATTTGATGAAAGTGATGTAAGAATGATGATGTATATTGCTTCCTTGATCAATAGATAGATAAATTTTCTTATCATCATGTTGATATGGACAGAAAATCTAATAAATAATTGATAACTTTGCTTCCAAAATAGAAATCAAAGAGTAGATATTTGATAACTTTGTTTCCCCTGTACGAAAAACAAAGAGTAGATGATTGATAGGACTTCTGATAAATTTGTTTTTTGTGATAGAAAACAAATAGTAGATTATTGATTGAAAACATATTTGCATTCATGACTGAAATACAAAAAGGATGATGTTTTGATTGTTGATAAATTTGCATTCTTGAAAAAGAAAACAAATAGTAATAGATGATAGAGCAGATTGATGTGATATTTAGATAGATAGTTTGTGTAGTGATTGTATGATATGAATCACTTAGATAAAACACTTGATATGGGTCACTTGATATGAGTCTGATGGGTATGTGTCACTGATATGGGTCATAGATAGATAGACATGAGTCAAATTGATTTTGTTTGATTGAGATTGAATCATTGAGATGACGTTGATTGATTGTCTCTGTAATAACTGAAAATAGGAGGTTTTCAAAAACCTCCATATTAGGGAGCATCACTCAGCGGGGTGGGATAGGATACCTGAGATGACACCAGATGATATAGCATTGATAGGGGTATGTGGATTGAGATATTTTTTGTCTATGCCTCTGATTCGGGTCAATGGGGATTGTTGACCACGCTAGCAGAGAGGTGGCATTGAGAGCACAACACCTTTCATTTACCGACTGGGGAGGTGACTGTGACTCCTGAGGATGTGTACAAGTTATTAGGTATTCCAGTGGTAGGTGACCTTGTGTTCTATGATCACAAGGAGCTAGGTGGTACAGATGCTCTGAGGAGAGTATATGGTGATGCGCAGATAGTAGGGTATTGGGTGCCATGGGTTGACTTCAGGGGATATCTAGCCTTTCCTACAATTTTAGGTGCATTTATTGGAGGTCTCCTTTGTATGGATCGCCGGTCAAAAGAACTATTAGTGGGATGGGGGAGGATCCTAGAGAAGATGTTGGTACAACCACGAAGATATGCATGGGGGAGTTGCATGTTGGCGCATCTGTATCATGACCTTCATTAGGCAGTTTACAGAGGTTCATCGAGTATATCATGTGGTGTGACATTCCTCTAGATTTGGGCATGGAAGCATATTATTGTGACAAGACCAGCCTGTCCCAGAGTGAGGCCACCAAGCAGACCCTATGCATATGCATATTCCATGTTCCTTGTCCATCCTAAGCTGGGAAAGTTGGATTAATGGAGATGGTGTTTGGATGATATGGATGTGGTGATATGGTGGCCATACCTAGACTGCGAGCCATGGGATACTAATCATTTAGAGATGTCGTTCGTTTGTATGCCCTGATTTTTTATAGGGAGGATCCCATTTATTATTTAGAGGTTTTTGGCATTGTAGGTGCATCAACAGTTTGGATTCACTCAAGGTATGCCTCAGGGTGTTTCTCACTATGCGCGGAGCAAGGATGAGGCACAATGGGGACCTGGTATTTCGTATCAAATAACCTATACAAAGTATATTGCTTTAGTGCCCAAGGCATGGAATGATAGGAGGGATATTTTTGATGATGGGATGTCTGAGGAGTACTCTATTTATTACCATACACATCCATTTCCACGGTTGACATGTCCTGATGAACCAACACCCATTTTGGTAGTACCACAGCTAGGGGCAGGGAGACAGGAGGATGTGGTTGGTGGTGAGAAGGCAGCGGTTGGGGGAGAGGATGAGGAGAGTGGAGAGGAGTAGGAGATCTCATATGGGGATGATGGGGATGATGGCAGAGATGAGGGGAAGGTTCCAATGAGACTAAGGCCAGACATTTTGGGTGGTGTTCAGATCATGCGGAGGCTGAGGACTAGGATAAGGTGGTTGATAGTGATTAGGGTTTCCTCCACCTCTCAGCAAGGGCAGATAGATACTCTGCAGGCCCAGGTGCAGACACTATAGGGACAACAGGTGCAATTTTAGGGCTAGTTGGTTCAAGCACAAGGGTTGGTCGCACAGTTACAGGCACAATTGGCACAGTCACAGGCACAGGCACAGAGTATGGCACAGGCATAGGAACAAGAACATCCACCTACCCCAGACCCACAGGTAGCCTAGTTGATTACAAAGAGAGATGCATTTAGACAGAGGGTGGTTGAGGGTGTTGCTTAGAGGCTTATGGGCATTGTAGAGAGTGCATCATTATGAGAGGCCATTACAGAGGGCTTCAAGATGGCCAGAGAGGCAGAGTATTATCGAGTTTGATATGAGGAGTTGTGTCCTCCTGAGCGCAAAGAGCCTTTCCCATGGTCCCACAGTAGGACCAGGAGCAAGACACAGATAGCTACACTGAGCATGGGGGTTACCAGGCCTCGACGGGATCCAGATGCAAGAACTAGTGGCATGCCACCATCCTCGAGACTAGCTCCATTAGGGGGTTCCACCAGCCAGCCTTGATTGATGTGATGTATCTCATATTCATGGAGCATGTATATTTATTTTTGATCATATCTCATGTATCTTTCTAGACTTTTCTGTGTCATTGGACTATTAGACATTTGTATGTGTTTTTGATGGGGGTTGATATGTAGCAGCGATGAGTTTTGATGATGTGTTGCATTTGATATGATTATGAGATGGATATGTATTTATTTCCTTATTTATGTGATATCGATTTTGATATATAGTTTGGATGATCTACTGACTAACATGATTTATAGGATGATGTGATAGGATAATGAAATGATGATGTGCAATATGATGTGTACTAATGATCTCATGTAGGTGGGTGATGATAAAAATGCCATATGTGGAAAGGATGTGATATACGTATGTTTTGCAAATGATGTGGAAATGCAATGTTTGTATGACATTCTTGTGTTTTTATTTTTCAAAATGTTATAAATGATGATGATGTGATGGATGCTATGTTTATGAAATGCATCATGAATTTGTAATATGATATGTAATATGAATCAAATGTTGTATGAAAAATGATAAATAAAATGGTATTGAAAATGAGAAAAGATGTGAATAATAAATGATGTGAAAGGATTAATAATGATGAAATGTATGATATGAAATGTAATGATATGACAGGAGATGGTAAAATGTAAGGAAATGTAATGGTAAAATAAAATGAGTTATGAAATGACTTGAGATGATAAAATGATATGATCTGATGAGATGATAACTGATAAATGATAATTATATGAATAATAAGGATATGATAATGATGAGAAAATGATATGATGAATATGAAAAATGATTAAATAATGATATGATATAAAATGTAATGAGATGGAATGATAAAATTGAAATGATATGGAATGATAAAATGAAATGAAATGGAATGATAAAATGAAATGAAATTGAATGATATGATATGCAATGTAATGTAATGAAATTAGATGATATGAAATGATAAAATGAAATTAAATTGAATGATATGATATGCAATGTAATGTAATGAAATGAGATGATATGGAATGATAAAATGAAATGATATGATGAAAATGTAACGGAGCTGGAAAATGGAAAATAATGATGTAAAGTGAAAATGACATGAAAATGATGGATAAAATAATAATGAAAAATGAGTAATGAATAAATGAATGATATGAAATGATATGAGAATAAAACAAATATGATAAAAATGAGAATGTCCCATGATATGCAATGAAATGCTATGAAATATGAAATGATAATGCATCCTGAAGGATAAATAAATGAGAAAGAATCCAAATGATGGATGTTAAACTATATGATATGCATAAGACCTAGATGAAATGATAACAAAATGAGGATGAAAAAAATGTCCAAATGTCCTCCACATATAGTCCAAAGAGACATGACAACTGTTGATTTATCAGTTCAACTTTGTTTAAAACTCTAATGCGAATCCGGTATGCAAATATATACATCAAGATCTAAATGAAATGCAACTAAATAAAACCAACTATTTGTTGAGCCTTCAGGTAGCTTTCTTGAATCATCATAGAGCCTTATAAAATGTTGGAAGTACGTACAAGCATTAGAGGGGAGATTAGCACCAATGATGACTTGAGTACAACTTTCATGATTTTTGATATAGCAATCAAACACAAGAATCGAGGTATAATTAAACCGAGATGACCTGAGTATTTCTTGCATAAATAGACAAAGACTAACCATCTGACGCCAATGTGGAACTGTCATCAATGATATGCTTTGGAAATTGTGTTTCATGCCATATTTGCATCAAATCGATAGTTAACCTCAAGACAGTAGACAAAGAAAAATCATCCTCCTTCCTTGCCACTCTAGTTTAGTACATCATTGAGTGTGCTCCAAAGAGATGATATCGAAAAATCAAACAACCATTGTTCAAAATGTAAAATTGATATTCCAATCATTATTCAGATTGTAGATTATCCAGATATCAGTCATGATATGGTATTTTGCTGAAAAATAGTGGTGATATGGATCAATGGTTGGATAGTTGTTCATGTGATTTGAATGTTTGTTTGCATGATTGGATTTGATGTTATTGTCTAGCTGTTTTGGTTGATCCTAAAAGTTGATTGCCCCCAAAGTAGGTCAATGTTTGCCCCCAGTTTTTCACACAACTTGCTGAAATGAATATGTATGATAGTCAAGCCACGGTAAGAAGTTATTTCTCTAGGAAAATGATGGAAACATGATGCTAGTATGACCCTAAGATGATGGAAAGATGCATGAAATGAAGGCTGAGAAGCCAAGTGCAGAACATGAACTAATAGATGGAGAGCTACAAATAGCGTCTATTTTCCAGATTTTCACTATTTGTTTTCATTGCATTTTTTTATAAAAAAAAATTGTCGCTACCAAGTTGCCTATTTGCCAGGTTTTCACCAGGGTAACCATTTTTTTAGGACTTTTTTTACTATTTTTGTATTTCTTCAAGAATTTTTTTGATGTTTTTGTATTTCTTCAGGATGTTTTCTGATGTTTTTGTATTTCTTCAGGACGTTTTTTGATGTTTTTGTATTTCTTCAGGACATTTTCTGATGTTTTTGTATTTCTTTAGGACATTTTCTAATGTTTTTGTATTTCTTTAGGACTTGTATGGATGATGATAACTGCTTCAGACATAATACTTTTTTAAGTGCATGTTGTTGATGGGTTTGTCAAACAGGTCCCCTTCTGGCATTGACAGCTTGTATGCTCCTGAACTATATACTGCTATAACCACATACGGACCCAGTCAATTAGGTTCAAACTTTCCTTCTCTTTGTCCTGCTAATTTCGTGGGTTTTCTTTTAGAACAAGATCACCAACTTGAAAAGTACGCGGTTTTACTCTGTGATTATAGTTGTGAGACATCATTTGTTGATATGCTTTCAAATGATCAGCTGCTCGTTGTCTCTTTTCATCAGGAAGTTCTAGTTCTTGGAGTTGGGAAACTCTATATTCATCATCTGTTATGAGACCTTTCAGTGATACTCTAAGTGATGGGATCTCAACTTCTAGTGGTAAAATGGCTTCTGCTCCATAGACAAGAGTGAATGGTGTTGCTCCTATTGGCATTTGGATACTAGTTCGGTAGGCCTATAATGCGGGATTAAGTTGAACATGCCAATCTTTCCCTGCATTATTCATAGTCTTCTTCAATATTTTCAATATTGTTTTATTAGAGGCCTCTGCTTGGCCATTTCCCTATGGATAATAAGGTGTTGAATATCTGTGTTGAATATGGAATCTCTCACAAAGTTTGTCAAAATCCTGATTCTTGAATGGTCATCCATTATCTATGATGATAGAGTTGGGAATGCCATACCGACAAATGAGATAATTGAGTATGAATGATGAGATTTGTTTTCCAGTGACCTTAGTGAGAGGGACTACCTCAATCCACTTGGTAAAATACTTTGTCGCTGTGATGATGAACTTGTGTCCGTTTGAGGGTGAAGGATGAATCTTGCCAACTAAATTCAACCCCCATTGAGAGAATGGTCATGTTGGTACGAACGGTTGTAGTTCCTGTGCTAGTGCATGAATGATATTTCCATGTATCTGACATTTAGAGCACTTCGTTACAAAAGTGAATTATTCCCTCTCCATTATAGGCTAGTAGTAACCCATTCTAATCAATTTATTGGATAAGGTTAGTCCACTTGAATGAGTACCACAAATGCCACCATGAAATTCTTGTAAAGCCTTGTCGGATTCGTCACGTTCAAGACATTGAAGTAAAGTACCATCAAGACCACGGCAATAGAGAGTGTCAGTGATGAGGGTATAGCGGGAAGATTGGTAGATTAAGTTGCGCTTTTGGTTACGGGATAAGTCAAGTGGTAAGATGTTGTCTTTTAGGTAGGCATAAATCTAGCCATACTAGGGTGAATCAAATCCTACTAAGTGGAAAATGATTTGGCTTTTAGGGGTGTCATAGGCAGGTGTAAATGATTGTTCCACCAAAAATTCGTAGCGAGCTTGAGTTTCTGGGAGTTGTAACAATGAAGCGATTATGGTCATAGAATCAGCTTCTTTGTTATCAAGCCTTGGAATTTGTATGAACTTGATGTCCAAAAAGTATTTCTTGAAATTGTCAACCATTTTCTTATGGCAACAATTTGTCATCTTTGGTCTGATAGTCATCATTGATCTGGTTAATGACTAATTGTGAGTCACCGTAGACTTGTAATTCTGTGATTCTCCATTCCAATGCTATTTTGAGTCCAGTGATTAAAGCTTCATATTCGGCTATGTTATTAGTGCATGGAAACATTAGCCAATATGATCGAGGAATGGTATTTCCTTGAGGGGTGACAAAGAGTATGCCCGCCCCCAATCCATGTTGAGTAAATGAGCTATCAAAATATAATGACCAAGGTTGCTTTGATTCTGTCGTGAAGACATCAGCATCTAGAAATTCAATGTGCATGGGATGCTCTGCTTGTAGGGGTGCTTCATCTAGTTGGTCAGCAATAACTTGTCCTTTGATTGCTTTATGATCAATATAATGAATATCGAACTCGCTTAAGATCATGACCCATTTTGCTAATCTTCCTGTTAATGTGGTCTTGCTTAATAGATATTTGAGTGGATCAATCTTTGCAATAAGATTGATTGTATGAGTTAACATGTAATGTCAAAACTCCTGTGAGGAAAAGACCACAGCTAGGCAAGCCTTCTCGATGAAAGTGTAGTTGAGTTCATGACCTATTAATGTTCAGCTAATATAATAGATTGCATGTTCTTTTCCTGTAGAGTCTTCTTCTGCTAACAACGCCCCCAAAGATGTCTTTGTGGCAACAATGTATAAGATCAGCGGTTTGTCCGGATTTGGTGGTATCAAAACTAGTGGGTTCATTAAGTACTACTTGATTTTTTGAAAGGCCACTTCACACTTATCATCCCATTTGAAAGGAACATACTTATGTAGTAGATGTGTTAAAGGTAGAAATTTATCTGCTAGTTGTGTAATGAATCTTTGTATAGATTGAAGTCATCCCTGTAGTGATCTCAACTGACTGATATTCCTTGGTGGAGGCATTTCCATGATTGCTTGTACCTTGGCAGGATCTACTTCAATTCCTTTTGTTGAAACTATGTATCCCAAGAGTTTTCCAAATGTGACTCCAAAAACACATTTCTTAGGGTTGAGGTGAACTTTGAACTTTTCCAACCTTACAAATATTTTGGATAATATCTCAAGATGTCCTTCTCTTGTGTAGGATTTTTCCAGTATATCATCGACATAATCTTCCATGAATGTGTGCATCATGTCATGAAAAATTGTAGTCATAGCTCTTTGATATGTAGCCCCAACATTCTTTAATCCAAAAGGCATGACGTTGCAACAGTAAGTCCCCCAGGGACATGTGAAAGTTGTTTTGTTCTGGTCTTTAGGTGCAATCTTGATTTGGTTATAACCAGAAAAACCATCCATTAGTGAATACATGGAATGGCTAGTCGTCAGTTCAACTATAGTATCAATGCTTGGAAGAGGAAAATCATCCTTAGGACATGCCTTATTAAGATCTCTAAAATTTGTGCATACTCTAACACTTTTTTCAGGCTTGGATACAGGAACTATGTTGGAAATCCATTCTTCATAGTCAATTGATCTTATAAATCCCACATCAAGGAGTTTCTTAAGTTCTTCTTTAACTAGTAGTGCCACATGAGGATGCATCTTTCTAAGTTTTTGTTTCACAGGTTTTACTCCTGATTGAATGGACAAGTGATGCATTATAAGATTAGGATCAAGACCTGACATGTCTACATAAGACTAGCAAAAATTGACTTGATTTTCTTTGAGAAATTCCATGAACTCAAGTACTTCTTTATCTATCATTGATGCAGCTAACTGTAGAATCCTTGGTTTCTCTGTATTTTCAAGATTGACTGCTTTTGTAGGCTCAATCAAGATAGGCAATCGCTCATGATAGTGCTCGGGGAGAGTGTGAAGCATCCCATCATCTGGTGCCTTAAAAAGGTTTTCACCATCTAATACGCTCTTTGTTTTATCTTTTGTTTGATCTAATACTGCTAGATTCTGGTTTTCACCATTAGATCGTTCTTCCTTTTTTTTTTTTTGTAGCTAGGAAACTTGGCATTCTCCTGACTAAGGATCTTGTGCCGAAAATCACCAGTGGAACAATCATTTACATCATCTGCAGAAAGGAAGTTTATGATAGATTCATCGGTTGGGAACATAGGTATATCGAGAGGTTCAGATAGATCCCAGTCAATGAGATCGAGATGTATTAGTGGTAGTGGGTCATTAGGTTGCGTCAAATCAGCTATGGTTATGGTCATAACGGAGGTTTCTATAGGATCTGATGTATGAGGTAGATCAATGATGGTACTGTCCTCACGATAGTCTTGTTCGATTAAATCTGACTCGGTATCACTAGAATCATAGTTGCGCTGTGGTTTAGATTCTTGTGGTTGGGTCCTTGACCCTTCTCCTTTAATTAAAGTAGGCGTATACTTGTGTATCACGTCAACCTGTTTGTCCCTCCAAAAATTTTCATTATGGATGGTATCCCATTTGTATTCTCCAGAGTCTGTGTCAGAGTTATTATCGATGAAATTTTGAATTGTTGTAAGAATGCTTCCCTTGGATCAGAACTTTCTTGCAATGTAAGTACAGTATCATTCAATTGTTTGGATATTGTTTCTTTCAAGCTAGTATCATAGCCTAGTCCTGTTTTATCTTTTGCAGCAAGTCCTAGAGGATCAATAGGCTCAACTACTCCTTTTCTTTTTCCAATAGGAACATTACCCTCATAGCCCATCTTTTGCATGATTGAATATCCCTTACCATATTTATCAGTTGGTAACTTGATATTGAGAACTGTTTCATCTTCATCTTCATCTCTATAGAGCCATTTTAGTATTTCGCTATCCTTAGGATCTTCCATCGGGAATTTCTCTTTGATAAATTGTCCATTGAACTTTTTGATTGCTTTTGCCAGTGATTTTGTTGACGTTGATGCTATAAACATATGATGTTGCACAATAGAAGGTTGTCCATGTGACTGAGGTGATGTAGGAAGATTAGCCAGATAGAGAGAATATTCTCCTACTCCATTATCCTTGAACCGTAGTTTCTTTTCAAAGGTTTTGGTTAGTTGACTGATTTGTGTATCAACTTTTGGAGAAGTGTTAGCAGTCGCTTCTCAATTGTTGGGAACCAATGTGTCTTGACTAGATTTGATGTTGGAACAAGTTTGACTATGAGAATTATTGGTTGGTATCATGATTTCCTATCTGTCATAAGGAAACTTAAGACATTGATGATATGTGGATGGTACAACTCGCATTTTGTGGATCCAAGGATGACCCAACAAGATGTTGTAGGTGAGATCACGGTCTAACACTTGACATAAAATATTTTTGATAACCGGCCCCACTCTGATTGGTGACATGATTAAACCCTTGGATGCTCCTTCCTCATCATCATAGGCTTTAATGGTAATCTTTCTTCTGGGATCAATGGAATCCTTAGAAAAACCTAAAGCCCATATTAAATTCATGGTACATATGTTCAAACCAACACCTCCATCTATTAGTCCACATCTGACATGAATTATGGGGATGTGTCATGGAAACATCATCTTTTTTAGAGAATGAAAGGAATGTGGGAGAGGAAAAATGTCCCACCATGGCTTGAAATTGATCCACATTCAGATCATTGGTTACAATTGTTTCAATGAGGGATTTTTCTAGAATTTATTTATGCGCTGGGGAAATCTTTAGAAGTTCCAAAACAGAGATCTGAGCTGACATTTTTCCAAGTTGATTGATTAAATCATATCGATGTTGCGGGGGTGGTACAATGGATTTTGAAGGAGCACCTTTTAGGACAACTTTAGCTTGTGCCCTTGTTGTTACATTAACTTCTCCATATTCTGTTTTCTCTTTGAATTTTATGACATTAACCCTCTCGTCATCAGTGTAGATATGATTGATTATATGCTCATCGATACGATTCACATTTTTTTCAGAAGACTCACCCTTTTGATAGTTGGGCAAAGGATTTCGAAATGCTTGGTGTTCTTCGTTTGATTGTTGGTTCCCTTCTATTGTGACAATGTCTTTGTTGATTAAATCTTGAATAGCATTCTTCAAGGCTTGGAAATTATTCTTACGATGGCCTTCACAATAGTACACATCATTCCATGATGGAAACTTCACACTAGGTTCGAAGTTACGTTGAGCTGGTAGGGTAATAATGTTCTTGGCCATCCAGTCTTTAAGAGCAGATTCCAGAGATTTCCCCAATGGAGTAAAAGTTCTTCTATTGGAAAAAAATGAAGATCGTTGTGGAGTCGTGTTTGATGTATTTCCTAAGGAATTGTTGTTTCCATGATACCCTTGGTTGTTGGTATTACTTTGATTTGGAATCAAAGTTGGATTTTGGTTATTCCTCGGAGGAGGAGGAGGATTGTTTCCCTGATTCGTGACCGAGTTGACATTGTTGTAGTTGTTGTTGTGAGGAACACTAAGAACAACTGGCTTAGCTGAGACATGATGTGCATCTACAACACCATCATTCACGACATTTTTTTTGCAAGTCCAAAACCTATATTTGTCATTGTGGTGATTTGAGGAGCTAGGATTGTCTTATCAAGTTTGATTATCCCCCTCTGGACTAATGCATTTTCAATCATTTTCTGAAAAGAGGGAGGGAAATGAAGATTTAGACGATAACTCATCTCTTCATCCAAGTTATTTATGAATGTAGTGATCTTTTCCTTTTCAGGAACATGACATGGATATCTAGCGAACAATCTTCTCCATCTCTGAAGAAATGTGATGAATGGTTCACCAGGTTTTTGCTTAGCCTTGCATAGATCAATCATGGTTATTTGGTGTTGTATGTTATAGGAATATTGTGAGATGAACTCATTGATCAATTCCTCAAATTTTTTGACAAGCGGTGTGATTTTTGATAACCATTACATAGATTGTCCTCCAAGACTTCGTGGAAATAAACGCATTAAGTATGTATCCTCATGAGAAAAATCTAAAGTCATGTTGCGGAAGTCCCTAATATGGTCAATTGGATCCGATTTCCCATTATAACGATCAAACTTTGGGATTTCACAATGTTTAGGAAACAAAATCATGTTGAGATGTCGGTTAAAGGGATAAGGATAGATATCATCGAGAGCGTATATCTTTGTTGTGGCTCCCCCTTGTAGATCTTTAATTTTTCCTTCTAGTGTTTTAACATGTTGAGTCAAGTTACTAAGATCAGATAAGGGTGTATCATCAGGTTTACTCTTTATGTTCTCAGTATCAAAATCATGAGGTAGCTTAGCTCCTTTGTCAGCCAGATATTGGAAATATTTTTGTTTGTCTCATGCTAAGATATTTTCTACTACTCTTAGAAATTTAGGATCTTGTTCGGCTTCTTTAAGGTGACATTCTTCTTCTTGTTCATCCTAACTATCCTCAAGGGTTTTTCTTAGATCTCTGTCGAAAGTAAATGGATTCTTTTCTCCTTCGGTCATGTTGTCTTCAAAAAGAGGATTTTGACTCACACTATAAAGAGGATCACTCTTTTCACCTTCTGCTTTCAGAGTTCTTGAGGTATGATCTTCTTGTTGAATATCTTCCTTCAGTTTATTGTATTGTGATCATGTAAACACAGGCATATGATTTCAAGATGTTCTCCTAAACTTAGATCATAGTTTGATAAGTGTAATCAATGATGATGTTTTAATCTGATAAGATCAAAATATTATGATATGATCAAAACTATGTTTCCTAATTTGTGGTTGTGAGGATGTTAGAATCCTACTGGGAGAAGTTGAACCAAGAATTTAGATGTTTATGATGAAAGATGCACTTGTAAGATTTGATCTTTATTTTCGAAGAATGATTAGTATATCAAATAGCCTATTCCAGCTCACTGAAGTATTTGACTAGGATGTGTCGAATATTTGATAGAAGGTTGTGGTACATAGTTGAAATCAAGAGGCTGATTGTGATTGTGTCATTGTGAGAGGGCTCTCCTTTGAAAATAGGCTCATGAATCTAGAGGATCTATACAGTATTCATCAGTAAATCCCCTAACAAAATCTTGGTATCTATGGAGAAATTTGTGATAATGGAGCAAGACGTTTCGACTCTTGTATAAAAAATTCCTTCGTTGTAAGGTTTTCTTGTAACCTAGAGGCTTCTTGGGTTTCCTGATCCTATTGGCAATTGAATTCTTGACAAACTTGGTAGATTTCCACTCCCTAAGCATGAGAGAAAATGTTGATATGTTACTGGACCAAGAATGCTATAAACTCAGATCTGTCAAAAACAATGATTCGGGAAAATGTCAGATGCACTTTTCTGTTGCCTATATGCACTTCATAAACAGGGATATGCGCCAGAGAAATGGTCAAATGCACTTCAATATGTCCCAGATGCGCTACTCTATATCCTATATGCACTGCAAGAAAACTGTTGTGACAGTTACTAAAAAGTTTTATTTTTAGAATAGCCAGGGTATGCACCAAAGGACTCAATGTGCTAAAACAGACCCTAAAAGCACTAAATTAACCAGTGAATGCGCTAGAATAGACCTTATATGTGCTAGAATATACCCTATATGTGCTAAAATATTTTTTCTAAGGTAACCTTTTCAAACAGTTTGTGAATAGTTTCAGCTAAAATTTGACATGTTCATTTCAGATGATCTTTTATCTAAATCAATGTGATTGAAAACACAACAAACACTCTGAAAATAGTTGTTTTTAAGTCCTACGCTAAACATCACTTGTGTATGTTTCAAAAAAATGTTTTTCAAAAAGTGTTTTCATAGGTTTTGCACATGATAAACAATTCAGACTGACTGACCATTAGTACTCAAGTAGGTCATCATAATAATTAATAGCCCACATCTTAAAACTGCATCGACTCACACAGCCGTGTCACCCTCGAAGGGGCACCCATGTTTTTGTCTTTTCCAGGCATGTACTCAGAGTGACAAAAGTGGATACTGGATCCCATAAGCAAACGGTCCTTGTCAGTTATATGGTGAGTATCTTTGGGGTAGATTATTCTTTCTCCTTGCACTGTGATTATTATGATGTTCAGAAACTGACTTTGGCTGGATTCTACACTATGTTCAAAGTAAGGGTTTCTGTTCGATGCAACAATAATAAACTCCCTCAGGAGACCTCCCAACCTTTAGAACAAAGGCTTTGGGGATGGTTATCTTGCACACTACCGGAAAAAGAGGGTTTCCCCTTATTTGCTTTAAATTTTATAGTGGGGTGGAATAGCCTGGCTTTGGCTTGAACCCACTTGAGTCGTTCCTCTTGGGTGAGTAATTTTTTCCACAAGAGTAGGCCCTCTACAGGATATAATAAAGCAATAAAATTGCATGAATGTAAAAGGAAAGTCCGGTATTTTGGTCACCCAGTTAAGGGGAGAGCATAAACCTATTGCCACAAACACAGTAGACATTGTTCTTTTTAAAACCCAAATCACAATGATCTAAACTATGTGAAGATGTTGCTTCACAAAAAGCATGGGATTCATTTTAACCTCAAGATCAGTGTGTGGTGACTATCCTAGATTGCTTTATTTTAAATCCATGTCTATCCTAGGGTTGCTCCTTTATAAAACCAGCTGTGACTATCCTAGATTGGTTCTTTTTAAGCCCAAAAAAGGTTTTGTCTACAGAAGGGGTCAGACTCATAAACCTATTTAGTTACAACCTACATGCTCTTAAAGATCTCCTATATGCACCACAAAAATAAGTAAATGTGCTAAAATAGATCCTAAATGCACTACAGAAAGTTCCAAATGCACTACAAAAACTCCTAAATGTGCTAAAATAGAATGCAACTAATTTTATTTTTTTCAAAAAAATTTAACAAACTAAGTTGGGTATATGCGCCATTATGTCCCGTATATGCGCTGAAACAATTCCTGGATGTGTCGAAGTACCTGCAAGAGCATTGAAAGAAACCACAGATGCGCTTTAAAAACCTGCAGATGCACTTTGGAAATCCTCGTATGCGCTAAAACAGAAAATTTTGCCAAAAATCCAAATTCTAGAATGAGAAATCCTGTTAGAAAACCTGCTGATAAATATTAAAAATGGGGCAATGCCCCACGGTGGGTGCCAGAAATGTGTGGTCAATTTTATACGTATTATACATGTAAAAATAAATGAATCAAACACACCAATAAGACATTGTATCAAAAACAGAATATTTAAAACAATAAAGATGCAAACTCAGTATCATGTTATCGTCCTCTATCTCCAGTATTTTCATTGATTCCAGCTGGTTCTCAGATTGTATGCTAGGCTCAACAAACAGTCTTCCTAAAGAACAAGATTGAATATGAAATGCATGTAATGCTAATACATGATTATTCTAATGCTAAACATGATTTTCTAAAATGAAAGATTATGATAATGCTAGAGTGCTAGAATGCTAGAATGCAATTAATCTCTAATTCATCTGTTGTGTGTTGTAACCATTGCTTGGATTCGTAGTGCTATTTATAGAGTTTTTCAAAAGCTTTTGATTGGATGATATGATCAACGATTGTGAAAATTCCTAGCAAATTGAACGGTTGAAGATGGATAAGACTGAAGAAAAATAGAAGAAAACAGAAAGCAAGATTTGTTTTCATTTCTATAAAAGAGGTAAGATAAGATAATAAATATGAATTGTAAAAAAAAATCATCTTTTTGTGAGATTATGGAAATATTTTGAAGATAAATAATGAATTATTAAATTTGATTATTTATTTATGGGTGACATAGAGATTCTTCTTAAAATAGAATATTTACCCTAGATTTGAAGAATAATGGAAGATTTCATAATTAAATAGAATATTTAATTATGATTCTGAAAAGATATGGAAGGTATTCAATTAAATAAAGATATTTAATTAAACTTTTAAGAAATGGTATGTAAATGAAATTAATTAAATGAGATATTTAATTAACTAGAAGAAAGATTTGAAAAGAAATATTTAGATTTAATTAAATAAAAAAGACTTAATTAAATTCAAAAAGTGATAATTAATTAAAATAAATAAAGTATATTTATTTAATTAATGAAGTGGACATATGAATGTGAAATAATTAAATAAAAATCAATTTATTTAATCATGATAGAAGAATAAATTGAATGAATAATATAATTAAATTGATTAAATTTAATTATATGTAGAAGACTTTAGAGAAATTAATTAAATAATAAATATTTAATTAAATGCCAAGATTAATCAGACATGACCAATTTTATGCATATACAATAGGTAGCCAACCAAAAAATGCAACTTAGCTATAAAAGGATAATCATAAACAAAAAAACAACTAAACCATCAGCCAAAAAAGTCACTAACAGTAGAGACTATTGAAGTTGATCTAAAATCTTAGTAGCATCCAAATTACTGGAGATGACATTCTCATGCATCTCCACCACACCATATAGCTCCTAAAATGAGATGGTAACCCTATTCTTGGTCTTACTTCTGGTTCTCACACACGACCCCTCATCCTTGCTCTTCTCCATCAATTTTTTTTGACCCTCAATAATAAACTCCTACACATTTTCACCAATATCAAGCTATTTACTAGTCCACATGTGGGCTTTTTCATTCAAAATAGTGAGCCCTTGGGCACTAGAATAGAGAGAATGACTACTCACCTGCACAACCTTACTCATATCTTCACATATTTTGTTGACTTTCTCCTCAAGGGAGATCCTCATGGTCCCTACCATCCTAGCAGCATCAGCCACCACCTTATCAAGGATATTGTTCATAGTTTTAACCCTGTTGTGCACAATCCATTCCTTTTTATTGCTATTAACCAAAGTAACACTAATATTGTACAAAGTAGTCATTCCAACATTGATTTCTTTGATCTTTGAGAGGAGCCATTTGAAAATAGAAAGTAAATTACCCACACCATTTCTTCAGCCATTCTAACCAAAACATCCATGTTAATCTTTTCCCAATTGAGAGGCTCTTCCATATCTGACTTCTCAGGTTGGTCCTTAGATGCCCTACCTTTACCCTTTGAAAAACCACTATCAAGAAAACCATCTAGGTTGACCACTTCAACCTCGGCCTCCACCTTCTTCGATTTAACAATGGTGCCAACCAACAAATCCAACTATCCCTTCCCATATTCGACAACACCTAGGGCTTATTAACCTAATAGTCGAGAGTAGTAAACATTGATGGATTAGGGGAATTATCCCCTTTGTCCCCTTCCCCAAACACTTTTTTTCCTTTTCCATGAACTAGCTTCCCCTCCTTTTGACTCCCTTTCTTCCCCTTAGCCACACTCTTAGAACTAGGTGAAGCAATCTCCTTCATGTCCACATCCATGTTGTACCCATCTGACCTTGAATGAGACACCTCAAACTTAGGGTTCTTCATTTTCTTACCACTAGCTTTCTTTGAGGCTAAAATCTCCTCTAAAGACCCCACCTCATCATCCCCTTCCCACTCCTCGTAGTAGAATCCCCCGTTTCATAGCTAGGGAGAGCATCCTTACCTTTACACCCACTAGAAATCTTAGAGATTTTAGGGACATACTTAGCTTTCACAAATTCCATAATTAGGAGCATGAGTCCCTCATGTAAAATGGCTTTTTTAGGATTTTTTATGTTCTTCTCAAAACAATTTTCAATGATAACAACAAATAGAAGGGAAATGAAACTAAATTATTGTGCCTAAAATGGTTTAAAATCATGAAATGGTAACCATAGATGGCTGAGAATCTTCCATCTAAGGTGAAATGCCTCATGATAGCCAAGGTGACATCCCTCCATAGGGGCTTGATGGAGAAGAGGTCATATCCACCACATCCCATACTCCTGAGCTTCACCCTCTCTTTTCCTTTGAAAAAATTCTCTAGAGCACACTTGGAGGTTGAATGATCCCTGTAAAATTTCTTCCCCTTAGTAGGTAACTCGGTCACTTTAGCAATAAATCCCTTCGTGATATTCACCTCCACACCTTTAATTCACAACACACAGTTGTTCCATCCCTTAATAAAATCCTCTATGATCTTTGCATCAAATCCATGCAGCTTAAGAAGAAAAGGGCACACTCCCCCCTTTTCCAGGATTTCCAAAACCATAGTATTGTATCTAAATTCATCACAAGTTACAAGTTATTATCTGCAACGATCACCTCCCATGGTAGCAAGAGTTGCCCACACTGCTGTCTTCTCCTTTGTCTAGTTCATATAAAAAAACAAGGAGAAAGATCCAAAAATAATGGAATAAGGTCCCCATAATCTGTGCAAGTTTGACAACATGAGGACTCCACAAAAGAATGACCATATCCTTTGGCTCATTCCCACAAGATTTACAATAACTACATAGCCAGGTGTTGAACTCCATATGTCTAATTCAATAGGAAGGAAATAAAACCAAAATAAATTTCCTTTACCTCCCAAAAGGACCACCACTTTGCATAATCTTTGATCACGATTAATTAAGCTCTGAATATTAATGGGGATGACATCATGAGACTACCAACACTTATGAGATGAAACCCCCACGTTTGCAAATCCATCAACTAAGGAATTTCCTTCACAGAAAACATGTGACACAATAAAATCATCAAAAGAACTTAAAAGGGCTAAAGTATCCTTGATGATATGCAAAACAGACCATGAGGGGGATGTGTATTCTTTAAACAATTCACTAGATGTTAAGTGAATCACCCTCCAACCATATTTTCCTAACTCCAACCTCTTTTGCAAGAAGGAGGCCATGATAGACTGTTGATGCACACACGCCATGAAGTTGGTGATATTGGTGATACTATCTTAACATTTTTTGAGCAACTTTATGACACTTTATCAGAGTTACCCATCAAATAGCATGCTTTTCTCACCTTGTATTTTTGGGTATTTTTGACATGAAACTCACCTAGTGAATATCAAACTTCACTATTTTTTGTCATTTTTATTTGCTACTTGTGGGGGTCACCTAGTAAATATTAGTATTTACTAACCTGTGGTACTTTCACTTATTCATAAAACTCACCTAGTGAATATTAGAGTTCACTAGACTATGAACATGTTTTCATTTTCTAACTGGTAAGCTCACCTAGTGAATATTGAACTTCACTCTATCCTATGATGGTTTCACTTATTCACGAGCCACCTAGAAAATGCTAAACTTTACTATCCCATGACCTATGAATGCCATCTTCGTTATGGATCCTAGTAAGAACATGTGGATCTTACTAGTCCATGATGCCATACCTTTTGTATTTTTGTTTACCTTGTTTGTTTCACGTTTGTTCCTTGTATGCTTTGTGATATATTTGTGCACGCTTCATGTTTGATTCATGTATGCTTTGTTGATTACTATATTTTTTTCTACATCATGTTTTATATGTGTGTGTGTTTGTTATCTTAACATTGTGGTTCACTAAGATTGTAAGTCTGGGGGTTATCAAATTTATTTTCTTAGCATAATCTTTCCTTTTCAGTGTTTTGATGGTGGGAATATTTGGATTCTCCATACTTTACAGTGATTATGAGCATAAGTTCATACACTCACTTAAGTGGGGTCTAAATGTAGTGTTTTAAATTGTCACCCTTGAGAATCTCACACTAATTTTTTCACCCTCTTAAGTGTATGTGTCCAATTATGTTTTTGATTTATCCATTTAATTTCCATTCTCAAGAAATTTAATTAAAGCCTTATTTTTCAAACTTTTGAAGAGCTAAAAAGGATTGGACTAGGGCACCCAACACCCTTGTCCCATCTAATCACGTCCCAAATTTCACATGTTATTGTCAAACTCAATATAAATTCAAGAATTTTAAATTTCTTTATTGGCCTATCTTAATGGTTAATGCAAACTATATTTAAATCTATGTAAATATAAGTTTTTACCTCCATTTGAAAATCTAAGAAATTTTGAGAACTCTAGCAGCCTAAAAGAAATTAATGTAACATCAAGAGAAAAATAAGTAGAAGATCAAATGAATAATTACAGTAAATTATAGTCTGCAACACATTAGAAAATTCATGTTCATGCATTGCAAGGTGTTTCATGTTTATTATTATTATTATTATTATTATTATTATTATTATTATTATTATTATTATTATCACTAAAACTTGTAGGATCTCCAAGCATCCTCCTCTAAAATCCTTGTTGGAATTTCTCCTTGTACATGTGATTAGATAATTGACTTTAGTCTAGCAAGGATTTTAGATTTGAGTGGTAAGTTTCATTGTGTTCATTATTATTCATTATTTTTTTTTTTTCCTTTGCTCCCTTGAGATCACATGATGTTTATCATTAATCATCATAACCATTGTGGAGATGTAAAACCCAAAATGGGGTTTGACCAAGGCAAGCCCCTATATGGCACAACCCTTCTCCCTCTATCTATTTTATACATTACATTCCTATTTTTTATTGAAGTGGATTTGGGATCCCAAGGATTCATAACCTTAGCTAATGCATTCATGCACTACTTATCAACAAGTTAGGGTAAGTTGATTACTCACACACTATCAAAATTTGGATTTGGGTTTTCACAATAAGAGACCTATAGAAACTGTTGCACCTTTACAAGCTCTAAAACTATTGAATTCAACATCTCTGGACTAGGATGCCTAGTTCCCTTATCCTACAAGATCAACTCTAGATTTGAATGTCATATTCTCCTTTGTCTGCACTCTCTAGATTTGTCTTTTTTTTCTATCAAGTTTTGTTCTACAATTTCTATATTTTGTAATAGTTCATAACTTTGATCCTAATTCATCTAGTTTCATACATCTCATTTATCAATCATCACATCCAATAACACAAAAAGGGACCAAAATCTTGACCAACCTATTTGTCTCTCCCTTGAGGACAACAACCAAGCAAGATCTCTTGATTAATTTTGTGTCCCTAAATATTTTAATGGTGGAATGATTGATTTAGGTTAGGGTGTTTAGCCTAGATTCCATTTCACCATATTACACCTCCATAATTAATTTTTTTACATATCTTATCTCAATCTTCTTCACCCATTTTATTTTCCTTTAACCATTATTCAATTTGATGTTCCTTATTTATCCCCCCATACCTCTTTGCATAGCCTTATTTCCTTATCATCATTTCCTTTATCCATTATGGCTTCATTGTCTATAATGTTTTGAATTGACCTTTTATTTCTTAGAGTGGATTTTTTATTTCATTTATTTTCCATCATATTGTCTATAGTGGATTCAAGATTAAAATTCCACAAGGGAACTAACTAACACAAACTCACCCTTAACCACTTTCTTTTGTAATTTTTTCTTGTAGATTTAGTGCTTGTAGTCTTAATAAAAAAATTTTTGTGAGGAATATAATAGAATGAAAGAATAAAAAAGTTTCAATAATTATCTAACAAATCTTCATGCAAAATTTTACCTCATTCTAACACAATGGACAAAGTCACCCTCTTTAGGTAAGATAGTTAACACAATGAGTTATGAGAGGAATATGCCACATGCTTGGGAGTTACTTCATGTGGTGATTTTTTTCTTTCATCAAAAGAGCCTAAAATATGTTAAGAAGGCTTGTCTCTTCATTTTGATAATGAACACTATAACTGTCACCTTCTAATTCAAGTTCATTTGGACCCTTATTTTTTTAGTTTTCTTTCACTTTCCCATTCATTTGTAGGTCATAGTTTTAATCATTATTTCATTGGATTTTGTATATTGTCTATAAATTTTTTTCCATTATAAATCTTCTATTTGTGTCTACATCATAGATAGCTCACTTTCCAACCATCCAAAATTAATTGAAACACTTTTTATATCTTCTCCTTTCTATCTCCTACATTCCTAAGACTAGTTGAAACATATTTTTCATTGTAATCCATCTATACATTTCCATGATAGTTGATTGAAGGAAATTTTGATCAACATGTAGTCAAAAACTTCTTTATAAATTTTTAGAACTACCCCACCTACCAAGACTAGGCAACCTGTAAGATTCACTATTAAATAAATCCAAGATACAATGAAAGAATAGGAAAGAATGAAATAAAAATAATATGCTAGAATAAAATGTATTCGATATAGCAAAATGAGATTACATGTTTGTGTGTAAATATATACAAAGATCCATTGCTTTATATAGAGCAAGGCAATGCATGAGGTAACCCAAGACCTCACATAAAGTATGAATTTCAACTAGAGCTAGCCTATGCAATAGAGTAAGAAAGCTTATCTAAGAAGGAAAGCATATCTAAGAAAGCTTATCCAAATCTAGAGCAAATAAAGTAAATAGCTAATAAAATAATTACTTAAATAAATAAATGCAACTAGATAAAAATATACTAAGTAAGCTTAAGTGAGTGTAAGAAAAGAATCTTTTGCACTAACACCCCCTTAAGTGGAACTTAGGAGAAAATCCAATAGAAGCAACAAAGATGGGTCTCAACAACAAGGCCTAATCAGGTACCCATGAAAAAAGAAAAACACTCCTCAAAAAAGAAGAGAAGGAGAAAATCCAATGGGAAAAATCCCTCCAATGAGAGGATGAAGGAAGTTCAGGGCCCCCCTCTAAAGTAGTGATGGATTTCACCCCTAAGAGTTGTTGAAGATGGATAAAAATTATGAAAGAATTTGGAAGTTGCATGTGTATCTTGATGCCAATGCAAAACTATAACTAAAATTGATCCATAGGAGAAAGTATAATGAATATTCAAGAACATTAGCCATTATGAATGGTGTTCAAACTAAGATGTGACCCAAGATGAATCAGATGCAAGATTTCAAATAATTATCCATAGGCTCTCAATTTGAGACATGAAGTGATGTGAACCAAAATGTGTCAAGTCATGAGCAATATGTGACCAAAAGAAACTAGAGAATCCAAATATAGCTCACATGAGTTTTCATCAAGATGGAGATGGGATCATAGTGCATCCTAATATAAAAACAACTAATGATTATTCCCCCCATAATGGAACTTTATTGAAGTTTATTGATTACAATATCTCAAAATTTCCCTTGATTTTGGAACTTTATCATGCAGTGTTTGATTTGCACTAACAATTTTAGAGGAATCGCTAAAATGGGAAAATACAAGATAGCATGCAAAAATCAATGAGAAAATGCAAACACAAAACATGCAAAAAGGAAAGGTTGCATGCAAGGATTAAGGTTCACATCTTCCTCCATAGTTTCCTTCATAGAAACTCACCTTCAAAAGATTGTAACTTTATAAGTAGTGTGCTTACAATGCAATGATTACTAGTAGAGTATAGTTTAAAAAAATAAATGTGTCCCTCTCCAACGCCTATTAGAACTTGAAAACAGAGCTCGTGGGTGCAAGTTATGGGATGACAATTGGAAATGAGGAATATATGGATTTCTTCATGTCTTCAAAGAACTAGACTTCTTTAAAATGCATAAAAATAAACTTCTCTATCACATGCAGTCACATGCAAGTTCATGCAAGTCACATGCCAAGTACATGAAAGTCACATGCAAGTACATGAAAGTTACATGGAAGTACATGCAACTTGCATGCTTGAGTACATGTAACTAAAAAAGAAGATGTTGATTTGGTGAAACAAGGGGCTTCTTTGACTTTCTTGGCTACTCTAAAATTTAGTTTGTGTTTCCCCACATTTGGATAAGCTTTCTTAAAAAAGTTTTTCTTCTAAGATAATCTTTCTTGCTTTATTGCATAGGCTAACTCTAGTTGAACTCCATGCTTAATGTGAGACCTTGGGTTACCTCATGCATTGCCTTGCTATATATAAAGCAATGGTTCTTTGTATATTTTACACACAAATGCACTCTCATTTGCTATATAGAATATAATTTATTCTAGCATATCATTTTTCTTTCATGGTTTCCTAATCTTTTATTGTATCTTGGGTTTATTTAAAAGAATCACTAAAATGAAAAAAAGAGATAGTATATACAAATCAATGATAAAATACAAAAACAAAACATGCAAAAAGGAAAGATTGCATGCAAGGATTAATGTTCACATCTTCCTCCATAGTTTCCTTCACAAAAATTTTCCTTCAAAAGATTGGCAATTTATAAGTAGTGTGTTTATAATGAAATGATTACTACCAAAGTATAATTCAAGACACCAAATGTATCCATATCCAATGCCTATTGGAACTTGAAAAGAAATATTTGGGTTCAAGTTATGGCTCAACGACCAAAAAAGAGGAATATATTGATTTCTTCATGTCTTCAAAGAGCTATACTTCTTTAAAATGCATTCAAAACTTCTCATTCACATGCACAGTACATGCAAGTACATGCAAGCTACATGTAAGTACATGCAACTAAAAAATAAGATGTTGATGTGGTGAAATGAGAGGTTGCTCTGACTTTCTTGGTTATTTTGAATGCTTTTGTGTGTCCAAATTCAATCTAGGAGGATGCAAAACATACATGCAACTGAAAAAGTAGATGTTAAACCATTGAAATCTAATTTTTTTGCAATTTTTTGATTTTCCAGATCATCCAAGGATGCAAGAGAAGAGCATACTATTTTTCTACCAAAAAATAACATATTTGCATTCAATTATATTTCTAAAAACCAATCCTATCAATCATGAAGGCTCTGATACCATGTAAGATTTATTGTTAAATAAACCCAAGATATAATGAAAGATTAGGAAAGCATGAAAGAAAAAAAATATGCTTGAATAAAATGTATTCTATATAGCAAAATGAGAGTACACTTTTGTGTGTAAAATATACAAAGATCCATTGCTTTATATAGAGCAATGCAATGCATGAGGTAACCCAAGATCTCACATAAAGCATGGAGTTCAACTGGAGTTAGGATAAGTAATAAAGCAAGAAAGCTTATCTAAGAAAGATTGTCCAATAAAGTAGGAAATCTTATCTAAGAAGGAAAGCTTATCTAAATCTAGAGAAAATAAAGTAAATAGCTAATAAACTAATTACTTAAATACATAAATGGAACTAGATAAAAACATACTAAGTAAGCTTAAGTGAGTGTAAAAAATAATCTTTTACATTGACAGAACCCCCACTAGACCAAATAGCATGGGATCTACGAGAGGACCAAGATGTCACCTTGGGAGTTGGAAATCTAACATTATTTTCCTTTCCAAGTATAAACCCCTAGAATATATCAAGAAGCTTTCTTACATAATCCTAAGCATATTTCATAACTAATACATTTTTTTTTTGTGCCTAGGATTTCGTCATGGGGCTTTATTTGTCTATATTTCTTCCTTTTCCTTTCTTGGTTGGATGTGTTGAGAATAGTTAAAAAACAATCTTTTTCATCTTTGAGGGTGTTCTTGCATTATATATGATTTTTCATAAGCTCGTGCATGGGTTTTTCATCCTCCAATTTATGGCATTCTTTGAGTTATCTACAACTTTTAGCATTTAGTAGGGTTTGGTGGGAAAAAAATCACCACATCTACATACACTTATAGCTTCTAAACAACTTTGAACTCACTTTATCACCAACTTATAGGTTCTAGGATTCTAATTTTATATTTTGCATTCCATAAACAATTATAATCTTGGTTACTAGCACTCTTCACAACTAGAACACTTTAACATCTCTTTAGCAGCTAGTTGTCCTTTTGTGTCTTTTAATCCTTTTGCTACCAACATAGAGGAGAACTCCCAATCAAGAGTGGAAAATGAAGCAAAGTAGTTGGGTCTTTGAGGATGATATTGCCACAATATACACCTTGCATGCTTCAAATAATTCATATCCCAAGTGTGGAGAGGGAGGAAATTCATTACTTTGTTGATATTAGAATAATTCTAATTCTTTTATTGGGAGAATCTTTGCATGCATACATATATAAATATAGAAAAATATTAAAAATATATTTTTATCTTTCATTTTAGCATGTTAGTTTAACTCAAAAAAATTTGAACACCCATGCACACTAAAAATCACAAAAACAAGTTAAAAATATAAAACAAAAAAACATTATGTAGTTTTGCAACTGAGCTAAGAGCTCCAAACAATCAAGCATTTGAGCATACAACTTACAATTTCATACAATTAAAATTAAACAATCAAACATCAAACACTTTGCTCCAATTGAACAATGAAATGTACAAATTTGTTAACAATTGAAAAACAACACATATACATATCATTTGTGATTCACACACAATAGTGATGAATCATATTCAAAATAGATAGCATTGAAACCTTTGCAAGTAATTCAAAAAAATTATAATGACAAATTAAACTTGACTAATTAAACAATACAATGTTAAAAACTTAACAAGTAATTCAAGATTTTTACAATGGTAAATTAAACACATAAAAATTTAAAATGTCAATTTTGAATCCACCAACTAGACTAATTTCAAAATACAACATTTAGTATATTATTATAAACTTAGTGTGGTGGTGTGGAGCCTGATCAGTCTCCAAGTGGGAGATTGTTGGTATGTGGCAATTGATCATGCTATACTGTATAACCCATGGTATACTGTACACCCTGGCCCCCCGTCCTCGCCGGGGTCCGGGGTCGGGCTGGGCCCCGGGCGGGGGTTCGGGGGCGGCAGCCCCCGAGAAAATTTTTCTTCCTACTTTTTCGTGTGATCACCGAAAAAGGGAAAAATCAATGAAAAAGGAAAAATCCGATTTTGTAGAACCCTAAAATCTGGAAGCTTCTAAGCTTGGTAAAAAGGGGTTCGGATGGGTATTTCAGTATGATGAAAAACGCGATTATTCGCGAGATTGTAATAAGGTTTTACTGGATAATAAAAGTATTGGATGGCTGCGGTTTGGTGGATGTAGCCCGGATTGGGTGAACCACGTTAAATTTCTGTGTTATGATTTATTCTATGCATGATTTAGTTTCTCTGTTTCTGATTATTAAATCTGCATTTAATTGTTAGATCTGCCATCTCTAACCCTAACACTTAGTTCTAGTGTCATATCAAATAAATATAGAAGACTTAAAACATTAATTTTAAAATCATATAACACTAGATCCTTTTAGTTTGAGATTCTTGGGATGACATATTAAACACCTATAAAAAAAATCAAACATCAAATTCAAATATACAAAATATTTTTATTTTAATATACAATGTTATTAAATTCTTCTAAGTAGTAATATCAAGTTTCCACAATCCATATTGTTGTTCAGTATTGTTCTCGATTCGAATGTGTAGGATATTTTTTGGCATCAACATTTCAAGGGATCCATCATCAGGATGGTAGAGAGCAAGAGGAGGAGAAAAACTTGATATCAGTATTTTCTTGTTAAATCATGATTTTTTTAAATAATTTAAGATTTTTCTATTCTCTTGTTATTTATTTTCTCATGATAAATCATGAAGTAAGATCCAAAACGGTCATGAAAAACTTGACACAATCAAATCCAAAAACATCTTTATACGACGTCATAGATTGTAGAAATATTTAGAACATCAATTTCAGACCAGACCTAATGACAATTCAATATCACCGTTTGCAATAGCCAATTGTGAAACCAATTCTTATTAATGACGCAGACAAACTGATAAGCTACATACATTGATGGATCTCTTCCATTTACAAAAATACGAAACTAATTCTCCTCCGTGACTGAGACAGCTTCAACAGTTACACTTATCTGTGAGTCTCTTCTATTTACACCACACAAAAATCAACGCACCACAAAATTCCACTTCCGTTTTGCTAACAATACGTCAAGTGTTCATGCAAAGAACTTGCAATCAACGAAGTGGGTCCCATACCTGCACACAGGTTCCTTTCTATGGCCGTTTTTTCTACCTGTTCAAGCGGACCCATTTCCAACATTCCTTTCCAATGGAGGGATACCACGTTATGCCCATGGCGTTTGCGTTTGGTACGTACAGCCCATCCATCCCGTTCACAACCTCGTCCTCATCTGGTGTAAAATTGTCAACATCCCCCATGGTTTGTTACCTAATATAATGTTCCTGCCTATTCCTTCCTAGGCTTGCGTGGAAGCTCATCTCTAACAGGGCCACCACAATTATCCACTGTGTATTTTAGTCAAGTAGGTAACGGTGCAATCATAATATACACATTAACACCAATAGCAACAGCACAATAATGCTCACGAGTCACGATTAAAGAGTCCCCATTACTAACGCTTTCTCTCACCATAACATATGCCACCCTCCCCATTTCCTCTGCCACTTTTGACGGACTCTGCCCCACAAATGCCCCGGATATTCTGCACAGAAACGAGATTTACGTGCTAACAGAACCCCCAAAAAAACAAATGAAAACTGACAGGAGTTTAGATTCAGAGATTGCATGGGGCCCCTCAAGATAGACTGTGCTTTCAGGGGTGCCAGAAAACCTCCGGTCGGTGCTCCACAAGCACAAACATTTTTATCATATGCCCTTATACTTACATTTACTCCTATTCGATTATATGTTCATCCCAATCAACCTCAACCTTCCCCACTTCAATATCTCATCTTACTTATCCTTTGATTGTTTGGTTTTAAATCGTTTCTTGGATCACAACTATTGGTTATGGAAATGGGTCCCAGTTGTAAGGTTGTGAGTCAGGCAGAGCCCACCAGAAAAACCCTAACAACCCATAGTCATTATTATTATACTTGTTCTCAAATCTGGCTGTCAGTCTGCCAAGATCTGAGTGTCGTAAGTTGTATCGCAAGGAATCATGGGCATCTGCTGACAACAGAAGTCCAGAGACAAGTGAAACGCCTGCCAGTTTACTAAACAAAGGCGAGCACTAAAGTGACTCAAATAACTGTTCTACTGGGTGTCGGCCATTAGGCCATAGTAAGTCCAAATAGTTTGGATTGAATCCACACCATTGCTGTCAGCTTAGCCAGTTTATGTGGGCATTTTTTCTCCTTCCTTAACAGTAGAAACTTTTCCATGCCAACCCCATTAGTTGCTTTTTTTAAAGCAGGAAAGTAGGGTTTTTTCCCATGTGTTGTTATGCCTATTTAGGCACATGGAAAGAAAAGACAGATACTATGGCCGTACTGATTGTTTAAAATTTTCAAATATTCAGAGTTTTTTTAATAGCTTCTGCAGTTTGTACAAAGCTTGATAAAATATTTGTGTTCTCCAGTCTGAGTTGCAGTGGATTTGGACCACAGTTATGTTATCTTTTATTATCAGACAACTGACGTGTGGCAGATTTTAGTCAAGGAAGTTGTTAATTTACGGTCTCCTTTCAAACTTTAGATTGATGGGCTTTTTCAGGGTTCAAAGCATATGCCGTGTTTGCATTGTCTTGTGTGTCTCTGATAATGATGGAAAATGGGCTATTCAACATTTGGTAGGTTTATAATAAGTTCTCTCTTTATCTTCTGCAACAGTGTCCGATTTTACTTGACTACTTAGCTATTGTATGCTACGTTTCTAATAGTTTGTTTTCTTAAGTTAGTAGTGGGATGTTTTAATATCACAACTATGCCAATGTATGATATGGGTTAAAAGACAAAAATAAATTGTTTGGTATATTTTTAGAGTTGATTATGTACATTTTTTCTTCATTAATATTTCGGATCATATTTCTCAATCCATCGTGAGGATGAGGTAACAAGAGAAGATGATGGATCATGGACATGTGTACTGAACATTGTTTTCTAATTCATCCAAAGTCTTTAAACCTATTTAAATAACTATTATATTTTATGTGTAGATTCCTTCCAAACTAAGGATCTAAAGTATATACTAGTCTATCAATTTTAGTGTACCATAATTATTGATATGTCTAAATTAACACAAATTCAGTTGTAGGGTCATCACAAACTAGATTTAGAGGTGAAATTTGCATCTATAGTTTTGAGCAATTGGTGTGCGGATGTTTATGACTTGGCTAATTGATAGTTGATTTATTAGCCCACTTCATTTCACAATGCCAACTCCTACAAGAATTGGGAATAAATAGGTGTTCAAGGCTACACAATGTTGTAATATATGGATCTAGTATTAAATAATTGACACTAAGTCTTGTAAAATTCATATGTTTGTAAACAACTTGTTTGATATAGTTGGAATGAGTTTTCCACAGTCCATGAAATTGTTTGTGCAAGGTTTTGGATTCAACTGTGTATGTTTTTGTGTAAAAAACATACACAGTTGAATCCAAAAGCTTGCACAAACAACTTGTTCGCTAGTTTTTATAAAAGGTGAGACTAGCCAATTGCCTTGGCACAAGTTCTAACTATAGAGTGCACATACTCTCAAATTATATAAACAATGATCAAGTGTCATTATATTTTTTTATATAGTTTTATATCAAGCCTTTCTTCTAGGCTTTGAGGGTATTGTAATCCCCTTCAATCTTCCTAGAGGAAAACAATTGAGGGTCTTATTTGTATTGAACGACATACTTGGTAATTTATTTAAACGATCAATTTAGAGATTTCTCATTTTTCTATTGCACCTATACATGGAGATTTCTCAATAAATATTGTCACTATAAATTTTACTTTATATTCAAAGGAAATATCGTCAACTAACATCTTAAGAAGAATAACCATGATAGGACATGTTGATTAATTAAGAAGAAAAACCCTAGTGTGAAGGTTTAATATTTTCTCTCCTTCAAAAAGTTGTCTTTGACTTATCTAGCTAAGATATAACATACAACTTTAGGGTAAAAGCACAAAGGTGTGTCACACTTTTTAAAGGAAATGACCAACACTAGTCCAACTTTTAAACTTGAATCACTAAAAAGTGACATATATATATTGAATTATGAAATGATGTAAACTAATGAAATATTTTTTTTAGTATATTTTATGTATGTATTTTTTTAAAAAAAATATAAATTATTTGAATATAGTGTTTTTATAAAGTGACACTATAATTTAGTTGCTGAAAAAATGGTGAAAAATGAAGTCACATGAGACGTCAACCTTTATACAGTAATTTTTTTTTTCTCCTTCAATTTTTTTCCGAGTATTTATAACTTGAAACTTTAATGCATGGATATATTTTTTTCCAATTTTGATAAATATATATATTTTTAAATTAATATTAAAATGTGCATGTATTAAACATAGTTGTTTCCATTTGACATCAACTTTCATATTATCTATTTATCTAAAATGGAAAAAAAAACTATACCCTCTTGATATAGAATCTTTTATCTAGTGCATCATATTTTTACAAAAAAATTTAATAAGTTTTACTGTTTTTCCTTGTCATGGTAATTAACCTAATATTTAATTTGATAACCTATTTTTAGTAAAAATAAAAAAGAAAAATAGAAATAATAATCTAATTATTAATATACATATATTTGAAAACTAGACTTATGGATCTACAAAAGGGTATTTTTATATATTTTTTAAAATGTTATTTACACGAGTATGGAAAAAATTTTAAACATCAAAATTTTCAAATAAATCTATTTTTTTGGTAAATTGACCTCAAAGTGGTGCTACATATGCATTTAGCCAACAATTTTAGTTGAAAAAGTTGTGGATATATCTAACTTAGCCAAAATGAATCTTACAAGATCATATGTTAGACCAAAATATATTTTTAATTAGAAATACTTAAATTCACTTGTGCTGATAAAGTTGGCTGAAAGTGTGACACAACTTTGTACTTTACCCTTTGTTAAAGAGTGCCTACCTTCCAACCAAGAATATCCTCTTCTTCCATTGCATTCTTAGGGGTTATATGATAGCTCATAATTTAAAATTTCTCCCTCCTTACCTTGTGCCTTTGCAACTCCAAATTCAATAATTTTTAAAATACTTAAAAGATATTTCAAGGGTCAAGAATTTGCTAGTTGTACCTTTTTCTATATAATATATTTTCAATATAGTTAGTACACAAGTGGAATGGATTATGTGAGTTACTATGTTGGCTATAGATAGGTTACCCATGGAGCACTTCTAATTCAAGGATCAATGACTCATACACCATATCTTTTGTAGCAAATATTTACAATAGTGGAGAAAAAATAATTTTAAAATAGATCATGATTCACAAAAAGCTAAACCGTAGTTGGAATAGAGATATAACAAAGAAGAGGAAGTTGGACTAGTTATGCTTTTAATATAAAGTTGGTATTCACAATAGGAATAGGAATTTGGCAACCCATCATATGGAAATAATTTGGAGTTATTAATAGAACATAACTCATCTACAAATGTGATAGATTTTTTGTTGTTAATGGGATTGTAAAGGAAGTATGGATGGTAGAATGTATCTTTGTGACAAGTGAGGATATTGCTTAGGCCAATTTTTTTGTAAAAGATGGGGCCAATGTAGTGTTCTTGCACATTATCAAATTTCTTATCTTATCACAACCTAATAATGTCAATGATTCAAGAAGTGCAAATTGCTCTACCAAACTAAATCATTAATGTTATCCAGTTAGATAAGATAAAAAATGAGGATATGTCCACTCAAATAATAACAATTTACAAAGAAAGTGTTATAATTTGAAAGATGTAGATTTCCATGTCTTGAGTAGGTAGAAGGCATTACACACAAGTGAATTATAGCACACAAATTAAATGTAATGTATCTATATAAAATTATATATGAAGATACACCAAAATTAGCAACATAATCATACAAGCAACTCAAAATTAGCAACATCTTTAAAATAAAAGTTACAAATTGAGAGAAACCATGAAAATCAGTAAGCACCTTTATCATCTTACATTTGTTCAAAGAAAGATATTTAAATTTTCACAAGAAAAGAGAGATGTAGGAACCTCCATTGAAGAATTATTGCCATTACTTTTGAAATGTATACACCTAACACCATTATAAGAAACATAGAGTCTAGTTGTGGCTGACACATTTACACCAATCATAGTGTATGTACAAACACTTGCATTATACATACATGCATAATATAGTTTTATGTGTGTGTATACATACATACACACACATATAAAGTATGTGTGTATATAATATATACACACATGTGTATATAATATATACACACATGTGTATATATAATATTATATTATGTATGTACATATCATAAGTATATGCATGTACATATGGTATATATGTAGTCATGTGTGTATACATATCTACATATAATATGGACATGCATACATATGTACATGTAATATACATGAGTACATATGTATGTATAGTACACATAGATACTATCTATGTATAATATGCTCATCCACTTGATTTACCATATGGTTTGCTCTTCCTTTTTACCATTGTAGAGCAAAGTGCACCCTGCATCCTACCTCTTTATAATAGTTATCTTCTCACAAAAACTTCATAATTTTTCTACTCTAGTAATGGGTGAAGATTAAGGAGGAAAGAGATTAACAATGACAACCTCTACCTCTACATTGGTGAGAAGTTGGTCCCTATCTCTATATATTAGCTAGAAGAAGGATATATACATAATATCTACATATTAGTATGCATACACATGTATGTATATATTGTATATACATATGTATGTATTTATATACATACATATGTATATATATACATACATATGTATGTATGTATATTATTAATACATATATACATATACCTACATTTGGTATATACATTCATTACTGGTTATGAAGCCTAATATTCTTATTTTTGGATCCCATTTAATTTTGATTGGGGGGGCCTATGAGTGGGGTACACCCCTATGGAATCCAAGGGGGCTATCCCCCTAGTGAGGGTTCAAGGACAATGCCCTCAAAGCCAAATTTTAGATACATATTTAAATAATAAAATATTATTTTATGTCGTAATTCAAGATTGTTCATAATTAGGTCAAAGATTTGATAGTAGAGGTTATGTTGCCTTTTTTTGCTCTAGAAGGCAACCCTCTTTTATGTGGGCATTGTATTACGACTATGTATTTGTATTATGTGTGGAGATTCTGATAGAGAGAAGATAAAGTTGCAACAAATATGTTGTTAGTTGTATCCCTTCATTTTGCTAGATAAATAAAAGGAAGGATTGAACGTTTCTTTGAGGACGTAGACTATATTGGGTGAACCATGAATATTTGTCTCTCTATTTTTTGTGTTACTTTATGTTTTAGTTTTGCATTCATTTTATTATATATTTCTTTGCAATCCTATTCCTAACATTTATTTCTATGTATACATACATGTGTATGTACATATACTATATGTAGATATTTATGTATATATTTACATAAATATCTACATATAATAGACATACATACATTGTATGTACATACTATAATCTACATACAATAATTGGATATAATATAACATGTAAGGTCTATATGAAGATATGTATGAATGTATGAATATATATTGTATATAAATATTTATGTATGCACAAACATATATGCATATTCATATATGCATGTATACATATTTATGTGCATACATATTATATGTATATACATACATACACATATATGTTTGTATGGATACATGTATGTATGTATATATGAATAATAAATATGCATAATTAAATATGTGAAGTACATATATGTATATATGCAAAACTTACATATATACAAACAATAAATGTATGTAAAATACATACATGCATGTACATACATACATATAAATGTATATTTATTGTTTTAATATACATGTGTATAGACATATTGTACATACACACAATATGTGTATATATGTATGCATATATATGTACACACATATGCAAACAATAAATATACATATGTATGTACATATATGTACATACATAATATGTACACATTGTATGTATGTACAATATTTCTATACACATACATGTACTATATACATGTTAATGTATATTTATAGTATTTATACCCACTAGCATGCATGCATACACATATA
>VDFB02058242.1:195835733-195899574 GCA_007258455.2 Sequoia sempervirens | reverse complement strand
TTGCATTATCATTTCATTACATTATCATTTCTTTGCAATATCATTTCATTACAATATAATTTCATTAACATCTCATTACATCTCGCTACATTATCATTTTATCATTTTGTGTTATTATATCATTTCATTTCTTTTTTTCATTTCATTATCATTACCATTTTTTATCATCATTCCATATCATTACATTTCATTACAATCGTACATTTCATCTCATTATTGCACTCATCTAACATTTTCATATCATTTATTTATCCTACCACGCATTTATCATTTTCATATCATTTTCCATAACCAAATCCACATAAACATAAACATCCATTTTATATCACATCATCATTATTTATTGCATTAGAAAAATCCAACAACACAAATTTCATACATACATTACATTACAAGCATTTCAAAAATCCCATTGCATATTTTCATTAATAACAACAAAGGTCATCCACCTACATGACATCATTAGTACACATCATAAAATCATCATCATAAGCATATCATGAAATATCATTAGGAGCATATCATAACTCATCCTGCATATCATGATCAGTCATCAAATCATTTACATACATATCAAAAATCCATATCACATCATGAAAAAAAATAAAAAGCACATCCATGTCATCATCACATCATCAAAACTCATCGCCACTACATATCATCACTCATAAAAAATAAATAAAAATGTCCAAATGTCCAATGAAACTCAATAGTATAGAGAGATACATGAGATATGATAAAAAACAATACACATATCCCCACAAAATTGGATACATCAATAATCCTGTATCAATGGCTCAAGGTTGGCTGGTGGACCCCCCTGATGGAACTGGTCTCAAGGATGATGGCCTGCCACTTGTCCCTGCATCAGGATCCCGTCGAGGCCCTATAACCCCTCTACTATGTGTAGTTGTCCATGATCTGCTCTTGGTCCTACTATGGGACCGTGGAAAAGGCTCTCTGCGCTCAAGAGGACACAACTCCTCATATAAAATTCGGCAGTACTCAGCCTCTCTAGCCATCTTAAAGCCCTTTGCAATGGCCTCTCACAACGATGCATTCTCCATAGTGCCCATGAGCCTTTGGGAAACACCCTCTGCCTTTGTTGCCCTCTGTCTGAATGAATCCCTCTCTGCAATCAACTGGGCTACCTATGGGTCTGGGGTAGGAGGAGGTACATGTACCTGTACCTATGCCTATTCTTGTGCCTATGCCTATGCTTGTGCCTATGCCTATACCTGTTCATGTGCCTATGCCTATGACTGTGCCAACTATGTCTGTAGCTGTGCTACCAAACCCTAAGCCTAAGCCAATTGGCTCTACAACTGCACCTGTTGTCCCTGCAGTGTCTGTACCTGGGCCTGTAGAGTATCTATTTGTCCCTACTGTGATGTGGAGGCAACCCTAATCACTGTCCTCTGTCCAATACTAGTCCTAGGCCTCCACATGATTTGAACACTACCCAAAAAGTCTAGCCTCGATCTCACTGGCCTCTGCTCCCCACCTCTACCCTCTCCACCATCACCCCCATCACTATCATCTGAGCTCCCCTCCTCTCCACTCTCCTCTTCCTCTCCTCTGATAGCTTCTTGCTCAGCACCCACCACATCCTCCTATCTCCCACCTCCTGGCTGAGGTTCCACCAAAAATGGGTGTCAGCTCATCTGGACATGTAAATCATAGAAATGGATGTGTGTGATAGTACATTGAATACTCCTCTAACATTCCAGCATCCACAATATCAGGTCTCAGATCCCATACCTCAAGTTGTAATGCCATATACTCAGTATATGTAACCTAGTAAGCAATGCAAATACCCCATCTAGGCTCATCCTTGCACCATCCATAGTACGCAACACCTTGTGGCATACCTTGTGTAAAACCAAACTGTCTTTGTACTCGTAGGGCCAAAAATATCTCTATGATGAATGGTGTACGACCTATCAAAAAATTGAGGTATCCCTACAAATTACATCTCTAGGTGATCTGTATCCCAAACATCACAATCAATATATGGCCTCCATATCACTGTATCCATGTCATCCAGTGTTCGTCTCCAATACTCCACCTTTCCCATCTTGGGCTAGACAAGTGCAAATGAATAAGCATATGCATATGGCTTACCTGGCGGCCTAGCCCTCAGACATAGCAGTTTGGTAACAACAATATGCTCCCAAGCCTAGATCTGGAGCAGAGTAACCCCGCAAGACAAACTCGATGATCCTCTATAAACAACCTGGTGTAAGTCATGATATAAGTGGGTTAGCATGCAAATCCCCTAGGAATATCTTCGTGGCTGACCCATCATCTACTCAATAATCCTTCCCCATCCAATTGATAGCCCCTTTGACCAGTGATCCAAACAAAGGAAGCCTCCAATGAAAACACCTAACACTACAGGTAAGGTAGGATAACCTCTGAAGTCTACCCATGGCACCCAGTACCCCACTATTTGTGCATTGCCATACACCCTTCTCAATGCATCTATGCCACCCAACTCCTTGTGATCATAGAACACAAGGGCACCTACCACCGGGATCCCCAAAATCTTGTACACATCCTCTGGGGTCACCGTCAACTCACCAGTCAGAAAATGAAATGTGTTATGCTCAGAGTGCCACCTCTCTGCTAATGCATTCAACAGTCCCCTGTTGACTTGAATAGGAGGCATCGCCAACAAAGATCCCAACCCACAACTCACTATAAACTGCACATCAACGGGAGTCAAATCCTGAATCCTATCCCAACCTGTCGAGAAACGCTCTCTAATCTGGAGGTTTCTAAAAACCTCCTATTTTTGGTCATCACAAGGATAATCAATTAGACTCATATCAGACTCACATCAACATAATCTATCTACCTCAATCAGATTCATATCAAAGGACCCATATCAACCAAATGACACATATAGGACTCATATCAAAAGGAAATCATATTAGGCCATCAATACAAAATCTATCTATCTACATATCAAACCAATCTACTCTATTACTATTTGTTTTCTATTACAGGAAGCAAATTTATCAACAAGCACAATCATCCTCCTATTTGTACTTCAATCATGAATGCAAATATTTTTTCACTCAAATCAATCTACTATTTGTTTCTATCGTAGAAAGAAAATTTATCGGAATTCATATCAATCATATACTCTTTGTTTTTCATTCTTTTGGAAACAAAGTTATCAACTATCTACTCTTTGTTTTCTATTTTTGGGAAACAACATTATCAAACATGATGACATGACAATTTTACTATCTATTGACCAAGGAAGCAATAATTCATCATCATTTTCACCAAATCAACATTCTGTCTAAATTTCCTAAATGTGCTACTTGTGGCCTAAAATCGCTAAAACCCTAAAAGTGCTACAGTTTCCCTCATATGCGCGGTTTTGTGCCCTAAATGCACTACATCATTTCCTAAAAGCGCTATTTCCCCAAAAGTGCTACTTCATTTCTCAAATGTGCTATTTCACCCCCTGGATGGGCTAAAACCCTGTAAGCGCTAATCTGTAGCCTAAATGCGCTAATGTACCCCATTCAACCCTAGCCCCCTATAAGCGCTACTTTATTTATTGAATGCGCTAAACTACTAAAATCCTATAAGCGCTATTTTATCCCCTATAAGCGCTACAAATATCTTCGAATGCACTAAACTATTTCCTAAAAGTGCTAAAATGGCACGTTTAAACCTAAAACCACGCTAAAATGCATAAAAAATTGACTGAAAACAAAAAATTTCAACATAAGAAGGTTTGAATTGACCCACCAATGGTCCGTACACTGCTTGTCACAGATATCAGTGGGACTGCTCGAATCTATGTCAGTGGTACGGGATCTCCATCGTGCCATGTCACTATCAAAGCAAAAGGTTCCTCACAAGTCAAAAAGTGCAAATGACTTTTCTTTTTTACCCTTTTACCTTTTAAGGGTCAAACCAAGTGGGTTTTTGGTGGCATTTTTTTTAACTGGGGCATTTTCTTTTCTTCATTTATCGGGAGCTAAATCACTGCGTCCCTTTCATCATCTGACTTTTATCATCACCATTTTTCATCATCAGTGATTTACCTCCTATGAGGGCATCATCAATATCGGAAACATATCAGAGTCAGATCATGGGCAAAATCAAACACAACAAATTTCAAAAGCAGGAATATTTTCTTTGAAGCAATGTGTTTCACACATCACTTCAAAGAGGGGAAAAATGTATATGCATAAAATTGGTCATGTCTGATTAATCCTAGCATTTAATTAAATATTTATTATTTAATTAATTTCTCTAAAGTCCTCTACATTTGATTAAATTTAATTAATTTAATTAATTTAATTATATTGTTCATTCAATTTATTCTTTTGTCATGATTAAACAAATCAATTTTTATTTAATTGTTTCACATTCATATGTCCACTTGATTAATTAAATAAATACACTTTATTTATTTTAATTAATTATCACTTTTTGAATTTAAATAAGTCTTTTTGATTTAATTAAATTTAAATATTTCTTTTCAAATCTTTCTTCTAATTAATTAAATATTTTATTTAATTAATTCCATTTACATGTCATTTCTTAAAAAGTTTAATTAAATATCTTTATTTAATTAAATATCTTCCATATCTTTTCAAAATCATAATTAAATATTTTATTTAATTATGAAATCCTCCATTATTCTTCAAATCTAGGGTAAATATTATATTTTAAGAAAAATATCCATGTCACCCATAAATGAATAATAGAATTTAATAATTCATTATTTATCTTCTTCAAAATCTTTCCAAAATCTCACAAAAAGATGATTTTTACAATTCATCTTTATCATCTCATTTTATCTTTTTTTCGAAAAAGGAAACAAAGCTTGCTTTCTGTTTTCTTCTATTTTTCTCTCCAGTCTTGTCCATCTTCAACCATTCAATCTGCCAAAAATTTTCATAGCCGTTGATCACTTTAGCCAATCAAAATTCTTTGAAAACTCTATAAATATCCCTATGAATCCAAGCATTGGTTACACCTACGACTTATAACGCATACAAATTATAGATTACTTGCATCCTAACATTCTAACATCTTTAGCATTGTTCTAGCATCTTTAGTTTGTTTTTATCAATTTTGTAAATCTTTCATTTTATCAATCATGTCTAGTATCAGCATAATCATATCTTAGCCTAGCGTTGCATGCATTCATATTTAATCTCATTCTCTAGGAAGACAATTTGTTGAGCCTAGCCCAAGATCTGAGAGCCAACTACAATCAACAAAAACACTGGAGATAGAGGACGATAGGACGACATCAAAGACAGAAGAAAGAGTTTGCATTTATTTTCATTTAAATTCTATTTTTAATATAATGTTCTATCAGTGTGTTCAAATTTTTTTTTTTGATCTACATTTATCACACTCTAAAATCGACCACACAATAGGTGTTAGGAGTGCAAACTTACAATATGAGTAATATTGTTGTTATATCATGTGTAAATGATGTAAACTTGGCCTTCAACGGTCATTAAGGGTTTGAAATTCAATTGCAAGGTAGTTGGTTGGTGGGATGTGAAGAAGAAGCCTTTAAATGGAATGTAGACAAGAAATGTAAGTTTGATTTGGAGTTTTTGAGAAGAAATACATTGAAATCTCAAGTTTAGCAACAATTTTCTGTGTTTTCTAGTTTTTTCTTGAGCTGTATGGTAACGTACATCCTTGTATTATGCAAGTCTCTTTTGGAATAGTGTAGGGGCATGATTCTTATATGATTTCCATTTGGTTTTAGGTCTTAATAAATAATTTGAAGCTTTCTTTAAGGATTTTCTTGTGCACAGCCCAAGAACCCCTGTTTTGAGGGTTTTGTGAACAAAACATGATTTAAAGGGCCCTTAAATCTTCTGTGGAAATTTTAACTCATGTAAGGGACCCTATGATGTTTGATTTAAGTGTAGGATGCATGATTTGAGGGCTAGGAAAGAAATAGGAGTAATAAACCTGCTACTACAGTGAGTTTTGTGAACAAAAATGCATATGAATGAGGGCTTAAGCCTAGGGTTTGGAAGAATCTCTATGGGAGGTCATGATGTTTAGAAATTTTAGGCATGTGCAAGGTTAATTTATTTTTTTCAAGTTGGTTTTAAAGTCTATGAGGTTGTGGAAGTAGCATATTCAATCAACTTGAGCTTGAATAGTGCATAAAACAAGGGTTTTCAGGTTTGGCATGAATTTGTCCGTATTAGAGGAATCTAGTTGTGGTTTTAGAGGTTTGGGAACCTAATAAATGCTTCCCAAAGGTTTCAATTTCCTATGATAAGTTTGAGGGCATGTTGCTTTGCAAATTAGGCCTAATCAACCTAATTAGGTCAGCCTAGAAAGGGTGTTTTTGGGGATTTGGTCCAAAGGAATTGTACCTAAAATTGAGATATGTGTAATAAATCTGAAATGGGTGTCTAAAACCATCAAGATTTTGTCTGGTGTTTTGGAGAACATTTGAGTTACTGGGAAAAAACTGAGTTTCCACTACTACTAGGGTTCAAGGGGTGAAAGTATGAAATCTAACTTCTGATGATTGTCAAGCTTTGAGGGTTGTTTGGTTTGTTCAAATAGGTCATATTGATCTTTTTAGATGCCTCTTAAAGGAATGTTGTCAAATTGGTTGTGATTGTGCCTCCCAGGTCTACATCAAACCCATCACTATTTGTTAATTTCACAACTTAGCACTTTTTGCACATTTTGAAAATTCTACTACCTATTTAAACTATTTTGGTTTTCATCTCTATTTCTAAATTACTTCATCAGTAAAGCTAACTCATCACCTATGTTTTCTAGTTATGAAGCCTTGAATGACATATATATTTCATTTATTTTAATGGATACATTTTTGAGGAACTAATATTTGTCTCATTACCATGCTATAGGTAAAATTATATGCCATGCCGAAGAAATGAACAAGGAAGAAACTAACAGATGAAGAGTATGAAAAATTCAAAGAATAGGAGAGAGAATGGGTGGTGACATATTGTGAAAAGAAGAAATTGGAAACGATTGACGAAAAAAAGCTAATTGAAGAGGAACCTCAACTGTCAAAAAGAGAAAAGAAATTGGCAACACAAAAGGAACGAATGCGAAAGCATTGTGCTAGGATGGATGAAGATACTGTAGTTGGAGACACACCCTCTACTACAAGTGAATACGAAGGGACACCATTAAGCACAAGCGAATATGGAGGGACACCATCTACCACAAGTGAATATGGCTAGACACCATCCTCCGCATCTCAAGTTGAGAGTACATCATCACTAGGATTTGACAAAGAAGGTATGCCATCATCCCCATGTGAAGATCAAGGTATGTCTTCTACTCCACCCTCGATCGAAGGTACACAATCTAGCCCACCTCAATTAAAGATTGATGAAATTACTAATGTTGAGATGTATGCACCTAGGAGAACACCACCTAGAATTTTGCGTAGAAATCCAAAGTTTTTGATTAATATTGATGAGGATATTTTGCAGCACATGGAAGGTAAGATTCCATAACGTACTTGTAGAAGATATGTTGATAAGATTTGGAAAATATTCTTTGAAAGGATAAATGAGACATTAAGATGTCAACTATTTGTTCAAATGATGCGAGGTTTAAAGTACATAAACATCATGAAGACTCTTGGGTTGAGAACATCGAATGCATCAAGTGAAAACACTATTGTGAAGAATCTAATGGATGCTTATGAGAGTGTGGGTAAGACCTCACACTCAAAGGATAGTAATGTCACCCGATGTGTCATTACATCGACTTTGGTAGGATATCAACAAATAGATCTTGTCTCATTGAAAAGACAAGTGAACAAATGAGAATTAGTAGAAATTTTTTATCAAAATCCGTTCAAAGGTAGCAAAGAATTGAGGGCACCGATTCAAATGAATTATGGGCATTCTCGGGGAGACTGCCACATAAAGATAAAAAAGTTGTTGAAGCATTGAGAACACTAATTGAAGAGTATTGGAAGAATAATACAAGGCCATCTCCGAATCAAAGGGATGTCATAAGAAGGAGAATCAATAGTCAGAAGTGTGAGCCACATCCAAAGCATTTTTTGGATATGACTCAAACCCAATGTTTTCATAAATTTCAAAATGATTATCCTCAAATTAGTATTTCTCAAATATTTTTTGAAATGCTTAAACCTTTTTATGTCAAGATAAATCACACACTCACTACTTGTTGTTGTAGACTACATATTGAATTATCTAACCATTATGATGTTTATCTTTCTATATGTTTAGATTTTCATACTAACGATGTTTTGCAAGATTGTGGCATAAAAGCCCCACCAAAATCTTCAAGAGAGTTCTTGTCAAAAAATTTATGTGAAATAGAGGATGGCCAAAAATTCTACAGTACAACATGCTTGGATGGTTCATGTGAGCATTGCGGTGGCTTGCAACGAATGCCAGTATGTCAACATATGGAAAGCATAGATGAGGGGATAGAAACTAGTAGAGTTTGGGAAATATAAAATAGTGGCACGCGCTACAAAAGATGGGTCTCAAGAAAAAAGGTGTGATTTAGTTATTGAGAAGATTCTAGTGTATCAGTTTATGTCCATGTTTCATGAGAATCTAGTGTATGAGTATGCAAGGCATACCCATACCCGATGGTTGGATGCACAATTCAAGCTATGCAAGGAAACCTTTCTATTTGGTAGCATATTATTAGTGGTTGACTTTGTAGATAACTGCACTCTATAGCCACAGTGTGAGGTGCAGTCACAGTATTACAACTCCACATAGGTTTCGATATTTGTGCACATAGCATTCATTCATGTAGCTGATAGTATAGAGGACCAAAGGAAGGTATTGAAGGAGTATCACGTTTATATTAGTAATGATCACACACATTCTCCAGAGTTTGTGCAAGGTTGCTTCCAAATGTTCTACAGTGATTTGGCTCGGAGGGGCATAACATACGACCAGCATATAATATGGTCAGATAACTATGCAGTATAGTTCAAGAATGTGTGCATCTTCTACTGGTTGTGCAGGATGCATCTCACTACAAGTGTTCAACATATGTGGAACTTTTGTGAGGTCGGGCATGGAAAGGGGGAGCATGATGGTGTAGGAGCATGCGTGAAAAGAGCATTAGCATGAGAAGAGTTAAAGTATAAAGATAGTGCAAAGTTGACATATGCACGATCAATCGTCGAGTGGTGTAATGATTTGATGGGTCTAGGTAATGAAGGTACGTCTTTAGTTCATATATTTTTTTGGTTGATGGATGATACTAACATTGCACCATATGAGGATTATTGTACACTAACAAGATTGAGTAAGCTTCACTCTTTCCTTAGCTCAAATGCAGGTTCATGGAGTATCGATACACGTAAGATGGCATGCTTTTGTTCTTCATGTACAATGCAAGCCTGGAATGATTGTGAGTCAGGGGAGTGGGTTGACAAATGGTTGACAATTTATCTTAGCCCACTTCACATGTATCACCCTCTGACAGCATTGGAGCTAACGCAGATGGAATCATTGGTCGACTTTGACCACATATCAGATCTAGTTCAACTAGGTAATATATCTACTTGCTTAGTTTTTGAAATTCCATATTGTTATCTTCCTTTGTATTGTATTCATAATGTTGACTAATTTCAAGAGATATGTCACACATATCAATGTAGGGCATGTTTATGCAGTTATTGCAGATGAAGAAAATGAAGAGGGAATAGAATATTACTTGTGTCGTTGTGTTGAGGCCAAAAATAAATTGGAAGGCCCAATTATAGATGGAGAAAACATTGAATACCCTATAGGCTTAGTTGTTGTTATTGGAACACGGCTTCGAAGGTACCTGCATAAGAGTGTTAAACACTGGTTGTTTCAGAACTTTGACACACATCATAAGATTCTTCATTACTCAAACCTTGTTGTGGCATCCAATGTTCATTTGAACAAATATGGGGGTAGACCTTTGAACAAGACCTTATGGAAGGTCTGTGAGTCTGACCATGAGGAAATACTTGACACAATAAAGATTAGAGCAGACCCAGATGGTTCATTGGATTAATTTGTAAGTATATGCACAATGGTTCTTATTAATTTATATTTGTATCCACATTAATTTGTTTGATACCAATGCTATCATCTTATTTTACTTTGTGTATCTCTAAGTAACCTAGTAAACATTGATTGGTGTCCCCTTGCAGAAAATGCATATTTATGAACCATCCAAGAGAATCTCAGGCAAAAAAGCAATGCAACATCCTTATTTTGATGATCTTAACAAATCTCAATTATCATTAAATAAGCCATTATAAAAGTCCGTGCAAAGCTTGGTGAGGAAATTTCAAGTTATTCATTTGAATTTAACCTTATCATGAGCACCTATGATGTAGATATTATAAGAGCATCTCAAATTTCAAGATATTCTATTCATGAGAGGTGTTGTGTGCAATAGGTAACTTGGAACTCCCAGTGAAGATGTATGACCAGGAGTGACTAAGTTGAGAGACTGCCATGCCTATCTATAAGTGCCTTCCATCTATTTTCATTTCATTTCCATTTTGGATGAGCTATTTCTTTTTATTCTTTTACTTTGTGTATCTGTAACTAAACTAGTAAAAATTGATTGGTCTCTCCTTGCAGAAAATGCTGATTTTTGAGCCATCAAAGAGAATCTCAGCCAAAAAAGAAATGCAACATCCTTATTTTTATGATCTTGACAAATCTCAATTCTGATTTGAAGCCATTATAAAAGAGTGTGTGAATCTTTGTGAGAGAATCTCAAGTTACTCATTTGAAGTTAACCTCAAAATGAGAACCTATGATGTAGAATTATAAGAGAATCTCAAATGTATGAGTGACATTGTAAAATATCTGTGAGAACAGAGTACCTAAGGCATTGTAATGATATTTAATTGTAATGAAATTTACTGAAATATTGAAATTTGGTGCAGGGGCACCAAGGTTATTGAGCAAATTTGGTTCATGGAAGTCTTTTAAGTTAGTTTTGTGTTTTGAGTTTTGTCAATTGAATAAGGTCATATTACATCCACAATTGATTTATAATGTAATAAGTCATGTTAGTTACAAAAAAAATAGTTAGGCATGATTGGAAAGATGTAGAATCATTTGTAAAGGCTATTTAAAGCCTCTTGAAGGCTCAGACACAATGTAATTTGGGTGCAGAAGCACCTAGTCTCCTAGTTGTAAAATTTCACTTTTTGAAGGTTGATAGGTGGTCAATAGATTATATTAAGGTATTTTATGTTTATTTATGGTCAATCAAGACCATTTAAGGTGTATTAGGGTGATTTTTTGTGTCTCAATGGTGAAATGTGCAAAAAAATGCATTCTTGCTACAAAATTGTCAATATTTGAATTTGTAGCCTTTTGAAGGAAAATCTTTGAATATGGTTGTAAATGTGCAAGAATGAGGTCTAATATTTTGATATACCATTTAGAGAGCTTGGTTTTCATGGGGTTCCTTTCAAATTCTCTACTTTTATTCTTCCTATGGTAAACTATTTGATAGAGTTGGTGGAATTACCTTTCTTAGTAATCACTATTAGTGAGATCAAGATTGTTAACCTTGAGAGAGTATGACTTGGGAAAAAGGAATTTGATATGGCTATTATTTTCAAATAATTCAAGTAGGATGTACTCTGCATTGATGCTATTCCTCAATCTTCACTTGATGGCATCAAGGAATGGTTAAACTCCATGGATATAAAGTATTATAAAAGCAAAATGAACTTGAACTGGTGGCCAATTTTGAAGAGTATTACTGATGATCCAAATAAGTTTATTGAAGCTAGTGGTTGGGAATTTTTGAATATGGAAGCTAGTGATTCTGATTATGATAATTCAGAAGAGTTAGAACAAGGATATGAACCCTTTGATGTAGAAGAGGAATCAGAATCAGATTTCATGTAGCCACCATCAAGAGTGTTACAAGCCAACAAGATGGAGGGAATTCTTATATAAGGATAATTTTCAGTGTTGCAAGTACTGGCTTTAATACCAACTACAATGGAAACATTGAAATTCCCTAGTAGTATTTATGTTGAGGAAATTTCCTTTAGATGCAAGGATTCAAAGCACATCAATCATGTGGTACAAATGATTAAATCCCAAAGACGATCTGCAGCAATGAAATAGTTTGAAAAGGAAGAGAGAGCTACAATGGTGACTCAGGAGAAACTTCAGCTTTCAAAAACAAATTCAATTAGGCTGGAAGACGTATGGATCAGGCCAACATTTGGTGGAAGAGGAAGAAAGATGACTAGAACTCCAGAGGCCCACCATACTAGATTTCAGTATTCAACCATGAGAGTAGAAGAGAGAGTTGATATCATGTATCAAAAAATTAAGCATGCATTCTTCCAACCAGTAGAGAAGGAGATGATTAATTTTCTTCATTTTCATTTGCATAACCATATCAAGGCATGGGAACCAAGAAGACCAAGGATGTCCAGTTTTATGTGGAGGTAATGGATGTGGTCCAAAATTTAGGAGGGACAAGAAGGTCAATATATGATCTTGATGAAATTGAGGAAGAACAACAAGAGAGGGACAAGAAAATAAAATCAATACAGAGTTTCAAGGATTTGTCAAGTGAGTAAGAGAGCTATGGGAGTAGCCTCATCTAAAATATTTTGAACTAGAGTTTGATATACCGTTTAGAGAGCTTGGTTTTCATGGAGTTCCTTTCAAAGCCTTTGCTTTTATTGTTCCTATGGTAAACTATTTGGTAGAGTTGGTGGAATTACCTTTCTCAGTAATCTCTATTAGTGAGATTGAGATTGTTAACCTTGAGAGAGTAGAACTTGGGAAAAAAGAATTTGATTGGCTATTTTTTTCAAAGAATTCAAGTGGGATGTACTCCACATTGATGCCATTCCTCAATCTTCACTTGATGGCATCAAGGAATGGTTGAACTCCATGGTTATAAAGTATTATGAAAGCATAATGAACTTGTACTAGTTGCCAATTTTGAAGACTATTACTGATGATCCAAATAAATTTATCGAAGATGTTGGTTGGGAATTTTTGAATATGAAAGCTAGTGATTCTGGTTATGATAATTCAGAAGATTCAGATCAAGGATATGAACCCTCTGATGTAGAAGAGGAATCATAATCACTCTTCATGTAGCCACCATCAAGAGTGTTACAAGCCAACAAGATGGAGGGAATTCTTATATAAGGATAATTTTCAATGTTGTAGGTACCGACTTTAATACCAACTACAATGGCAACATTGAAATTCCCTAGTAGTATTTATGTTGAGGAAATTTCCTTTAGATGCAAGGATTCAAAGCACATCAACCATGTGGTACAAATGATTAAATCCCAAAGACGATCTGCAGCAATGAAATAGTTTGAAAAGGAAGAGAGAGCTACAATGGTGACTCAGGAGAAACTTCAGCTTTCAAAAACAAATTCAATTAGGCTGGAAGACGTGTGGATCAGGCCAACATTTGGTGGAAGAGGAAGAAAGATGACTAGAACTCTAGAGGCCCACCATACTAGATTTTAGTATTCAACCATGAGAGTAGAAGAGAGAGTTGATATCATGTATCAAAACATTAAGCATGCATTCTTCCAACCAGCAGAGAAGGAGATGATTACTTTGCTTCATTTTCATTTGCATAACCATATCAAGGCGTGGGAACCAAGAAGACCAAGGATGTCCAGTTTTATGTGGAGGTAATGGATGTGGTCCAAAATTTAGGAGGGGAAAGAAGGTCAATGTATGATCTTGATGAAATTGAGGAAGAACAACAAGAGAGGCATAGGAAAAATAAAATCAATACAGAGTTTCAAGGATTTGTCAAGCGAGTAAGAGAGCTGTGGGAGTAGCCTCATCTAAAATATTTTGAACTAGAGTTTGATATACCATTTAGAGAGCTTGGTTTTCATGGAGTTCCTTTCAAAGCTTCTGGTTTTATTTTTCTTATGGTAAACATGTATAATAACCTTCAATTCCTCAAAGGAGAGGTTGTTGGTGGATTTGTAACCCATTTTTTATCAAGAACGTTATCTCCAAAAATTTACTGGTTTTTCCCACTTTTCTTGTTACTGTATGGCATATACAGATGCTAAGATGATATTAAACCTATTGGATGTTGTATATTGATGAATTGTCTTTCATTTTCACCTATTTAGAGGTTCTAACTCTTTTTATAATGAAAGTTATCTTGTTTTTACTGTTGCTACCTACTTTCACAGTGTTCTTGGATTGAAGGGTTTCATGATGTAATTCGACCCATTCCACTTTTTGTGCCTACTGTACCTTGTGGAATGGGTCCTCTAACTTGTAAAACACATGCCTAACCTATTTAGAATGTTGTGGAGTCAAGGTTGGGTGTTTCAGATGATGTTCTAGGGTTGTATCAAGGTATTTTCATGATGAAAATGAGGGTTTCAAGTGGTGTTTTGACAAAATGTGGGAATGACTATCCATGTAATGTATTATTCACTATGTGTAGGGTTTGGTAAGTGTGGTGCTTTTTTTGGGTCTGGAAGGTCTGAGAAATAGGAGTTTCATTAAAACCCCAAGTATTTTGCTTGAAATCGAGGATTTGGTGTATTAGGTGTCTAGAGGTCTTGGACCTAGAAAAAAATCATGGAATTGGAGATTTTGACATATAACATACTATTGTTTGAGGAGTTTGAGTGAAGATCTAGTGTTTAAAAGGTCGTCTCTTTGTAAATAGGGATAATTTAGTAGCCTTTGTGTAAGGTGGTCTATTGGATCTTAATGATGGTACAAATAAACATGGTATGATCTCTTGTGAATTTGTCTTAGGGTCTATGTTAAAGCTTGTTTGATGTTTGGTTGGCCATTAGATGACCACCTCTAAAAGATAAGCCTATTTGATGAAATTTCGAGACTATAAGCCTATTGTTGTTAGTTGATTCAATTTGGGTGATTGTGATTTCAAGGTTGGTGTCTTGTTGAGGTTTGATTAGTTGATGTTGAAAAGAGTTCATCTGCCTTGAATTGAATCAACAAGCCCTCTAACATAACAAACCCCAAAACCCTCTTCTCTCACAAGTTAGGCAAGGGTTTATTGAAAAACCTTACTCGAAACCTTCCCATAGCCAACCAAAGCCTAAAACACCTTCAAAAAGGTCTGCAAAAGCTTAAAATTTCAAAAGATATCGCTTCCCCCAAATATTTCTTCAACCCCTAGCAGTAAACCACCATTTTCCACTAATAAATGCACCATTTGACATCTAGGGCATCACCTAAAAACCCTCTATTCACCTCCCTTGCACACAAAACTTTGCACACATGTTTTATAACCATAACTAAGCCTTTCCATCGAGTTATAGAAGCATACAGTGGGTGAAAGGCTTAATATGACATTTTAATGCATTCGAAACCCTTAAAATAGGGTATACAAACTAACCCTCAATAATTGGCTTCTAAAATACACAAAATCACTTGAAATCCAACCAAACCAAAACTAAAATGGAGTTAAGTCTACTTCCCAACGAATTCCATCGAAAAAAGAGCACAATCACCCTGTACAAAACCGTACAGTTCAATGAAACATCAAATCCCAAAGTGCAAAAGGGTAGCAACCTTTGAAGGGGTATTACTCAGATACCATGGTGCTTACAAAATCTTTGAATAAACCTATGGGATCACATTGGGGCCATCTAAAATAACACATATTGGTTTTTGTTATCTTGGAGTGGTTTTCTTGTGGTGTCCAATTTTTAGTTGATGGAAAAAGTGTCAAATGCAAGCAGTGGAAAGTTGCAAAGTGGTGCAACTTTCGTTCTGCAACTCGTGTGACCAAATGGATTGTTCCAATGTGTCTGAATAGATATTTTTATGCTATTCATGGTCCTCTTTCATACCCAAATATGCGAAATCGCTTCGAGCTACATTTAACTAGATCGATCCCTTAAGGGTCCAAAGTGCAAAATGGCTGCAAACTTCAACATATTGTTACTCGGATACCATGATACTTAGAAACTTCTCATTTGATCCTATGGGATCATGTTGGGCCCCTCTATAATAACCTCTCTTGGTTTTTTGTTATCTCAGAGTGATTTTCCTGTAGAGTCCAGTTTTTAGTTGATGGAAAAAGTGTCAAATGCAAGTAGTGAAAAGTTGCAAAGTGGTACAACTTTCGTTCTGCATCTCGTATGACCAAATGAACTGTTTCAACATGTCCAAATAGGTATTTTTACGCTAGGAATGGTCATATTTCACACCCAAACATGTAGAATCACTCTGAGCTACGTTCAACCAAATCGATCCCTTAAGGGTCCAAAGTGCAAAATGGCTGAAAACTTCAACATGTTGTTACTTGGATACCGTGACGCTTAGAAACTTCTCGTTTGATCCTAAGGGATCATGTTGGGCCCCTCTACAATAAAATCTATCAGTTTTTGTTATCTCAGAGTGGTTTTCCTATGGTGTCCAATTTTCAGTTGATGGAAAAAGTGTCAAGCGCAAGCAGTGGAAAGTTGCAAAGTGGTGTAACTTTAGTTTTGCAACTCGTGTGACCAAACGAATTGTTCCAAAACATCTGAATAGGTATTTTTACACTAGGCATGGTCCTCTTTTGCACTCAAACATGCAGAATCACTCTGAGCTATGTTCAACCAGATCGATCCCTTAAGGGTCCAAAGTGCAAAATGGCTACAAACTTCAACATATTGTTACTTGGATACTATGACACTTAGAAAATTCTTGTCTAATCCTATGGGATTTTTTTGGGCACCTCTGTAATAACCTCTCTTGGTTTTTGTTATCTTGGAGTGGTTTTCTTGTGGTGTCCAGTTTTCAGTCGATGGAAAAAGTGTCAAATGCAAGTAGTGGAAAGTTGCAAAGTGGTGCAACTTTCATTCTGCAACTCGTGTGACCAAACAAACTATTGCAATGCATATGAATAGGTATGTTTACACTAGGAATGGTCCTCTTTCACACCCAAACATGTGGAATCGCTCTGAGCTACATTCAACCGGATCGATCCCTTAAGGGTCCAAAGTGCAAAATGGCTGCAAACTTCAACATGTTGTTACTCGGATACTGTGGTGCTTAGAAACTTCTCGTCTAATCCTATGGGATCATGTTGGGACCCTCTACAATAATCTCTCTCAATTTTTGTTATCTCAGAGTGGTTTTCCTATGGTGTCCAGTTTTTAGTTGATAAAAAAAGTGTCAAATGCAAATAGTGGAAAGTTACAAAGTGGTGCAAATTTTGTTCTACAACTCATGTGACTAAATGAATTATTACAACGCATATAAATAGGTATTTTTATGCTAGGAATGGTCCTCTTTCATACCCAAACACGCGGAATTTCTCTGAGCTACGTTCAACCGAATCGATCCTTTAAGGATTCAAAGTGTAAAATGGCTACAAACTTCAACATGTTGTTACTTAGATACCATGACGCTTAGAAACTTATCATCTAATCCTATGGGATTGCGTTGGGCCCCTCTATAATAACCTCTCTCGGTTTTTGTTATCTCGAAGTGGCTTTCCATGGTGTCTAGTTTTCAGTTGATAGAAAAAGTGTCAAATGCAAGTAGTGAAAAGTTGCAAAGTGGTGTAACTTTCATTCTGCAACTCATGTGACCAAACAAACTATTCCAATGCATCTGAATAGGTATTTTTACGCTAGGTATGGTTATCTTTCACACCCAAACATGTGGAATCGCTCTGAGCTACGTTCAACCGAATTTATCACTTAAGGGTCCAAAGTGCAAAATGGCTACAAACTTTAGCATGTTGTTACTCGGATACCATGATTCTTAGAAACTTCTCATCTAATCCTATATGATCATGTTGGGCCCCTCTGCAATAACCTCTCTCAGTTTTTGTTATCTCGAAGTGGTTTTCCTGTGGTGTCCAGTTTTCAATTGATGGAAAAAGTGTCAAATGCAAGTAGTAGAAAGTTGCAAAGTGGTGCAACTTTCGTTATGCAACTCGTGTGACCAAAAAAATTGTTCCAACATATCTGAATAGATATTTTTACTATAGGCATGGTCCATCTTTTTTTCCCAAACACGTGGAATCGCTCTGAGCTATGTTCAACTGGATTGATCCCTTAAGGGTCCAAAGTGAAAAATGGCTGCAAACTCTAGCATGTTGTTACTTGGATACCATGATGCTTAGAAAATTCTCATTTGATCTTATTTGATCACGTTGGTCCCCTCTATTATAACCTCTCTTAGTTTTTGTTATCTCAGAGTGGTTTTCCCGTGGTGTCCAATTTTTAGTTGATGGAAAAAGTGTCAAATACAAGTAGTGGAAAGTTGCAAAGTGGTGCAACTTCCATTATGCAACTCGTGTGACCAAATATACTATTCCAACTCATCCAAGTAGGTATGTTTATGCTAGGCATGGTCCTCTTTCACACCAAAACACACTGAATCGCTCTGAGCTACGTTCAATCAGATCGATCCCTTAATGGTTCGAGTGCAATATGTTGAAATAGGTCATTCTACCTATTGTTCAGGCTATGTCTTGGTGATATGGGCTTGATGTAAGTAGGATAGGGAGTAGGAATAAGAAAATGGCATAGGAAGAGATTACTAACACTGCCCCTATTGAAAATTCAAAATTGAGGCCCCTTAAAAGCAAGGCTAGAAGAGGTGAAAAGAAGAAATTGCTTGAAAATAAGTTAGAATTGGTTGGAAATAGGGTGAGGTTGTGGAGTTTGATGTGTTCAAAAGGCTGGCAAGGATAGGGGAGGTCAAAATTATGTTATGGCATGATGCCCTAGTTGGGAAAACAAGGGTTTTGAATAAAAAAGAGAGGTTTGAGGGAGTAAAAGTGGGTAAAGTCAAGAGGCAGCATAATTTGGTGGTCAATTAAGTTTGTGCAGACATAATGAAGAGTGTTGGAATAGGTTTTGAGGTTTGGGTTTGGGTTCGGGGGTTCAGTTCGACGATTAGGCCAATTTTTTTTGGAGGGGGTTTAGTTCGTTTTGGGTTCATTGGTACAAAAAACATGTAAAAACAATATATATATATATATATATATATCTGCAGCCTAGAAGCATGAATTAGGATTATAATATCACATAACATCATATAAACAACAAAACCACCATAAAATTGAATGTCATTTAAAACATGCATGATAAATATTCATCATTGAAACTTGAATTGTGGTAGCTTGATATACAAAGTCTATTGATGCTAGGGTTCAATTTGTATGATTTTGAAAAAAGAAGCCAACTGAGTAGAGTTATCAATGTTCTTCATAAATCATAAGAATTTTTTTAGTACACTAGCCATTTTGATGTCTTCTTGCAGTCTCAAACATTATTTTGTATCATTGTTACATTGGTCTTGAGAGTGGTAGCTTAATATAGCTCCACAATACAAAATCTGGTTTACTTGTGCAGTGTAAAAATGACATAGGCAAATTTTTCTTTCAAAGAACCAAAGGGTGACTGCACAATTGAAGTGTATAAACACATATCTTTTTGTAATATCAAGGATAATTTTTGAAACTTCCATGCATTGCTAATCTAAAAGGAAAATTCTTTTGCCTAATCTGTATGCAGCCATGCTTTTGACATTGTCAAAAAGAGAAAAACTTCTTGAATGATGCAAAGGCATGGCCAAGCAGTTCTAACTCTTTGCATGAGAGAAGAGAGATGTTGGAGAGTACATCAAGTCAGTGAGAAAAAAAGTGTAATGTTTTTTAGTTTGTAGTATTCCTCTATTTCTCTACAGATGTGTGATAAATTCTCAGTTCAATGATGCAGAACAATTTTTGAAAAAAGAAAGTTGTGTCACAATTCGCTTTCAATCTAGCAAGAAAAAATGAAAGCTCGACCTCTTGGAATGAAAATGCTTGTTTGCAAAAAAAATGAATAAGAATGAGGTATTTAAGGTGTTTGAAGTGATTTAGAGGTCACTTTTAGGGTTCTCTTAGGTGTGGGTCAAAGTTAATCTCCATAAAATATTAAAAAAATGTTAAAAAAAACACTTTTTTGGATGCCTAGGCACACAGGTTCTGTCTTGGTTCGCCTGGGTTCTGTCTGGGTTCTGCCCAGGATCTCTTGGGTTCTACATGGGCAAACTAGACCCAAAAATGAAGGACCCTGGTCGAACCCACAGACAAACCAAACTAGGACCCACACCACCTAAGTGAACCAAGACCAGAACTAGGGCTAAAATAGAAGAACCCGGTAACATAGATAATGTGTCAAGAAGTTGACTACTTCATCCACTCTAAATATTATGTTTTGCAAGTGTTGTGAAGATTATGTATCCTTTGCTTAATTGAGTTGTTCCAATCAAAGGATTAAATATATTAGAATCATTTTATCAATCATTTCATGGAATACCAATTGAAAACATGTTTTTTGCTTTTAGATAAAATTGTTTACCATCAATCAATTAATTTATTCAAGAAAAACCATGAAGGACAATAATGATCAATGTTATGGCTAACCAATTAATAAGTATACACGTGAATAAGTCAAGAATGTACATGTGAATAAGGGAAAAAAAAGTAGTCATAAACACGTATGTCTTGAAGTATACACACGAATACATAGTATACACAACTTAATACAAAGTATATGCACGACTACAAGGTATACGCATGAAAATGCGTAAGTCGCAAAGTATACATTGGAACACACGTAAGTCACAAAGTATACATGTAAGTTGTAAAGTATACACTTGAATACACGTAACTCATATCTATTGAGCCATGAATTTATAACATGCAAATATGGACACCATTGATAAAAAAGATTTGTATTAACCAAATAGCCATGTACGCATACATCAATATATGTTGATATAAGTATAAAATATAGGTACAAAATAGCCATATAGGCTTACGAGAATGCCATATAGGCATACAATGTTAAATAAATCCAATACAAAATATGTACAAAAATGCCATGTAGGCATACAACAAAGGGCTCTAGAATCAAAATTCATTGCTTTCCAGGCTCTCGAAATAAACTCTTCCCCTTTGCTTGTCGATCAGATGGCGATAGGTCTATCACTCATTTGTGTTGCACTCGAGGAGTGCTGCTACTCCTCCTAGTACTGTTAAGTTCTTGGTGAAGTTTTAACTGTTACAATAAGAAGTAAAGAAATTAATATATAGAAATTACATTATAAAAAATGATATATTTAACAAAATAATCACTTACGGCCTTTCACGATCACTCTCCATGAGGGAAATATTCACACGCCGATGTTGAGGCATGCTCAAGCCCTGTATAAACCATCCAACTAGAAATTAAACTACGAATCAATAATTTGGTTTGATTTTTCACTAGAACTAACATCTATAACAACGAATGTAAATTGAAATTTAGCAATTTGCTTCATACCTCCCCTGTCAAAGCCATCAAGGATTGTATGGTGGATGAAACACCGATATCCATTTCCCTCGTAACATTTGGAGGTGTTTCCACTGTGATAGGTTGAATTAGATGGTTAGAAATCAGGAAACAACTTAAAGAGTGCAAATAAACAACTTAAAACAACCCACACTTCAAGATTAGCCTAAGTTGGAAACAAAACAAGACAAAGCCACAAAATAGAACTTTATACCTTGCGTTGAGTCGATCCTTTGGTTGGCCCTCCGATCTTGGATATGTATGCTTCTTGGATGGCAAGATGCAAGCTAGATGAGGATGTGAAGATGGATGCAAGTGGATGAAAATGTGAAAATGGCTAAGTAGAGGTTGAGAAACAAAACTGCAAGAGTTTGGCTAGCACAAATGATCTCTCTAAAATGAGAGAAAAGAGGGGGTATTTATAGGATTTTTGGGAAATCCTAGGGGAAATGGACGGTCAAGATTGAACCACCAAATATCAAGATGTAGGGCTAAGGTGAGTTGAGAACTCACAAGCCCTCACATCTTGACATGTGGCATGTGAGATAGCCCTAAAAGGTGAAGTGGACATGACATGGAGAGGGGTACAAAGTACCTTGGGATTGGACAAGATCTCCTCATAAAGGAGGTACTTGTCCCCATGTGGGTGAGAGGACAAGTGGGGAATTAAAAATTCCTCAAATATCCTTATGGGGAGATGGAAAAGAATTTTAAATTCCAAAGGGTGCATTGGGGGATTAAAAGGTGAATTAAAAATCCACATGGGGAAGGGAGATGCCTAGGATAAATAAAAATGAATTAAAAATTCCTTGGGGGATGGGGAGAGTTGACTAAAGGGGGTGATTAGGATTGTGCAAGTACTCGATTAGATTAATTAATGAGGATTAGAAGAGGATTAGATCTCACATGTGACTTGATGTGACAAGTCAAAGATCACATGGGGAAGAGAAAAAAGAATTTAATATTCCTTGGAAGGATAAAAGGAATTAAAAATTCCTTGAGAGGTTGATTAGGCTAGTTAGTGGAGGATTAGAGGATGGTTAGGTGACTAAGAGAGATTAGAGGCCAACTTGAAAAAGTTGGAGGATGTGACACATCCTAATCAAGGATTAGGCATGTGCACATCCTAATTATGGGATTAGAAGAAGGATTAAGATTAGATAAAAATGATGGAGGATGTGACATGAAGGGAATTAAATAAATGAAATATTTACTTAATTCATTTGATGGAAGGAGGATTAAAGATATAAGGTATTATTGATTAAATACCTTAGGGATTTGGCAGAATTAAAGATATTAATCAAATAATAGCAGTATTACTTAATTAACGAAAATAAGATGAAAGAGGATGAATTTGGATAAATTAAGTGTCCAAATTTAGACATCTACATCCACAACCAACATCTGAAAATAAAACAACAAATTATTCAATCACAAAAAGGTTACAATAGCGATCCAAGTCATGACTTATAATGTATGAGATCTAATGAACAAAATTTTGAGTACTTATTAAACTATATATTTCTGATTATCATGCTTACTATATTCCCTATCCATATCTTGTTCGAAAGGACGTGCTTTTAGGATTTTACCCATATCAGCAAGCTATTGAATCATTTGATTAAATGATTTTGTAGACATGTACAATAATTGTGGTGGCATAGAGAAGGCAGTGAACTGTTTGAAAAAATGCCTCAAAAGAAATGGGGTCTTAATGTGATGGAATGCCATTACAAACAAATTCACGTCATGGCATTCCATCACCATAAGACCACATTTATTTTAGGAATTTTTTCAAAAAGTTCATTACCTTCTCTATGGTATTATTGCTTACTATTATGCTTTGATAGATATTTTTCCAAACATCCATAGTTTGTTGGAAAGCACCTATTTTAGGCTTTTAGCCATAGCAGCAAGGAAGTGAGTAGTTTGATAAAATTATTTGGTGCACATGTATGAAAAATGTGGTATCATAGAAAAGGTGGTGGGCATTTTGAAGAAATTCCTCGAAGAAATGTGGTCTCATGGTGATGGAATGGAATTCCATCACCATGAGACCGCATTTCTTCGAGGCATTTTTTAAAACTACTAACTACCTTGTCTATGCTATTGCTTACTATTATGGTTTCATAGATTTTTTCCAAGCATCCATAGTTTGTTGTACAGGTGCACCTTTGCAAGCACATGCCTCCATGTGAAGAAATTGCATCACTGCTTATGTTGACTTTCTAAACAACTATATTGTAATTGAAATTTTTTCATCTATCAACATCTAGTTAGTTATTAGATATGGAATGTGAAGTAATGCTTTGAGTTTGAATGATGTGCAATGCAACGTAACCAACGATATGAATATAAACTACACAAATCTATTAAGTACAATTCATTAGTTAAACTCTTTATTCTATTACCTACGTGTAGGTTTGAGTAAATCCACTGGCACTGGGAGGTGTTCCCTTGAAACCTCCAATATTACCCTGTTCAACATCCAAAATCACATATTAAAATACCATTCGTAAAACAATGCTATTAACATGTAATAAATTTATAATTGTTTACTAGTTACATACCTCGCTGATAGGTGTACTATAGAAATAAGTAGGTGGAGGGCCGGTGTATCTAGTATCAACACTGTGACCCTACAATTTTATTAAAATCATAAAACTAAATTAGTTAATCTTGCATTTCAAAATTGAAATTTAATAAATTAAATTCAATGAACATGCTAACTTTTACCCGAGTATCAATGTTATACGCATCATGCAAAATGTCAACCGCCCTCTCCATCTCCATAGCTGCATACAAATCTTGTGTAGTAGCTTTCTGAGTGTCGGTGGGGTCATATGAACAAGTCACCCCATGAGATTGACTCACATGGGTTTGAAGGCCACCACTCGAAGAATCCCCTAGATGGCACTGCAGAATAGGGCTAGTATGATGGATGACACTCTGGATCAAAGTGTTGATCACCTGCAATGTCTCTACATCAGCAGTCTCCTTCGCAATGACATGCATAACAACATGCTCACGAGGCGGCCTAATGAGAGCTCGTCTCCCTTACCACATAGGATCCGGCTGTGCACCAGGCCTATCTTGAGCCAAACCCCCATCTCTCCCCTGAAAGTCCCTCATATCAAAATAATTTGGGATTTTGTTCAATATGAACTCACTGTATATTTTCCTAAGAAAATGCTAGGGGGCTTCACAATTGTTGCACAGTCGGTCATCAAAGACCATGTACGACCTATCATAAAAATGGTTCCTAATCTCTTGGTGGTGGCACCAATGAATAGGAAACCTCTTCGCATTGAGGCTAAGATTTTGATTTGTGTGTGGGTCAGTGAATAATGAGCACAAATCACCTTTTGTAATTTTTAAATCCTTTACTTGTTTATATGATAGTTTATCCGCATAATATGCCCTAGCCACCTGCCTCCTATCTTGCCATCCAATTATTTGTTTGCTAATTGAATCTACATTTTTCAACATATCTTTCAATGAATTTGCTAGGGTCATTATTTTTGTGGTTGAACCATTTAGATCACTCAACCTACTACTAAATCCTCAATTTGTTTTTTGTTGTTCTCAATTTCACTCATTAAATTTTGTTGAGTGCCAAGAGAATGTTGAGTGATTGGTGGAAGAGGTTGTTGTTGAGGTTGATTTTCTTGTTGAGGATTTTGTTCTTAAGGATTTGGTTGCTCTTCTTGTTGAGGATTTTTAGGGTTTTCAGGTTCATTTACATCTCCTACAAATTCAAAAAAAAATATATCAAATATAACCTAAAACTAACAAAATCAACCTAAAACTAAGAAATTCAAAACAAACAACATACAATACTTACCTCTCCCACCTCTTCATCGTCGTGGTGCCATCCTTGCAAATAAATAGCAATTGTTGTTGAAATTTTTTGCACAATCCCTCCTCCTAGAACACAAGTGTGAAAGTTGGGGGTTTTGGCCATAGGCAGAAGAAAAAAAAGTCAAAGTGAAAATGACGACTTTCACTTTTTTTTTCTTTTAATGTGCAATAACGTGAGCACATTATAACGCGCTCGCGCTATGAGTTTTCAAAATAAAAATAAAAAGTGGCCACAAAATTGCTACCCAACTTCATGCACCTGCCCCTCCACAAATTTTATCTTCAATATATATCATCCAAATTCTTTGTAATTATAAATTCAATCGACCACAAATAAGGAATATCAAACTTGTAACATGTCGGCCTACATCTCCATTGGTGGTATACAAAAATGATTAAACATTATTTATATTTCACCTAGATGAATTGGCATGACTCATACAACATCTAAGGACACTACTTGAACTCCGCTCAATCATAAAATTGTGGTGCACAACAATAATATACCTTAGTTAGCCTCAATATTATCATAACATCACAAATTGACTTGAAACAATTGTGTGGAACTAGAAACAAGAAAGATCTACATGTGCTTTAGACGTGAGATACTTTGAGACATGTAGAAGGTCCACACAAACTCATACAACTTCTTTGTACAATATTTTTCTAGTGCAAGTATCCAAACTTATGTTTTGATGAAGAATAGGCATAAGGAATCAACTGCAACACACTAGGCCACTTGAAATCTGAACTTGCAAACCACCAAACCACTTGAAACATCAATGTAGCACTCTCTAGACATCCCTAAATATTTTCTTAGAATTTAATGTCTAAATATTCACATCTAGAGGAATGCAAAGCATTCCACTATACCTTCATCATTACTTTACTCTACTAGAGCAAAACCTAGAACTCTATCACTTCTATCTTTCACTACAAAAGGTGTAATGACTTGAAATATTGGATATAACACCTTAACATAATCACCAAATTATCTTTATATCTACAAGAATAAATATTTCTCTATGGAAGGATGTGGAACAAAACATTGTGTCTCTGTCTTAGAATATACATTGTGAATTCCTTAGCAAAAAATTTGCAACTTTTCTCTAAGTGAAGTACACCAAATTGGAAATATATCAATAGAGACATATTGGAAACATGTTATAAAATGTGTACCCACCTTTGCATCACAATTATCCATTAGGTTAATCACCACTTTATAATGCTAAATTGTACCAACTAATATCTTTGCACTTTTACTATCTCCGAAACATATATAATCTTCAACACACTTTTAACATCAAGACAACAAATATTCTCAAGATGCACCACCCATATGATATTTCACAAAAGGAGGTGGATGTGCATGCAACATATATCCTTAGTAAACAAAATACCCCAATGTGGAGAGGTTTGACACATACAAGGAGATTATGGATCAAATCCATAAGAAGAATTCTCAAGAGAAGTTCGATAAGAACAAGGAGTAGCTATAGAATTAGTGGGATATTTCACTAAAGGAACCCACATAACCATCATATTTTTCACCATATTTGGAGAAACACACGCCAATGGAAAGAAGTTCTAGAAGAATCCATGGCATAGAAAGCACAGTCTGAGGTTCCCACATGCTGTTCCTAGATGGTGACAACACTAGCGGTACAAGAAATATTTGAAACCCTAATACAAATGAGTGAAGAGAGGAAAGGCCAAAAGGAAAGGCCTAAGAAAATAGTAAGGATAAAGATAATTAATTCCACAAAAGAGGAGAAGGAAGAAGAAGTACAATAAGTGCAAAAACCTCCACAAAAACAAAAGATAAAGGGCACATTGTATAAATTCAATAAGAGGTATCAAAGCAACCACAACCACCTATTGATGTGATGGAAACTATAAAAACAATCCTTTATCATGGTATGCTCTCACAAGTATTATCCATGTATAAAGATTCAAATACTGATAATAAGGATGGGATAATACAAATTTTGATAATATACATAATAAAATTTGACAAAATTCTAGAGGGAGTAATCAAAGACTTCCCACAACCCATAATTGTTACAATACTAGAAAGAAGGGAGAAATACCTAAAGGAAGCAGAAGAAATAAGGGAGAAGGGAAATATAGAGGTGTGGTCTAGTCTTACCATATAATACAAGGACTACCTCACATAGGCCCAAGCACAAGAGCTTCATACAAAGAAGAGGGTGGACACTTTAGTGGGAGGCTAACTAGTGCAGGGGCACCTGATGGATTATATGCCTCCATGAGGAAAATTTGGAATTTTTGTTTTATTTTGGTGTTTTGATCATGAAATAAGGTCATATAGACCATTTTATACTTACATATAAGTTGGTTTAAGCCCTAGGAGTTCAATTTGAGTCCATTTTGCAAATTTTGTAAAAGTTGTCTAAAAAGTGCAAAAATTGTCATATTGTCCAAATGCAAGAAATGGAATGTAAAGACTCATGAAAATAAGGTAATAATAGACCATTTGAAATGTAACTTTAGTCTATTTGTTCAGGTTGAAGTCATTTTGTTAAAAGTTGCAAAATCTAGGAAAAGTTGTCAATGTGAAAAATTACAAAAATGCAACAATTTGAATACCGACAGTCATTTCGGAGTCCAAAGGGTGGTTAGTCAGTTTTGTGAGTTAGTTTTGGTGTCTTGGTGTTTAAATAATCCTTTTTTGGTAGGGGTAAGAGGAGGAGAGGTGTAATACTTGAAAATTTGAATGAAAAGACTCCATTTTCTGTAGTTTTTCTCATGTTTTTATTTTTCTAGGCCATGGTATGACCCTGTATGATCATGTATTCACTTATCATTGATTTTACGTGAAAGGTATCTGAATATAATTTTTAATGCAATTGGTTTGAATAAATTTCATCAAGTATAGAGAAAGTTATGTTGATTTCTTTCTAGGTGGGTCAAAACCTAGACTAGGGTAAACAGTGAGCAAGAAAATTGTGTAACTTGAAATATATCCAGTAAAAAATAATGAAAATTGGTTTGTAGGTATTTTTTACATAATATTTGATTGTATGTAAGTTATAAGACCTAAAGATGATATTTTGGGCAAGTACCATGATGCCCTAGGCTGAAACAGTGTGTTCTTGTGCAATAAGAGGTGGTTAGTGGTTAAAGGTTAGGGTTTGAAGAAATACCCTTGGGAAAGAATGAATAATGATTTGATGAGCATGTAAAGGTCACAAATGAAGTTTTTGAAGCTTTGGTTGAGATTTTTGAGCCTTGGAGTTAAGATATTCAATAAACCCCTATTGGTTGGAAGCCTAATTAGGCCTTGACAAAGAGAGACAACAGTGTTTTGGGTAAAACTTTTCAAAGTAACCTATTCTAAAATTTTGATATGTTGTAAAATTAAATAATGGGTTTCCAAATATTTTTGTACAATCCTTATATCTATCTTGTAATAAAATATATACTTTATTTTTCCCTTCATGATTATTACTAGGCTTAAGCCAGCATATGTGAAGAAATCAATAGGTTGGGGTCTCATGGCTTCTTAAATGGTTTGGTTGAGTTTTTTATGACATATTAAAAAAAGGTGTCTTAGGTGTTGGTTAGGGTGTTTGTGCACTTGGTGTCATATTTGTGCCTTATGGCCTTAAGTTGCATGCGCCATTGAAAGGAGGAAAGCATCTCATTTTAATGGAATCCATGATTATGTAAGCCAAGTGCATTGCTTTATTGTGTTGAGAGAACCTTGTGAACCCCATGATTTTCATCACTGACAAGAGGAGATCATTAAAATATAGGAGACTACTACAATAACAAAAAAAACATGGATTCACTTTTGGAAGAGGAAAGAACAAAGAACCAATCAATACCATCTCCCACAAGGATAACACCAATCATTCAAGGGGAAGAGGAAAAAGAGTAGGACATGGAAGAAACAACCACACCAATTTCTCCAATTCAATCAATAAATGACTTTCTAGTGCAACAAAACCAATTGCAGCCAATACCCACTCCTTAACTCATATAATTACCAATGATGTACTCCCAAGCGAATCTAGAAAACATCTCCATGTTCCAAAAACTACAACTAGGAGATATTTTCCACACTACCACTAGCAAAGAGATACTTCAATAACATGTCGACAATATGAAGCAGCTAGAAGAGCTAGTACATACACTACAAAACTAAATTCCACATATACAAAGGGACACTTCCCTTCCTCTACCACAAGAACTGAAATAACTAGTGGATGGTATACAATCAAACTTTAAGAAATAGAAAGATAAGATAAGGAAAGAAGCTCAATAGGAAGTTTTGAAGAGTTGCACAAAGGAGGCTACAAAAAGGTGTGTGGTATCCCACTCTCAATTGGAGAAGCAATTGAAGAATGGGGAAGGAGGCATACCATAAGCTAATGTCCTATACTAGTTTTGTCTCCAATGGCCCACCCTAACCAAAAAATTGCAAGACAAAATATCACATATGGAGGCTTAGATAGTAAAATTTTCCTCATCCTATAACCCACTCAAAGATATTGATGGTGCAATCAGAGTCTAGCCAAAGAACACACACACTTAGCTATGAAAATTATAGGAGTAAAGGGAAAACATAAAGATGCAAATAAAAAAAATACAATAAATAGATAGCATCAAGATAACACACTTGTGTAGAGTATTAGGGGAGTTCAACATTGCATCCCAACATATTAAAATTCCTAAGAACCTTGCAGAGGTAGAAGCTACCCTAAGAAGTACACAAGGATACATCAAAGTACTCCAACAAGTCAAACAACAATGGGATACTATACTTGTGTAGTTAAAGGTCATTTACAAGCACATTCTCCCATGTAACTAAGTAGCATATCTTGGGTACAAGGCATAAGTTTCAAATGGGGGATAATCTTAGTAGGGTATAGGGTGGAGGGTTAAAGCTACTGCAACTCACCATAAAGGATTTGCAAAATATCTTGGGCTGACAAGGAAGGTAGAGTAAAGGGTACCCTATAAGGGCTAGATCTCTATAAGAGACTATGTAGTAATAGAGAAAGAGACTGTAATATAGAGCAAAGACTAAGATCTGCTAACATAATGATTATCTTAATATATATGGAGTTATAAGGATTCAATGGATATATGTGGTATGAATGACGGTTTTTATTGTTTAATCTATACATAATTTGTTGTTAGATATAGGTTCCTACCACACTTACTCTCTTTTATCATTTTACCCTCTAGGGTATAAATTGATTACATAAGGAATACCAAGGTACATATCTTCGAACTATAATTCCCTAAATTCTCTTGCTAATAACTCCACCCAAACATTAAATCCAATTTAATGTGAATACAAGCACCCAAGAAGAAGAACAAGAACAAAGAGAGAACATGTAAATCAAATCATGTTGAATGTCCTCCTACACACACCTCTAAATGCTCAAGATATGAAAAATATGATATCCTTCATAAAACCCCAAAGAGAATAAAATTATCCACATATAACCATAACCAATATGTATGCATCTCAAACCAAAGGAAGATTAGTAAAAATAATTCATTCCCAAACCAACGGAATAAGCCTAATAGTATCTTCTAAATCTTCATCAATGAATGACATCATAAATTAACTCATATACACAAGGAGATTAACATGACATACACTCCTCAAATGAATCCTCCAAAACTAAATATCCATAGCTCAAGATCCATATCCATGAGAAGACAAAGAAACAAATAACTCATGCTACAAAATCCTCAAATAAGCCATCCATAACCAATCATCATAGCTCAAGGCTCATTCTTGTGAAAACAAAGCATGAAACATAATGCATTTGAAAAAAACAATGATAAAATACATCTCAGATGATTATCTGCCAAGTATACAAAGAGTGGGGAATGATAATACTCCTCTAGGATAACCAAGTCATCATGATTCATCCCAAGAACAATCTCCTCTAGGTCCATCATGAACACAAGCCCATATTCAAGTGTAGGCTCCTCAAACTTTCTTGTTAAAACCTCATTCAAGAGTATCCATCTTAATACATATCTCTTATCCCAAGAGATCTCCTAGCATCACCTAAGAACCTATTATCAATCAATCCATGTTAGGATCCAAATTCAACACAACACTATCAAGAAGCTCTAAAGAAAATGACCAAAAACTCAATATCAAGAGAACTAACAAGATCAATTTCAAAAATCTAGCCATGGAATTAGGGACAAATCATAACATCATGAATTATCATCTCCTCAAAAGAAGATCATATGCTCCAAATGCACATATTTTATCCTAAGATCACTTGTATTATGCCAACACTCTAATGTACAATCGAGAGTACATCATGATATAATAAACAAACAATCCTATAAGAAAATATCACTTGTCAAATAAATTTTTTTAACCAACACCTCAACCAAAGACTCTAAGAGTCCTTTTTGGTACCATGATGTCAAAATCTCCAAATCACATGAAGATAACCATATCCTATCAATAGAACCCAATATGTGAATTAACTCTGACTGCATATAAGAAATAGGATGCAAGATCCCCTCCATTACACCAACAACCAAGTGTAGAAGATCATCCATCACCAAGTGATAAATACACAAAATCACCAAAATCTCCTAGTGAACCATGATACCAAGCTACATGACATCATAATGAATATCATTTCACTAAATATCCTTCATGGCCCTAGCACAATCAAAGAACTCAACACCAAGAGCTCCCAAAGATAAGATTAAAACCATGAATTATAAACCAAGAAGATCCAACACTACCAAACTATCATTGCCACAATCTCCCACTAAAGTGTGGAAGAAAGCTATCCATGACGTCATGATAACCATCTCTTAACTAAAGATCAACCAAATTCCCTCACACAATCAAATAACTTAACTACAACACTAGGAGCTCCCAAAATAAAAATAAAAATCATAATCCTCAAACCAAGAAGATACACCACCAAAAATAATTAAGAATCAATCCAACAACACCGACAATGCAATTGCATAAATAATCATGTTATGTCAAAGTCCCAAAGACACAAGGAGCATTCATGACACCATGATCATCACCAAATGTACCAACATCAAACTCCCACTATGTCACACATGCCTAGATCACATAGTCAACAAAAACAAGTCCCACATCATGAATATACTAGGTAACACCATCTCTCTACCTCATAATGACAACCAAACCAATGAAACATGTGACTATACCAAGGCATAAATCAAAATCTACATCAATAGTAAAATATTTATTGGTAAAAAAAACCCACATTCGAGTCACATATGCAAGATGTAAGTATAAAAAACCTACAACACTACACAAATTATAGATCCCATATTGCAGAATACAAATTCAATAATATACTAGTAACCATGCCAAATGAGGATAACCAGAGATATACATGTAAGTTTTCAATGACTTAAAGATCAAATAACCATATGTTCAATTTTCCATCAACTCAAAAAAGTAGGTCATAATCACAAGAACTCATAAACATATTAGATGGAAATAACAACACATAAATCACATCAAAACATCTCCAAATCTAATTCATTGTGTAGTGTTGTGAACCATATTTTTGTTGACTATAAGAAGTCTAAAATCTAGCTCGGTATGCACAAGTTATGACTTCTCCAAGTTTGAAAATTACATCCAACTTCTAGCAAGCCTTTCTCTATTGAAACAAAAAATATGGAAAAATCATTGATACCATAGTGTAGTTCTTTGCAATAACTTTCCAAAAGCTATAAGAAGTGTGATGTAGGAAAATGGGATCTAGGGTAAAAATCACACCTTCTCCTACATCACAATGGAAGGAACCAAAAATGATCACAAATGCCCACTTGGCTACTAACCTCAATGGAAGAGCCAAAATGGTGGACCGGGGTTTTGGTTCTTTCTTGGGAATATGATTTGATATTTGGTTAATTGACTATTACTTGACTTAATTTGATAATGTAAACATGCACCTAACACATAACAAAACATAAAAATAGAATGCAGAGTAGTAGAGTACAAACATAGAGGAACCTGACATATAAATTTGAGCTTGATCTAGCTAAATAGGGGCATTTGTTCCCTAGACCTAGAAGTCCAGACCCTTAGAATCATAATTCAAATCTCAATTGGTCCTTGTCCAAAGACTCTTCTTCTTCTCAAACCTAGTGTCATAACTTCTTGTCACTGATAAATTCCACTTTCCTTAATTTTTTTACTTGTAGTACTTGAATGCTTGAATGAGCAATTAGGTCTTCAATCCTTTCCAAAATTTTCTTTAGTTCTGTAACCTGCACACAAGAAAGAGAGGGAAGGGTTGTGTCATATAGGGGCTCTCCTAAGTCAAACCCCATTTTGGTATTTTTTCCTTGACAATGGCTATGATGATGTAAAAGAGTGCTTACCCTAGGTCGGACAAAAGTAAATGGATAAACAAGTGACAAATTGATAATTGTTACAACTTACCACTCATATCTACATTCCTTGATGGAATGAAGTCATTGTATTCATCGCCTTTAAGGAGAAATAGATGCTTGATTTGAAGTCCTGCAAGTGTTAGTGCTCACAAAATAAATTGACATGAAACATAAATAAACTCATGTTAAAACTTGATATGATGCTAACATGATGCTTGACTAAAATAATGTTGCAATAATTCTACTCTTGACTACTTTTTAGGATGCTCAATTTCTCAATAATTCACTAGCTCTTGTTAGGATTGCTTAGGGTTTAAAATAGTGGAAAGAACTTGTATTTATATTCATTTATTTAATTTCCTACAAATTGATTACCAACAATTGAAAAGTAAATTCAAATTTCTAAATGTTAAAATGTTAACACTAACATATTTGAATTGGGGCCAAAAAAGGTTGGACAAGGGCATTACCACCCTTGTCTATACATATTTTCTAGCTTTGATTGTCATTAAATAAAATTTAATTCATAATCTCCAATTCAACTCTAGTTTTCTAGATATGATCATAAAACATGCAAATTAAAAGAATAATTGGATCCAAGTACATGGGAGAGGAGCTAAACCTAGTGTTAAATTATCAAGGGTGACAACCATGCTACAAGAAGTAAAAAATCTAACACCCAGGGTGAAATTTATGTCTTGTTAAAATAAATTACTCAATTAGGCTTGTAGGGTGGTTGGTGGGTGGCTCTCGAGCTACCCACTAGTGATGCTCTAGCTGAGGGAGGGAAGAAAAATTAAAATCAATTTTAAAATGATTAAATTTTATTTCATTTTGTCCCATAGGGGCCTAGGGGTTGGTCACCTACAAGACTAGGGCTCAAGAGTTGGAGGCTTAAGCCTATCAACCTTGATTGCTAACCCAAGGGTCAATTGTCAATAATGGCACCCTAGGGTACCGTAGGGTGCCTCATCATTAGTAGGTGTACAACAAGGGGTATGAGGGGTTTTTAGACCCCCCTTCCTCCCATAATTTTTGTTTTCTCTATAAAACTATATGATCATATGATAGGACCTAGGAGGGTAACCATTATTTTTTTGCATTATTCCATAATGGAAAAAATAGGGAAAATTGCATTTCAATCTTCATCTCTCAGGCCTCTTGGATCCAAAGGTTGTTGGCCCATGGTTGAAATTACACCAAAATGTTTACTTGTTAATGCCTGATACAACCATCAAAGAGATGGACCACACAGGAGGTGGTTAGTCCCTTGTCACAAATCCTAAAGGGAGCACTAACCATCCACTAAATTTAAATCTCCCATTCAACATTACCTAAGGGGATTCAAACCTATGGCCTAATGCTTTGATACCAATTATTGGCCCATGGTTTTCATTGCACCAAAATTTCAACTTGTTAATGCCTGATACAACCATCAAAGACATGTATCACACGAGAGGTGGTTAGTCCCTTGTCACAAATCTTGAGGGGAGTGTTGACCATTTTCCAACAAAGGTGAGGTGTTTTTTGTCCCAAGGGGTCATCTATGAAACTTACCCTACAAAACCCTCATGATGAACACCTAGAAAAACTTTTTCAACTCAGATTTATTACCCTAGATTTACAAAAATAACCAAAAATCTACAAAACACAACTTTCAAAAAACCCTCATACCTTGACATGTCTTCATTCTTTTTCTTTCAAATCCCTAGATTCAACTATGCACCAGATCTACTCATACAATGTTATACCAACCACAACCATGGCTCTAACACTAAATGAAAGGAAATTTTCAACCATCTATGAAAATTTCTATATAACCCAAATAGAGAAATATATTCAAACAAGTATCCAAAATATCTATGCAAAAGAATAAACAACATACCATCAAAGATGAAACAATATATACCCTAAGAAAACCCTTAAGAGGAAAAATATCAGCATCAAAAAGCAACCATCACTCATGTCTTATTCAACAATAAAATCATTCAAATACATCTACGAAGTCTCCACGAATACCTCTGAAACATCAAGCTCTCAATATGCTCTCCATCCGAACAAGCATGTAATCACACATCCCATGCCATACTTCAAACCCTCACATATGAAATTTACAAGAGATACTCTTAATAAGGCCCCTTCGACAAAATAACTAGCCTTAGAAAACTAAACATGTTCTTTCATTTATAGTCATAAGATTGCACAAAACTACCAAGTGGTATTGCATAAACCATGTGATTAATACCATGATCTTACAAAAATATTCCCCCCCATTTAATTTTTGGTACTAAGTTTCCCCAATATTAAATATTAATCCCAATGTTACTTACAACACATAAAGTAGCCCCAAGAATGTCAAATTCATGTGATGCGCACATCCCCAGATCCCCTAGGTGCACCAAAAATAATATTAAATTATATTATGACACTATAAAAGGTGGACAATACACCTTTCCTAACATATTTATGCCCTTTAAGTTGACTTTAATGCACTAAATACATTTATAAGATTGATGAATGTGGTATTAAAGATTTTGTTGGGTAAGTTTTTGATTGTTTAGTTTAATGATATTTTTATTTTTAATAAGACTAAAGAACATAACCTAGATCATATTATATTAGTATTGTATAGGTTAAGAGAGGAGATGTGTTTGATCAATTTGAAGAAATGAAGTTTAATAAAGGGGCCGGTATACTTGGGATTTGTAATTTTTATTGAAGGATTAATAATGGATTGAAAGAAAGTGGGAACAATTATTGAGCGGACTACACTAGTTATTTTTTGGGAGGTAATATCTTTCCATGGTTTGGATAGTTTATATAGAAATTTTAGTAGCATTTTTACATTGCTAACTAAGATAATGAGGAGAGATATAAAAAAAGGAGTTCAAGTGGACATCAAGAGAAGATAAAAGTTTTAAATTACTGAAGAAGCGATAGTACAACCACTACTAGTATTACTAAATTTTGACAAGGTATTCTAGGTTGATTGTGATGTAAGTGGGAATATAATTAGATCAGTTTTGAGCCAATAATGAAGATTAGTATCATATTCCAATTAGAATTTGAATGATATAGGGAAGATATATTTAGTTTGTCTAGGAATTTTATATCAAAATTCAAACATTGAAGAAATGGAGACATTACTTGTTAGAAAGGAAGCTTATGTTGTACATTAATCATCAAGAATTATAAAATTTTAATATCTAAGATGAGTAAATTAGAGATACATGTGATGGGTTGAGTTTATACAAATTTATTCATTTGTATATAAACATAGGTGGGGAAAGTCATAGAAGGTTGTCAATGCATTGAGTAGTAGACAAAATTTGCTAATATAAATGAGAGTAGAGATAGTTGGATTTGAAAAATTGAATAATTTATATAATATTGATCTTGTTTGGTGAAAGCATAAAGAGAATATATAGGATTAAATGTTTAGATTACTCGATTCAAAATGATATTTTTTTTAAGGGTAGTCAAATATGTGTGCAAGGAATTCAATGAGAGAATTTTTATTAAGGAGAACCATAGAGGTAGTTTAGCGGGATATTTTGGAGTAGATAAAATAGTTGCATTAGTGAGTGAGAACTATTTTTACACATAAATATGCAAGGATGTAAGGAAATTTTTTCAAGGTTGTAGTACTTATCTAGTTAAAAAAAGAAGCAACCAAAATGTTGGTTTCTACTAGCTATTACTAGTGCCAAAGAGACCTTGGTAAGACATTAGTATGGATTTTATATTAGGTTTAGAATATAGAGAGGGCATGGGCCTCAATATTTGTAGATGTGGATTGATTTTCTAAGATAGAACATTTTATTCCATGTAAGAAGAACAATTTTGTGGTACATGTAGCTAGCTTATTTTTGAAGGAATTTATAAGGTTGCATGGTTTGTCAAAGAGTATCACTTTAGATAGTGACAAAAAAATTGTTGGATATTTCTAGAAGATATTGTAAAAGTAGATATTATATAGACATATTTGAAATCTAGTCCATCATACCACACATAGATAGATGGAAAAATTGAGGTGGTGAATATGAGTCTAGGTTACATGTTGAGATTTTTGGTTGGAGAGAATACATGTAGCTAGGATATTACTCTACCATAAGAAAATTTCACTCTATAATTTAGTAAATTCGAGTGTAGTGAAAATGTCATTTATGGTTATAAATGATAATAGTCTAAGGAATATATCAAATTTGAGACACATCAATAATGAATAGAATAGGATTGTAGAAGTACAAGAGTTTTTGGAACATATGAAGGAATTACATGTAGAAGTTAGAGGTCACTTGAAGAGAAAAATGCTAAATATAGGGAGAAAATTGATGAGAAATGAAGGCATAAGGAGTTTATAGTTAGATATGAAGTAATGGTATATCTTAAGAAGGAAATATTTCAAGTTGGAATGTATAAGAAGTTAAGAATAAAGAATTTTGGCCCTTACAAAATTGAGAAGATATTTGATTTGTGAAATGCATAAAATTAGACTTACTAGAAATTATAAGCATATCAACAATGTTTAACATTATAGACCTATCCTAGTATCATGAAGTTGAGTTAGAAGATAGTGATATATAACTATAATGGAAAAATTAATTACCACAACAACACAAAAAAGAGACTAAATAGATTTTGGATAATAGGATTAGAAGAAGCACCTTGAACAAACAATATGAGGAGTAATTGGTGAAGTGAAAAGGAAGGCTTGAAGAGTATTCAAGTTGGATTCCAAATCCTAAGGTAGACTATATGGATTTTCCTCCGGCCAATAGAAAGTGAGGAACTCATTTTTCAAACAACCTTGAGTGTCTAATGTAAGAGAATCCTAAGCTATGAGAAATATTTCATCACCCACAAATATTTCCTTTTAATTATTTATTTTGTTTCTAGGTTTTCATCCACATTTCAATTATAGCCAATCACTACAAATCCTACTATTCATTGTATTTTAAACATATCATCTTGAAGTTGGGAGAATACATTCTAATATGATCCTTCAATGTCCTTTTCAATTTCTAGAATTTTATAATCACTAAAATGACCTAAACTAGTTCTTGAATCATTATTGGGATTAATAGGGTAACACTCAATTTCACTGTTGGTAGCTTGCTATAGCTTTCCAAAGTTTATGGAAAGAAAATAACACATATCAAGGTACATTACACATAGGAGTGTTTATGATGTGAACCACAAGAAGACTAGAATCATGCAAGATTCTAGTTTAAACTGTGTATGTTTGTTAGTCAAATTTTTAGATCACGCCTTGTGATCCACCATCAAGAAGAGGAATATGTGGAATTAGAGTGCAAAAATAACCTTAAAAGGGGGGAAGGGAGATGAGATGATAGAGATGAGAGAAAGGAATCAAAATTGAATTAGAAAAGATATGGAAATTATGAATATTTAATGAAATATAAACTGAAGTAATAGGCAAAAGAATAATTAATAATATGGAAAGTAATTTAATTTGATGAGAAAGAATGATTACTATTACATAATTCAATCATTACTGTGAATCAATAAAGATCATATCATTATTTAGTTGTCATTGATTTTTCTATTATGTGACTAAGTGTTGTTCATTTAACTACATGGTTGAACATTTGTTTGTTACATCCCTTTTCCATTATTGGTGTATATACATTTATGTATTTATACATACATACATACATACATACATACATACATACATACATACAAGCACATACATCCATACATACACACCTACATACATGCATACATACATATATATATATATACATACATATACACACAAATATGTATATGTATATATATATGTATATGTATATGTATATGTATATGTATATGTATATATATACATATATATGTATATAATATGTATATATATTTACATATATATACATATATTTACATATATATACATATATATATATACATATATATATACATACATATATATATATATACATATATATATATACATACATATATATATATACATATATATATGTATGTATATATATATACATATATACATATGTATATATATATGTATATATATATATTAATGTATATATGTATGTATATGTATATGTATATGTACACACACACACACACGACTAGATATATACATGCATATATACTTGTGATATATGTGTATGCATGCATGCTAGTGGGTATAAATACTATAAATATACATTAACATGTATATAGTACATGTATGTGTATAGAAATATTGTACATACATACAATGTGTACATATTATGTATGTACATATATGTACATACATATGTATATTTATTGTTTGCATATGTGTGTACATATATATGCATACATATATACACATATTGTGTGTATGTACAATATGTCTATACACATGTATATTAAAACAATAAATATACATTTATATGTATGTATGTACATGCATGTATGTATTTTACATACATTTATTGTTTGTATATATGTAAGTTTTGCATATATACATATATGTACTTCACATATTTAATTATGCATATTTATTATTCATATATACATACATACATGTATCCATACAAACATATATGTGTATGTATGTATATACATATAATATGTATGCACATAAATATGTATACATGCATATATGAATATGCATATATGTTTGTGCATACATAAATATTTATATACAATATATATTCATACATTCATACATATCTTCATATAGACCTTACATGTTATATTATATCCAATTATTGTATGTAGATTATAGTATGTACATACAATGTATGTATGTCTATTATATGTAGATATTTATGTAAATATATACATAAATATCTACATATAGTATATGTACATACACATGTATGTATACATAGAAATAAATGTTAGGAATAGGATTGCAAAGAAATATATAATAAAATGAATGCAAAACTAAAACATAAAGTAACACAAAAAATAGAGAGACAAATATTCATGGTTCACCCAATATAGTCTACGTCCTCAAAGAAACGTTCAATCCTTCCTTTTATTTATCTAGCAAAATGAAGGGATACAACTAACAACATATTTGTTGCAACTTTATCTTCTCTCTATCAGAATCTCCACACATAATACAAATACATAGTCGTAATACAATGCCCACATAAAAGAGGGTTGCCTTCTAGAGCAAAAAAAGGCAACATAACCTCTACTATCAAATCTTTGACCTAATTATGAACAATCTTGAATTACGACATAAAATAATATTTTATTATTTAAATATGTATCTAAAATTTGGCTTTGAGGGCATTGTCCTTGAACCCTCACTAGGGGGATAGCCCCCTTGGATTCCATAGGGGTGTACCCCACTCATAGGCCCCCCCAATCAAAATTAAATGGGATCCAAAAATAAGAATATTAGGCTTCATAACCAGTAATGAATGTATATACCAAATGTAGGTATATGTATATATGTATTAATAATATACATACATACATATGTATGTATATATATACATATGTATGTATATAAATACATACATATGTATATACAATATATACATACATGTGTATGCATACTAATATGTAGATATTATGTATATATCCTTCTTCTAGCTAATATATAGAGATAGGGACCAACTTCTCACCAATGTAGAGGTAGAGGTTGTCATTGTTAATCTCTTTCCTCCTTAATCTTCACCCATTACTAGAGTAGAAAAATTATGAAGTTTTTGTGAGAAGATAACTATTATAAAGAGGTAGGATGCAGGGTGCACTTTGCTCTACAATGGTAAAAAGGAAGAGCAAACCATATGGTAAATCAAGTGGATGAGCATATTATACATAGATAGTATCTATGTGTACTATACATACATATGTACTCATGTATATTACATGTACATATGTATGCATGTCCATATTATATGTAGATATGTATACACACATGACTACATATATACCATATGTACATGCATATACTTATGATATGTACATACATAATATAATATTATATATACACATGTGTGTATATATTATATACACATGTGTGTATATATTATATACACACATACTTTATATGTGTGTGTATGTATGTATACACACACATAAAACTATATTATGCATGTATGTATAATGCAAGTGTTTGTACATACACTATGATTGGTGTAAATGTGTCAGCCACAACTAGACTCTATGTTTCTTATAATGGTGTTAGGTGTATACATTTCAAAAGTAATGGCAATAATTCTTCAATGGAGGTTCCTACATCTCTCTTTTCTTGTGAAAATTTAAATATCTTTCTTTGAACAAATGTAAGATGATAAAGGTGCTTACTGATTTTCATGGTTTCTCTCAATTTGTAACTTTTATTTTAAAGATGTTGCTAATTTTGAGTTGCTTGTATGATTATGTTGCTAATTTTGGTGTATCTTCATATATAATTTTATATAGATACATTACATTTAATTTGTGTGCTATAATTCACTTGTGTGTAATGCCTTCTACCTACTCAAGACATGGAAATCTACATCTTTCAAATTATAACACTTTCTTTGTAAATTGTTATTATTTGAGTGGACATATCCTCATTTTTTATCTTATCTAACTGGATAACATTAATGATTTAGTTTGGTAGAGCAATTTGCACTTCTTGAATCATTGACATTATTAGGTTGTGATAAGATAAGAAATTTGATAATGTGCAAGAACACTACATTGGCCCCATCTTTTACAAAAAAATTGGCCTAAGCAATATCCTCACTTGTCACAAAGATACATTCTACCATCCATACTTCCTTTACAATCCCATTAACAACAAAAAATCTATCACATTTGTAGATGAGTTATGTTCTATTAATAACTCCAAATTATTTCCATATGATGGGTTGCCAAATTCCTATTCCTATTGTGAATACCAACTTTATATTAAAAGCATAACTAGTCCAACTTCCTCTTCTTTGTTATATCTCTATTCCAACTACGGTTTAGCTTTTTGTGAATCATGATCTATTTTAAAATTATTTTTTCTCCACTATTGTAAATATTTGCTACAAAAGATATGGTGTATGAGTCATTGATCCTTGAATTAGAAGTGCTCCATGGGTAACCTATCTATAGCCAACATAGTAACTCACATAATCCATTCCACTTGTGTACTAACTATATTGAAAATATATTATATAGAAAAAGGTACAACTAGCAAATTCTTGACCCTTGAAATATCTTTTAAGTATTTTAAAAATTATTGAATTTGGAGTTGCAAAGGCACAAGGTAAGGAGGGAGAAATTTTAAATTATGAGCTATCATATAACCCCTAAGAATGCAATGGAAGAAGAGGATATTCTTGGTTGGAAGGTAGGCACTCTTTAACAAAGGGTAAAGTACAAAGTTGTGTCACACTTTCAGCCAACTTTATCAGCACAAGTGAATTTAAGTATTTCTAATTAAAAATATATTTTGGTCTAACATATGATCTTGTAAGATTCATTTTGGCTAAGTTAGATATATCCACAACTTTTTCAACTAAAATTGTTGGCTAAATGCATATGTAGCACCACTTTGAGGTCAATTTACCAAAAAAATAGATTTATTTGAAAATTTTGATGTTTAAAATTTTTTCCATACTCGTGTAAATAACATTTTAAAAAATATATAAAAATACCCTTTTGTAGATCCATAAGTCTAGTTTTCAAATATATGTATATTAATAATTAGATTATTATTTCTATTTTTCTTTTTTATTTTTACTAAAAATAGGTTATCAAATTAAATATTAGGTTAATTACCATGACAAGGAAAAATAGTAAAACTTATTAAATTTTTTTGTAAAAATATGATGCACTAGATAAAAGATTCTATATCAAGAGGGTATAGTTTTTTTTTCCATTTTAGATAAATAGATAATATGAAAGTTGATGTCAAATGGAAACAACTATGTTTAATACATGCACATTTTAATATTAATTTAAAAATATATATATTTATCAAAATTGGAAAAAAATATATCCATGCATTAAAGTTTCAAGTTATAAATACTCGGAAAAAAATTGAAGGAGAAAAAAAAAATTACTGTATAAAGGTTGACGTCTCATGTGACTTCATTTTTCACCATTTTTTCAGCAACTAAATTATAGTGTCACTTTATAAAAACACTATATTCAAATAATTTATATTTTTTTTAAAAAAATACATACATAAAATATACTAAAAAAAATATTTCATTAGTTTACATCATTTCATAATTCAATATATATATGTCACTTTTTAGTGATTCAAGTTTAAAAGTTGGACTAGTGTTGGTCATTTCCTTTAAAAAGTGTGACACACCTTTGTGCTTTTACCCTAAAGTTGTATGTTATATCTTAGCTAGATAAGTCAAAGACAACTTTTTGAAGGAGAGAAAATATTAAACCTTCACACTAGGGTTTTTCTTCTTAATTAATCAACATGTCCTATCATGGTTATTCTTCTTAAGATGTTAGTTGACGATATTTCCTTTGAATATAAAGTAAAATTTATAGTGACAATATTTATTGAGAAATCTCCATGTATAGGTGCAATAGAAAAATGAGAAATCTCTAAATTGATCGTTTAAATAAATTACCAAGTATGTCGTTCAATACAAATAAGACCCTCAATTGTTTTCCTCTAGGAAGATTGAAGGGGATTACAATACCCTCAAAGCCTAGAAGAAAGGCTTGATATAAAACTATATAAAAAAATATAATGACACTTGATCATTGTTTATATAATTTGAGAGTATGTGCACTCTATAGTTAGAACTTGTGCCAAGGCAATTGGCTAGTCTCACCTTTTATAAAAACTAGCGAACAAGTTGTTTGTGCAAGCTTTTGGATTCAACTGTGTATGTTTTTTACACAAAAACATACACAGTTGAATCCAAAACCTTGCACAAACAATTTCATGGACTGTGGAAAACTCATTCCAACTATATCAAACAAGTTGTTTACAAACATATGAATTTTACAAGACTTAGTGTCAATTATTTAATACTAGATCCATATATTACAACATTGTGTAGCCTTGAACACCTATTTATTCCCAATTCTTGTAGGAGTTGGCATTGTGAAATGAAGTGGGCTAATAAATCAACTATCAATTAGCCAAGTCATAAACATCCGCACACCAATTGCTCAAAACTATAGATGCAAATTTCACCTCTAAATCTAGTTTGTGATGACCCTACAACTGAATTTGTGTTAATTTAGACATATCAATAATTATGGTACACTAAAATTGATAGACTAGTATATACTTTAGATCCTTAGTTTGGAAGGAATCTACACATAAAATATAATAGTTATTTAAATAGGTTTAAAGACTTTGGATGAATTAGAAAACAATGTTCAGTACACATGTCCATGATCCATCATCTTCTCTTGTTACCTCATCCTCACGATGGATTGAGAAATATGATCCGAAATATTAATGAAGAAAAAATGTACATAATCAACTCTAAAAATATACCAAACAATTTATTTTTGTCTTTTAACCCATATCATACATTGGCATAGTTGTGATATTAAAACATCCCACTACTAACTTAAGAAAACAAACTATTAGAAACGTAGCATACAATAGCTAAGTAGTCAAGTAAAATCGGACACTGTTGCAGAAGATAAAGAGAGAACTTATTATAAACCTACCAAATGTTGAATAGCCCATTTTCCATCATTATCAGAGACACACAAGACAATGCAAACACGGCATATGCTTTGAACCCTGAAAAAGCCCATCAATCTAAAGTTTGAAAGGAGACCGTAAATTAACAACTTCCTTGACTAAAATCTGCCACACGTCAGTTGTCTGATAATAAAAGATAACATAACTGTGGTCCAAATCCACTGCAACTCAGACTGGAGAACACAAATATTTTATCAAGCTTTGTACAAACTGCAGAAGCTATTAAAAAAACTCTGAATATTTGAAAATTTTAAACAATCAGTACGGCCATAGTATCTGTCTTTTCTTTCCATGTGCCTAAATAGGCATAACAACACATGGGAAAAAACCCTACTTTCCTGCTTTAAAAAAAGCAACTAATGGGGTTGGCATGGAAAAGTTTCTACTGTTAAGGAAGGAGAAAAAATGCCCACATAAACTGGCTAAGCTGACAGCAATGGTGTGGATTCAATCCAAACTATTTGGACTTACTATGGCCTAATGGCCGACACCCAGTAGAACAGTTATTTGAGTCACTTTAGTGCTCGCCTTTGTTTAGTAAACTGGCAGGCGTTTCACTTGTCTCTGGACTTCTGTTGTCAGCAGATGCCCATGATTCCTTGCGATACAACTTACGACACTCAGATCTTGGCAGACTGACAGCCAGATTTGAGAACAAGTATAATAATAATGACTATGGGTTGTTAGGGTTTTTCTGGTGGGCTCTGCCTGACTCACAACCTTACAACTGGGACCCATTTCCATAACCAATAGTTGTGATCCAAGAAACGATTTAAAACCAAACAATCAAAGGATAAGTAAGATGAGATATTGAAGTGGGGAAGGTTGAGGTTGATTGGGATGAACATATAATCGAATAGGAGTAAATGTAAGTATAAGGGCATATGATAAAAATGTTTGTGCTTGTGGAGCACCGACCGGAGGTTTTCTGGCACCCCTGAAAGCACAGTCTATCTTGAGGGGCCCCATGCAATCTCTGAATCTAAACTCCTGTCAGTTTTCATTTGTTTTTTTGGGGGTTCTGTTAGCACGTAAATCTCGTTTCTGTGCAGAATATCCGGGGCTTTTGTGGGGCAGAGTCCGTCAAAAGTGGCAGAGGAAATGGGGAGGGTGGCATATGTTATGGTGAGAGAAAGCGTTAGTAATGGGGACTCTTTAATCGTGACTCGTGAGCATTATTGTGCTGTTGCTATTGGTGTTAATGTGTATATTATGATTGCACCGTTACCTACTTGACTAAAATACACAGTGGATAATTGTGGTGGCCCTGTTAGAGATGAGCTTCCACGCAAGCCTAGGAAGGAATAGGCAGGAACATTATATTAGGTAACAAACCATGGGGGATGTTGACAATTTTACACCAGATGAGGACGAGGTTGTGAACGGGATGGATGGGCTGTACGTACCAAACGCAAACGCCATGGACATAACGTGGTATCCCTCCATTGGAAAGGAATGTTGGAAATGGGTCCGCTTGAACAGGCAGAAAAAGCGGCCATAGAAAGGAACCTGTGTGCAGGTATGGGACCCACTTCGTTGATTGCAAGTTCTTTGCATGAACACTTGACGTATTGTTAGCAAAACGGAAGTGGAATTTTGTGGTGTGTTGATTTTTGTGTGGTATAAATAGAAGAGACTCACAGATAAGTGTAACTATTGAAGCTGTCTCTGTCACGGAGAAGAATTGGTTTCGTATTTTTGTAAATGGAAGAGATCCATCAATGTATGTAGCTTATCAGTTTGTCTGCGTCATTAATAAGAATTGGTTTCACAATTGGCTATTGCAAACGGTGATATTGAATTGTCATTAGGTCTGAAATTGTTGTTCTAAAGGTCTGAAATTGTTGTTCTAAAGATAACTACAATCTATGACGTCGTATAAAGATGTTTTTGGATTTGACTGTGTCAAGTTTTTCATGAACGTTTTGGATCTTATTTCATGATTTATCATGAGAAAATAAACAATAAGAGAATAGAAAAATCTTAAATTATTTTAAAAAATCATAATTTAACAAGAAAATACTGATATCGAGTTTTTCTCCTCCTCTTGCTCTCTACCATCCTGATGATGGATCCCTTGAACTGTTGATGCCGAAAATATCCAACACATTCAAATCCAGAACAATACTGAACAACAATATGGATTGTAGAAACTTGATATTACTACTTAGAAGAATTTAATAACATTGTATATTAAAATTAAAATATTTTGTATATTTGAATTTGATGTTTGATTTTTTTTATAGGTGTTTAATATGTCATCCCAAGAATCTCAAACTAAAAGGATCTAGTGATATATGATTTTAGAATTAGTGTTTTAAGTCTTCTATATTTATTTGATATGACACTAGAACTAAGTTTATAATAATATACTAAATGTTGTATTTTGAAATTAGTCTAGTTGGTGGATTCAAAATTGACATTTTAAATTTTTATGTGTTTAATTTACCATTGTAAAAATCTTGAATTACTTGTTAAGTTTTTAACATTGTATTGTTTAATTAGTCAAGTTTAATTTGTCATTATAAATTTTTTGAATTACTTGCAAAGGTTTCAATGCTATATATTTTGAATATGATTCATCACTATTGTGTGTGAATAAAAAATGATATGTATATGTGTTGTTTTTCAATTGTTAACAAATTTATACATTTCATTGTTCAATTTGAGCAAAGTGTTTGATGTTTGATTGTTTACTTTTAATTGTATGAAATTGTAAGTTGTATGCTCAAATGCTTGATTGTTTGGAGCTCTTAGCTCAGTTGCAAAACTACATAATGTTTTTTTTGTTTTATATTTTTAACTTGTTTTTGTGCTTTTTAATGTGCATGGGTGTTCAAATTTTTTTGAGTTAAACTAACATGCTAAAATGAAAGATAAAAATATTTTTTTAATATTTTTCTATATTTATATATGTATGCATGCAAAGATTCTCCCAATAAAAGAATTAGAATTATTCTAATATCAACAAAGTAATGAATTTCCTCCCTCTCCACACTTGGGATATGAATTATTTGAAGCATGCAAGGTGTATATTGTGGCAATATCATCCTCAAAGACCCAACTACTTTGCTTCATTTTCCACTCTTGATTGGGAGTTCTCCTCTATGTTGGTAGCAAAAGGATTAAAAGACACAAAAGGACAACTAGCTGCTAAAGAGACGTTAAAGTGTTCTAGTTGTGAAGAGTGCTAGTAACCAAGATTAGAATTGTTTATGGAATGCAAAATATAAAATTAGAATCCTAGAACCTATAAGTTGGTGATAAAGTGAGTTCAAAGTTGTTTAGAAGCTATAAGTGTATGTAGATGTGGTGATTTTTTTCCCACCAAACCCTACTAAATGCTAAAAGTTGTAGATAACTCAAAGAATGCCATAAATTGGAGGATGAAAAACCCATGCACGAGCTTATGAAAAATCATATATAATGCAAAAACACCCTCAAAGATGAAAAAGATTGTTTTTTAACTATTCTCAACACATCCAACCAAGAAAGGAAAAGGAAGAAATATAGACAAATAAAGCCCCATGACAAAATCCTAGACACAAAAAAAAAAGATGTATTAGTTATGAAATATGCTTAGGATTATATGTAAGAAAGCTTCTTGATATATTCTAGGGGTTTATACTTGGAAAGGAAAATAATGTTAGATTTCCAACTCCCAAGGTGACATCTTGGTCCTCTCGTAGATCCCATGCTATTTGGTCTAGTGGGGGTTATGTCAGTGTAAAAGATTCTTTTTTACACTCACTTAAGCTTACTTAGTATGTTTTTATCTAGTTCCATTTATGTATTTAAGTAATTAGTTTATTAGCTATTTACTTTATTTTCTCTAGATTTAGATAAGCTTTCCTTCTTAGATAAGATTTCCTACTTTATTGGACAATCTTTCTTAGATAAGCTTTCTTGCTTTATTACTTAGCCTAACTCCAATTGAACTCCATGCTTTATTTGAGATCTTGGGTTACCTCATGCATTGCATTGCTCTATATAAAGCAATGGATCTTTGTATATTTTACACACAAAAGTGTACTCTCATTTTGCTATATAGAATGCATTTTATTCGAGCATATTTTTTTTCTTTCATGCTTTCCTAATCTTTCATTATATCTTGGGTTTATTTAACAAAAAATATTACATGGTATCAGAGCCTTCATGATTGATAGGATTGGTTTTTAGAAATATAATTGAATGCAAATATGTTATTTTTTGGTAGAAAAATAGTATGCTCTTCTCTTGCATCCTTGGATGATCTAGAAAATAAAAAAATTGCAAAAAAACTAGATTTCAATGGTTTAACATCTACTTTTTCAGTTGCATGTATGTTTTGCAGCCTCCTAGATTGAATTTGGACACACAAAAGCATTCAAAATAATCGAGAAAGTCATAGCAACCTCTCATTTCACCACATCAATATCTTCTTTTTTAGTTGCATGTACTTACATGTAGCTTGCATGTACTTGCATGTACTCTACATGTGAATGAGAAGTTTTCAATGCATTTTAAAGAAGTATAGCTCTTTGAAGACATGAAGAAATCAATATATTCCTCTTTTTTGGTTGTTGAGCCATAACTTGCACCCAAATATTTCTTTTCAAGTTCCAATAGGCATTGGATATGGATACATTTGGTGTCTTGAATTATACTTTGGTAGTAATCATTTCATTATAAACACACTACTTATAAATTGCCAATCTTTTGAAGGCAACTTTTTGTGAAGGAAACTATGGAGGAAGATGTGAACATTAATCCTTGCATGCAATCTTTCCTTTTTGCATGTTTTGTTTTTGTATTTTATCATTGATTTGTGTATACTATCTTTTTTTTTCATTTTAGTGATTCTTTTAAATAAACCCAAGATACAATAAAAGATTAGGAAACCATGAAAGAAAAATGATATGCTAGAATAAATTATATTATATATAGCAAATGAGAGTGCATTTGTGTGTAAAATACACAAAGAACCATTGGTTTATATATAGCAAGGCAATGCATGAGGTAACCCAAGGTTTCACATTAAGCACAGAGTTCAACTAGAGTTAGCCTATGTGCAATAAAGCAAGAAAGATTATCTTAGAAGAAAAACTTATCTAAGAAAGCTTATCCAAATGTGGGGAAACACAAACTAAATTTTAGAGTAGCCAAGAAAGTCAAAGAAGCCCCTTGTTTCACCAAATCAACATCTTCTTTTTTAGTTACATGTACTCAAGCATGCAAGTTGCATGTACTTGCATGTGACTTTCATGTACTTGCATGTGACTTTCATGTACTTGCATGTGACTTGCGTGAACTTGCATGTGACTGCATGTGATAGAGAAGTTTATTTTTATGCATTTTAAAGAAGTCTAGTTCTTTGAAGACATGAAGAAATCCATATATTCCTCATTTCCAATTGTCAACCCATAACTTGCATCCATGAGCTCTGTTTTCAAGTTCCAATAGGCGTTGGAGAGGGACAAATTTATTTTTTTAAACTATACTCTACTAGTAATCATTGCATTGTAAGCACACTACTTATAAAGTTACAATCTTTTGAAGGTGAGTTTCTATGAAGGAAACTATGGAGGAAGATGTGAACATTAATCCTTGCACGCAACCTTTCCTTTTTGCATGTTTTGTGTTTGCATTTTCTCATTGATTTTTGTATGCTATCTTGTTTTTTCCCATTTTAGTGATTCCTCTAAAATTGTTAGTGCAAATCAAACACTGCATGATAAAGTTCCAAAATCAAGGGAAATTTTGAGATATTGTAATCAATAAACTTCAATAAAGTTCCATTATGGGGGGAATAATCATTAGTTGTTTTTATATTAGGATGCACTATGATCCCATCTCCATCTTGATGAAAACTCATGTGAGCTATATTTGGATTCTCTAGTTTCTTTTGGTCACAAATTGCTCATGACTTGACACATTTTGGTTCACATCGCTTCATGTCTCAAATTGAGAGCCTATGGATAATGATTTGAAATCTTGCATCTGATTCATCTTGGGTCACATCTCAGTTTGAGGACCATTCATAATGGCTAATGTTATTGAATATTCATTATACTTTCTCGTATGGATCAATTTTAGTTATAGTTTTGCATTGGCATCAAGATACACATGCAACTTCCAAATTCTTTCATAATTTTTCTCCATCTTCAACAACTCTTAGGGGTGAAATCCATCACTACTTTAGAGGGGGGCCTTGAACTTCCTTCATCCTCTCATTGGAGGGATTTTTCCCATTGGGTTTTATCCTTCTCTTCTTTTTTGAGGAGTCTTTTTCTTTTTTCATGGGTACCTGATTAGGCCTTGTTGTTGAGACCCATCTTTGTTGCTTCTATTGAATTTTTTCCTAAGTTCCACTTAAGGGGGTGTTAGTGCAAAAGATTCTTTTCTTACACTCACTTAAGCTTACTTAGTATATTTTTTATCTAGTTGCATTTATTTATTTAAGTAATTATTTTATTAGCTATTTACTTTATTTGCTCTAGATTTGGATAAGCTTTCTTAGATATGCTTTCCTTCTTAGATAAGCTTTCTTACTCTATTGCATAGGCTAACTCTAGTTGAAATTCATACTTTATGTGAGGTCTTGGGTTACCTCATGCATTGCCTTGCTCTATATAAAGCAATGGATCTTTGTATATTTTACACACAAACATGTAATCTCATTTTGCTATATAGAATACATTTTATTCTAGCATATTATTTTTATTTCATTCTTTCCTATTCTTTCATTGTATCTTGGGTTTATTTAATAGTGAATCTTACAGGTTGCCTAGTCTTGGTAGGTGGGGTAGTTCTAAAAATTTATAAAGAAGTTTTTGACTACATGTTGATCAAAATTTCCTTCAATCACCTATCATGGAAATGTATAGAAGATGAATTAAAATGAAAAATAAGTTTCAACTAGTCTTAGGAATGTAGGAGATAGAAAGGAGAAGATATAAAAAGTGTTTCAATTAATTTTGGATGGTTGGAAAGTGAGCTATCTATGATGTAGACAAAAATAGAAGATTTATAATGGAAAAAAAATTATAGACAATATACAAAATCCAATGAAATAATGATTAAAACTATAACCTACAAATGAATGGGAAAGTGAAAGAAAACTAAAAAAATAAGGGTCCAAATGAACTTGAATTAGAAGGTGACAGTTATAGTGTTCATTATCAAAATGAAGAGACAAGCCTTCTTAACATATTTTAGGCTCTTTTGATGAAAGAAAAAAATCACCACATGAAGTAACTCCCAAGCATGTGGCATATTCCTCTCATAACTCATTGTGTTAACTATCTTATCTAAAGAGGGTTCAACTTTGTCCATTGTGTTAGAATGAGGTAAATTTTTGCATGAAGATTTGTTAGATAATTATTGAAACTTTTTTATTCTTTCATTCTATTATATTCTTCACAAAAAAAATTTATTAAGCCTAAAAGCACTAAATCTACAAGAAAAAATTACAAAAGAAAGTGGTTAAGGGTGAGTTTGTGTTAGTTAGTTCCCCTGTGGAATTTTAATCTTGAATCCACTATAGACAATATGATGGAAAATAAATGAAAGAAAAAATACACTCTAAGAAATTAAAGGTCAATTCAAAACATTATAGACAATGAAGCCATAATGGATAAAGGAAATGATGATAAGGAAATAAGGCTATGCAAAGAGGTATGGGGGGATAAATAAGGAACATCAAATTGAATAATGGTTAAAGGAAAATAAAATGGGTGAAGAAGATTGAGATAAGATATGTAAAAAAATTAATTATGGAGGTGTAATATGGTGAAATGGAATCTAGGCTAAACACCCTAACCTAAATCAATCATTCCACCATTAAAATATTGAGGGACACAAAATTAACTAAGAGATCTTGCTTGGTTGTTGTCCTCAAGGGAGAGCCAAATAGGTTGGTCAAGATTTTGGTCCCTTTTTGTGTTATTGGATGTGATTGATAAATGAGATGTATGAAACTAGGTGAATTAGGATCAAAGTTATGAACTATTACAAAATATAGAAAATGTAGAACAAAACTTGATAGAAAAAAAAAGACAAATCTAGAGAGTGCAGACAAAGGAGAATATGACATTCAAATCTAGAGTTGATCTTATAGGATAAGGGAACTAGGCATCCTAGTCTAGAGATGTTGAATTCTATAGTTTTAGAGCTTGAATAGGTGCAACAGTTTCTATAGATCTCTTATTGTGAAAACCCAAATCCAAATTTTGATAGTGTGTGAGTAATCAACTTTCCCTAACTTGTTGATAAGTAGTGCATGAATGCATTAGCTAAGGTTATGAAGCCTTGGGATCCCAAATCAACTTCAATGAAAAATAGGAATGTATGCATAAAATAGACAGAGGAAGAAGGGTTGTGCCATATAGGGGCTTGCCTTGGTCAAACCCCATTTTGGGGTTTACATCTCCACAATGGTTATGATGATTAATGATAAACATCATGTGATCTCAGGGGAGCAAAGGAAAAAATTAAAAAATGAATAATAACAAACACAATGAAACTTACCACTCAAATCTAAAATCCTTGCTAGACTATTCAGTCAATTATCTAATCACATGTACAAGGAGAAATTCCAACAAGGATTTTAGAGGAGGATGCTTGGAGATCCTACAAGTCTTAGTGTACATATTAATAATAATAATAAAACATGAAACACCTTGCAATGCATGAACATGAATTTTCTAATGTGTTGTAGACTATAATTTACTGTAATTATTCATTTGATCTTCTACTTATTTTTCTCTTGATGTTACATTAATTTCTTTTAGGCTGCTAGAGTTCTCAAAATTTCTTAGATTTTCAAATGGAGGTAAAAACTTATATTTACATAGATTTAAATATAGTTTGCATTAACCATTAAGATAGGCCAATAAAGAAATTTAAAATTCTTGAATTTATATTGAGTTTGACAATAACATGTGAAATTTGGGACATGATTAGATGGGACAAGGGTGTTGGGTGCCCTAGTCCAATCCTTTTTAGCTCTTCAAAAGTTTGAAAAATAAGGCTTTAATTAAATTTCTTGAGAATGGAAATTAAATGGATAAATCAAAAGCATAATTGGACACATACACTTAAGAGGGTGAAAAACCTAGTATGAGATTCTCAAGGGTGACAATTTAAAACACTACATTTAGACCCCACTTAAGTGAGTGTATGAACTTACACTCATACTCACTATAAAGTATGGAGAATCCAAATATTCCCACCATCAAAACACTGAAAAGGAAAGATTATACTAAGAAAAGAAATTTGATAACCCCCAGACTTACAATCTTAGTGAACCACAATGTTAAGATAACAAACACACACACATATAAAACATGATGTAGAAAAAAATATAGTAATCAACAAAGCATACATGGATCAAACATGAAGCGTGCACAAAGATAACACAAAGCATACAAGGTAAACAAAAATACAAAAGGTATGGCATCATGGACTAGTAAGATCCACATGTTCTTACTAGGATCCATAACGAAGATGGCATTCATAGGTCATGGGATAGTAAAGTTTAGCATTTTCTAGGTGGCTCGTGAATAAGTGAAAGCATCACAAGATAGATTGAAGTTCAATATTCACTAGGTGAGCTCACCAATTAGAAAATGAAAACATGTTCATAGTCTAGTGAACTCTAATATTCACTAGGTGAGTTTTATGAATAAGTGAAAGTACCACAGGTTAGTAAATACTAATATTTACTAGGTGACCCCCACAAGTAGCAAATAAAAACAACAAAAAATAGTGAAGTTTGATATTCAATAGGTGAGTTTCATGTCAAAAATACCCAAAAATACAAGGTGAGAAAAGCATGCTATTTGATGGGTAACTCTGATAAAGTGTCATAAAGTTGCTCAAAAAATGTTATGATAGTATCACCAATATCACCAACTTCATGGCGTGTGTGCATCAACAGTCTATCATGGCCTCCTTCTTGCAAAAGAGGTTGGAGTTAGGAAAATATGGTTGGAGGGTGATTCACTTAACATCTAGTGAATTGTTTAAAGAATACGCATCCCCCTCATGGTCTGTTTTGCATATCATCAAGGATACTTTAGCCCTTTTAAGTTCTTTTGATGATTTTATTGTGTCACATGTTTTCTGTGAAGGAAATTCCTTAGTTGATGGATTTGAAAATGTGGGGGTTTCATCTCATAAGTGTTGGTAGTCTCATGATGTCATCCCCATTAATATTCAGAGCTTAATTAATCATGATCAAAGATTATGCAAAGTGGTGGTCCTTTTGGGAGGTAAAGGAAATTTATTTTGGTTTTATTTCCTTCCTATTGAATTAGACATATGGAGTTCAACACCTGGTTATGTAGTTATTGTAAATCTTGTGGGAATGAGCCAAAGGATATGGTCATTATTTTTTGGAGTCCTCATGTTGTCAAACTTGCACAGATTATGGGGACCTTATTCCATTGTTTTTGGATCTTTCTCCTTGTTTTTTATATGAACTAGACAAAGGAGAAGACAATAGTGTGGGGAGCTCTTGCTACCATGGGAGGTGATCATTGCAGATAATAACTTGTAACTTGTGATGAATTTAGATACAATACTATGGTTTTGGAAATCTTGGAAAAGGGGGGAGTGTGCCCTTTTCTTCTTAAGCTGTATGGATTTGATGCAAAGATCATAGAGGATTTTATTAAGGGATGTAACAACTGTGTGTTGTGAATTAAAGGTGTGCAGGTGAATATCACAAAGGGATTTATTGCTAAAGTGATCGAGTTACCTACTAAGGGGAAGAAATTTTACAGGGATCATTCAGCCTCCAAGTGTGCTCTAGAGAATTTTTTCAAAGGAAAAGAGAGGGTGAAGCTCAAGAGTATGGGATGTGGTGGATATGACCTCTTCTCCATCAAGCCCCTATGGAGGGATGTCACCTTGGCTATCATAAGGCATTTCACCTTAGATGGAAGATTCTCAGCCATCTATGGTTACCATTTCATGATTTTAAACCATTTTAGGCACAATAATTTAGTTTCATTTCCCTTCTATTTGTTGTTATCATTGGAAAATTGTATTGAGGAGAACATAAAAAATCCTAAAAAAGCCATTTTACATGAGGGATTCATGCTCCTAATTATGGAATTTGTGAAAGCTAAGTATGTCCCTAAAATCTCTAAGATTTCTAGTGGGTGTAAAGGTAAGGATGCTCTCCCTAGCTATGAAACATGGGATTCTACTAGGAGGAGTGGGAAGGGGATGATGAGGTGGGGTCTTTAGAGGAGATTTCAGCCTCAAAGAAAGCTGGTGGTAAGAAAATGAAGAACCCTAAGTTTGAGGTGTCTCATTCATGGTCAGATGGGTACAACATGGATGTGGACATGAAGGAGATTGCTTCACCTAGTTCTAAGAGTGTGGCTAAGGGGAAGAAAGGGAGTCAAAGGGAGGGGAAGCTGGTTCATGGAAAAGGAAAAAAAGTGTTTGGGGAAGGGGACAAAGGGGATAATTCCCCTAATCCATCAATGTTTACTACTCTCGACTGTCAGGTTAATGAGCCCTAGTTGTTGTCGAATATGGGAAGGGATAGCTGGATTTGTTGGTTGGCACCATTGTTAAATCGAAGAAGGTGGAGGCTGAGGTTGAAGTGGTCAACCTAAATGGTTTTCTTGATAGTGGTGTTTCAAAGGGTAAAGGTAGGGCATCTAAGGACCAACTTGAGAAGTCAGATATGGAAGAGCCTCTCAATTGGGAAAAGATTAACATGGATGTTTTGGTTAGAATGGCTGAAGAAATGGTGTGGGTAATTTACTTTCTACTTTCAAATGGCTCCTCTCAAAGATCAAAGAAATCAATGTTGGAATGACTACTTTGCACAATATTAGTGTTACTTTGGTTAATAGCAATAAAAAGGAATGGATTTTGCACAACAGGGTTAAAACTATTAACAGTATCCTTGATAAGGTGGCGGCTGATGCTGCTAGGATGGTAGGGACCATGAGGATCTCCCTTGAGGAGAAAGTCAACAAAATATGTGAAGATATGAGTAAGGTTGTGCAGGTGAGTAGTCATTCTCTCCATTCTAGTGCCCAAGGGCTCACTATTTTGAATGAAAAAGCCCACATGTGGACTAGTAAATAGCTTGATACTGGTGAAAACATGTAGGAGTTTATTGTTGAGGGTCAAAAAAATTTGATGGAGAAGAGCAAGGATGAGGGGTCATGTGTGAGAACCAGAAGTAAGACCAAGAATATGGTTACCATCTCATTTTAGGAGATATATGGTGTGGTGGAGATGCATGAGAATGCCATCTCCAGTAATTTGGATGCTGCAAAGATTTTAGATCAACTTCAATAGTCTCTACTGTTAGTGACTTTTTTGGCTGATGGTTTAGTTGTTGTTTTGTTTATGATTATCCTTTTATAGCTAAGTTGCATTTTTTGGTTGGCTACCTACTGTATATGCACAAAATTGGTCATGTCTGATTAATCTTGGCATTTAATTAAATATTTATTATTTAATTAATTTCTCTAAAGTCTTCTACATATAATTAAATTTAATCAATTTAATTATATTGTTCATTCAATTTATTCTTCTATCATGATTAAATAAATCGATTTTTATTTAATTATTTCACATTCATATGTCCACTTCATTAATTAAATAAATATACTTTATTTATTTTAATTAATTATCACTTTTTGAATTTAATTAAGTCTTTTTTATTTAATTAAATCTAAATATTTCTTTTCAAATCTTTCTTCTAGTTAATTGAATATCTCATTTAATTAATTTCATTTACATACCATTTCTTAAAAGTTTAATTAAATATCTTTATTTAATTGAATACCTTCCATATCTTTTCAGAATCATAATTAAATATTCTATTTAATTATGAAATCTTCCATTATTATTCAAATCTAGGGTAAATATTATATTTTAAGAAGAATCTCCATGTCACCCATAAATAAATAATCAAATTTAATAATTCATTATTTATCTTTTTCAAAATATTTCCATAATCTCACAAAAAGATGATTTTTTTTTACAATTCATATTTATTATCTTATCTTACCTCTTTTACAGAAAAGAAAACAAATCTTGCTTTCTGTTTTCTTCTATTTTTCTTCAGTCTTATCCATCTTCAACCGTTCAATTTGCTAGGAATTTTCACAATCGTTGATCATATCATCCAATCAAAACTTTTGAAAAAATCTATAAATAGTACTACCAATCCAAGCAATGGTTACAACACACAACAGATGAATTAGAGATTAATTGCATTCTAGCATTCTAGCACTCGAGCATTATCATAATCTTTCATTTTAGCAAATCATGTTTAGCATTAGAATAATCATGTATTAGCATTACATGCATTTCATATTCAATCTTGTTCTCTAGGAAGACTGTTCGTTGAGCTTAGCATACAATCTGAGAGCCAGCTGGAATCAATGAAAATACTAGAGATAAAGGACGATAGGACGCCATCGATAACATGATACTGAGTTTGCATCTCTATTGTTTTAAATATTTTGTTTTTGATACAATGTCTTATTGGTGTGTTTGATTCATTTATTTTTACATGTATAACACGCATAAAATTGACCACAGATTTCTGGCACCCACCGTGGGGCATTGCCCCATTTTTAATATTATCAGCAGGTTTTCTGACAGGATTTTGTGTTCTGGAATTTGGATTTTCGGCAAAATTTTCTGTTTTAGCGCATACGAGGATTTCCAAAGTGCATCTGTAAATTTTTAAAGCACATCTGTGGTTTCTTTCAATGCTCTTGCAGGTACTTCGACACATCCAGGAATTGTTTCGGTGCATATACGGGACATAATGGCGCATATACCCAACTTAGTTTGTTAAAAAAATTTGAAAAAAAAAAAAAATTAGTTGCATTCTGTTTTAGCACATTTAGGAGTTTTTGTAGCACATTTGGAACTTTCTGTAGCGCATTTAGGATCTATTTTAGTGCATTTACTTATTTTTGTGGTGCATATATGAGATCTTTAAGAGCATGCAGGTTGTAACTAAACAGGTTTATGAGTCTGACGCCTTCTATAGATAGAACCTTTTTCGGGCTTAAAAAAAACCAATCTAGGATAGTCACAGCTAGTTTTAAAAAGGAGCAACCCTAGTATAGACATGGATTTAAAATAAAGCAATCTAGGATAGTCACCACACACTAATCTTGCAGTTAAAATGAATCCCATTCTTTTTTTGAAGCAACATCTTCACATAGTTTAGATCATTGTGATTTGGGTTTTAAAAAGAACAATGTCTACTGTGTTTGTGGCAATAGGTTTATGCTCTCCCCTTAATTGGGTGACCAAAATACCAAACTTTCCTTTTACATTCATGCAATTTTATTGCTTTATTATATCCTGTAGAGGGCCTACTCTTGTGGAAAAAATTACTCACCCAAGAGGAACGACTCAAGTGGGTTCAAGCCAAAGCCAAGCTATTCTGCCACACTATAAAATTTAAAGCAAATCAGGGGAAACCCTCTTTTGCCGATAGTGTGCAAGATAACCATCCCCAAGTCCTTTGTTCTAAAGGTTGGGAGCTCTCCTGAGGGAGTTTATTATTGCCGCACTGAATGGAAACCCTTACTATGAACCTAGTGTAGTATCCAGCCGAAGTCAATTTTCGAACATCATAATAATCACAGTGCAAGGGGAGGGAAAGAATCTGCCCAAGATACTCACCATACTTAACTACCAAGGACCATTTGCTTCAAGGATATGGTATCCACTTCCATCACTCTGAAGATGCAGCACCGAGAAAAAGTCAAAACATGGGTGCTTGCCGAGGTAACCGCAATTTTGTGTGAGTCGTAATTTCTAAAATGTGGATCCTGTTGATTATGATGATGACCTGCGAGAGTACTAAGAGTGAGTCTGTGAACTGTCTATCGTAGTAAAACCTATGAAAACACTTTTTGAAAAACATTTTTGAAACATACACTTGATGTTAAGTATAGGACTTAAAAACAACTGTTTTTAGAATGTTTGTTGTATTTTCAATCACATTAATTCAGATAAAGATCATCTGAAATGAACATGTCAAAATTTAGCTGAAACTGCTCACAAACGGTTCAAAAATTTACCTTGGAAAAATTGTTTTAGCGCATATAGGGTATATTCTAGCACATAGGAGGTCTATTCTAGTGCATTCACTGGTTACTTCAATGCTTTTAGGATTTGTTTTAGCACATTGAGTCTTTTGGCGCATACGCTGGCTATTCTAAAAATAAACTTTTCGGTCACTGTCACAATATTTTTTCTACAGTGCATATAGGATACAAAGTAGCACATCTGGTACATATTGTAGTGCACTTGACCATTTCTTTGGTGCATATCCCTATTTTTGAAGTGCATATAGAAGACACAATAGCACATCTGTCACTTTTCCTGAATCATTGTTTTTGACATATTTGAGTTTATAGCATTCTCAGTCTAGTAACATATCAACATTTTCTCTCATGCTTAGGGAGTGGAAGTCTACCAAGTTTGTCAAGAAGTCAATTTCCAATCGAATCAAGAAACCCAAGAAACCTCTAGGTTACAAGAAAACCTTACAATGAAGGAAGTTTTTATACAAGAGTCGAAATGTCTTGCTCCATTATCACAAATTTCTCCATAGATACCAAGATTTTGTCAGGGGATTTACTGACGAATACGCTGTAGACCCTCTAGATTCATGAGCCTATTTTCAAAGGAGAGCCCTCTCACAATGACACAATCACAATCAACCTCTTGATTTCAACTACATACCACAACCTTCTATCGAATATTCGACACGTCCTAGTCAAATACTTCAGTGAGTGGGAATAGGCTATTTGATATACTAATCATTCTTTGAAAACAAGGATCAAATCTTACAAGTGCATCTTTCATCATAAACTTCTAAATTCTTGGTTCAACTTCTCCCAACAGGATTCTGACATCCTTTATCATAGGAAGCCACAACCATGAATTAGGAAACATAGTTTTGATCATATCATAAGATTTTCATCTTATCAGATTAAAACATCATCATTGATTGCACTCATCAAACTATGATCTAAGTTTAGGAGAACATCTTGAAATCATATGCCTGTTTTTACACGATCACAATACAATAAACTAAAGGAAGATATTCAACAAGAAGATCATACCTCAACCACTCAAAAGGAAGGTGAAAATAGTGATCCCATTTATAGTGTGAGTCAAAATCCTCTTTTTGAAGACAACATGGCCGAAGGAGCAAAAGATCCGTTTACTTCCGAAAGTGATTTGAGAAAAAACCTTGAGGATATTGATGATGAACAAGAAGAAGAGTGTCACCTTAAAGAAGCCGAACAAGATCCTAAATTTCTCAAAGTAGTAGAAAAGATCTTAGCACGTGACAAACAAAAATATTTCCTATATCTGGCCGACAAAGGAGCTAAATTGCCTCATGATTTTAATACTAAGAACATAAAGAGTAATCCTGATGAAACACCCTTATCTGATCTTAGTGCCTTAACTCAACATGTTAAAACATTAGGACAAATTAAATATCTACAAGGGGGAGCCACAAAAAAGACATACGCTCTTGATGATATTTGTCCATATCCTTTTGATCAACGTCTCAACATGATCCCGTTTCCTAAGCATTGTGAAATTCCAAAGTTTGATCGTTATAACGGGAAATCGGATCCCATTGACCATATTAGAGACTTCTGAAACATGACTTTAGAATTCGCTCATGAGGATACATAATTAATGTGGTTGTTCCCATGAAGTCTTGGAGGCCAATCTATGGAATGGTTATCAAAAATCACACCGCCTGTCAAAACATTTGAGGAATTGATCAACGAGTTCATCTCACAATATTCCTATAACATACAACACCAAATAACAATGATTGATCTATGCAAGGCTAAGCAAAAACCTGGTGAACCATTCATCACATTTCTTCAGAGATGGAGAAGATTGTTCGCTAGATATCCCCGTCATGTTCCTGAAAAGGAAAAGATCACTACATTTATAAATAGCTTGGATCAAGAGATGATTTATCATCTAAATCTTCATTGTCCTCCCTCTTTTCAGAAAATGATTGAAAATTTAATCACAATAGAAAGTGCATTAGTCCATAGGGGGATAATCAAACTTGATAAAGACAATCCTAGCTCCTCAAATCACCACAATGACAAATCTAGGTTTTGGACTTGCAACAAAAACATGGTGAATGATGGTGTTGTAGATGCACATCATGTCTCAGCTAAGCCAGTTGTTCTTAGTGTTCCTCGCAACAATAATTACAACAATGTCAACTCGGTTATAAACCAAGGAAACGATCCTCCTCCTTCGAGGAATAACCAAAATCCAACTTTTGTTCCAAATCAAAGTAATACCAACAACCAAGGGTATCATGGAAACAACAATGCCTTAGGAAATACATCAAACATGAATCCACAATGATCTTCATTTTTTTCCAACAAAAGAACTTTTACTCTGTTGGGGCAATCTCTAGAATCTACCCTTAAAGACTTGATGGCCAAGAACGATATTACCCTACCGCCTCAACGTAACTTCAAACCCAATGTGAAGTCGCCATCGTGGAATGATACGTACTATTGTGAATATCATAGATGTAAAGGCCATCGTACGAATAATTTCCAAGCCTTAAAGAATGCTATTCAAGATTTAATCGACAAAGACATTGTCACAATAGAAGGGAACCAACAATAAAACAAAGACCACCAAGCATTTAGAAATCCTTTCCCAACTATCAAAAGGGTGAGTCTTCTAGAAAAAAATTGAATCATATCGATGAGCATATAATCAATCATATCTACATTGATGATGAGTGGGTTAATGCTATAAAAGTCAAAGAGAAAGCGGAATATGGAGAAGTTAACATAACAACAAGGGAACAAGCTAAAGTTGTCCTAAAAGGTGCTCCTTCAAAATCCATTGTGCCACCGCCTCAACATTGATATGATTTAATCAATCAACTTGGAAAAACTTCCACTCAGATCTCTATTTTGGAACTTCTGAAGATTTCCCCAACGCATAAGGAAATTTTAGACAAAGCCCTCATTGAAACAACTATATCCGATGATCTAAATGTGAATCAATTTCAAACCATGGTGGGACATTTGTCCTTACCCACATGCCTTTCATTTTCTGAAAAAGATGATGTTTCCATGACATATCCCCATAATTCATCATTATAATTAGAAGTCATGGTCCACAAGTTTCATGTCAAATGAGTTCTAATAGATGGAGGTGCTGGTTTGAACATATGTACCATGAAATTAATTCGAGCTTTAGGATGTTATGAGGATTCCATTGATCCCAGAAGAAAGATTAATATTAAAGCCTATGATGATGAGGAAAGAGCATCCAAAGGTTTAATCATGTTACCAATCAGAGTGGGACTTGTTATAAAAAATACTTTCTTTCAAGTATTAGATCGTGATCTTGCATACAACATCTTGTTGGGTCATCCTTGGATCCATGAAATGCAAGTTGTACCATCCACATATCATCAATGTCTTAAGTTTCCTTATGATGAACAGGAGATCATGATACCAAACAATAATTCTCATAGTCAAACTTGTGCCAACATCAAAGCTAGTCAAGACACTTTGGTTCCCAAC